>JBBBDQ010000862.1:5350000-5795000 GCA_037127315.1 Ascarosepion bandense
CCTTTTTGGTTAGTTTAGTATCGAGCACTTTTCTTTCCTTGTGGTTCGTTCCGTTGGAGGGTTTTTTTTTCTTTGCTGTGAAGAACTGTATGTATTGTCGGTCCTACGCAGTTTTCTTTTTTTTTCCCCTCTTTGTCCAAAGCTCTATAGCCGAGGACAATAACGGAGTTAGATTCTGCTGGTTATTCGTGGTCTTTAAAAATTACTTGTGTAACATTTTAAGATTAGAATACGTACAGAGTCGGTTTTATTATTATTATTATATATATATATATATATACATATGACAATGATATATATTTTTATATATCAAGAGCAAAATTGGGTATTATATAAATATATACGCAAAAATATACTCAGTTATGATCTGAAATGAAGGACAGGATTGTTAAATAAAATAAAGACAAGAGAAAAACTGTATTTTAAATCACCTACGCGTTTCGTCCTGTGATGGAGTTTATCAAGGCAAAAAGACGAAATGAGCTTCATTCTAAATTACGAATCTATAAACAAACAGTGTTGGCAACCACATCTTTGCTCTTGTCTTTATTTTATTTAACCACATATATATAATTTCAAAATCAGTCATTGTAAATTACCTGAAGATACGGAAAGGATCAAACCTAGGTCAGAAAACTCATTTCCAAATGAAAATATTTAAAAATTCTATAACATAATTGTATTAAACACTTTTTAATACAACTGAGTACTTTTTTTTTTTTTTTTTTATAAGCGTTTCACCCCGAGCAAGGCATGTCACTGCCACTACTGTGCAGGGGGCTACGTAGAGAGGAGAAAGGCTGGTTAGATATAGGAAATAACAGAGGGTGGATGATAGGCGGGTGAGGATACCGAGAATGAGGGTTGGGTAGATGAGAGTGTTGTGAGAATAGTTGGGAGTTAGTGTGATAGGAGGTGTCTATTGACCCTACATTTAAACACCTGGAGATTGTAACTGTCGGGAAAGCAGAGTTGTGGAAGGGAGTTCCACAGGCGGGAAGCGCGAGAAAAGAAGCTGTTGGAGTAGAATTTATGGTTACATCTTATTTGTTTAACTGTAAAAGGGTGGGACCTAGTTGCTAATCTAGTATCTCGTGTAAATTCGTGCTTGGGCGGCACCAGTGATCTAAGCTCATCGGAGCAGAAGCCATGAAAGTACTTGTAGAAGAGGCACAGGGAAGCTACATCACGCCGGTGTGAGAGCGGCTGCAGCTGGTCTGCCAAGTTAGTATCAACCACGTTACAGATCCTCCTTTGTATTTTGTCAAGAAGCCCAAGGAGAGCAGCAGGGGCACCCGACCAGATATGGCAGCAATATTCAATACACGGGCGGATGGTAGATTTGTATATGTGCAGAATAGTTTCAGGTGGGAAAAATTTCCGGGCCCTGCACAGAGAGCCGACTTTCATAGCAGCAGATTTGGCAATGGATTCAATATAGCCATTCCATTTGAGGTCCGCCGAGAGTGTAAGGCCAAGGAGGCGTAGTATTTTACTCTCTGGGAGGCTAGCCTGTCCCATGCTAATGGGAGGTAGATGCGATAGTCTATGGTGGTTAGTTGATAACAGCTTTGTTTTGGAGGCATTGAAATTTACCAACCATTCCCTACCCCAGGCACTACGGATTGGAGGTCCCTTTCCAGTGCGGCAGCGAGGTTCACTTTGTCGTCCAGACCTGGTTTCTGATCGATGCGGGAGTAGATTGTTGTGTCGTCGGCATACATGCCAACTTGGGATCTAATGGTGTCGGGGAGATCATTAATGTAGATCAGAAATAGCGTGGGACCTAGGATAGAACCTTGAGGAACGCCCGCGTTCGTCTGGTAGTTTTGGGAGGCATGCCCATTTAATACCACCTTTAATGTGCGGTTAGAGAGGAAGGACTGGATGAGGTCAGACAGATGTCCAGTTATCCCATAGCTCCGCAGTTTGCACAAGAGGCCAGCATGCCAGACCCTGTCGAATGCTTTGGAGATATCCAAGGCAACGGTTCGGGCTTCATTAATTATGAGATTACAATATATATTTTCATATATAAAGAATAATAATAGGAAAATCGTCTGAAGACACCACTCATGGTAGAAACCTAGGTCGCGTAATAACTCGTTTACAAATTATTCAAAAGTTTTACAATATAATTGTATTGAACACTTTTTAATTCAACTGTGCACTGGTCTAACCCTATCATGACGAAAAACTAAGTATTAATCAATCAATATGCTCTTGTCTTACACTGGAGCACTTTTAACACTACTGTATTTCAACAATAACCAACACAGATTTTACCAAAATCAAATTAAGCTATAGTTATACTAGTAATTTAGATAATTCATATAAAAGCAAAACGACAGAAACTTAGATAGCATTGTACAAAACAAAACTACTAACAAACATTGCAACTGCAAGGAAGAAAATAAATGTCCACTTCAAAGAATTTGCAACACAAACGAAATCTTTGACAAGGCAAAGGTACATGACCCAAATGGCCAAAATAAAATACATCTGGGTTCAGCCAAAGACACCTTTAAGACCAGGTTGTTTAATCAGAGGTCCACATTCAAAATAGAATAATTAAAAAACTGTATAAAATTGGCTAGCTACGTGTGAAAGTTAAAATCAAAATACGGAAAGACCCAGACATAACATGGAGCATTGTAAAAACAGCCAAGTCTTACAACGGTGGCAAAATATGTAGTCTGTGCCAAGAAGAAATGTTAGAGATTATATTTCCAAACAAAAGCGAATTGTTGAATGAAAGAATAGAAATTATGACTAAGTGTATCCATACTAAGAAATACCTCTTAGGTTCATACAATCATGGATAAAACCGCCATAATTCGTTTTGATTTTAAAAATTGCGCGTTCAAAATTTTCCTGGCATGTGAGCGTTAAAAAAGCACCGTTACATGAGCGTTCTTAAAAAGAAAAACGGTAAACTGTAAAATCAGTGATTAAAAATCGCCTGAAGACACCACTCATGGTAGAACTTATATATATATATATATATATATATATATATATAAGTCTGTTAATAATAATAGATATTAGCATATAATGTATTTTTTTTTTTTTTTTAAGGACCGGTCTTTCAAAGCTCTCATGTGCCTCGGGAAACTGGAATTTGCAGGGAGAACTTTCTATTTAAAAAATACTTTCAATACTTCATTTTCACTATTAGATAATGTAAAGTTGATGGTAGAAGAGAATTGTTTGGTATATATTGCCTCTCTATTAACGAGACGCTTTCTGACTTTGTTATTTAAATAGTATTCTTGTATTTTAGAGCAGAATTTTCTTTTTCTGCTAATGATAATATATATTACAACGTATAAACTTCTAAAACATTGCTACTTACTCAAATCAATGAAAGAAACAACGCAAGAACACTGGTGATTCAAAATATCATCTGCTTCTTTGTTTGTACTATTATTCATCCAATACAAATTCAAAGAGCCACTTAAGGTAGAATGTTACCAAATATATTCTTGTACCAAGAGAGAGAAATGAAGTGTATATAATAACATGTAGGAAAGATATATTTCGGGTATATGCAATTCTACTTCCCCAGAAATAAGTCCCGATTGAGAAAGGGAAACCAGGATTTTAAACCTCCACTGCCTTGAGGTCATATCTAAACACGGGGAAATAAATCCAGCCAGAAAATCTGAAACGGAACACCGAAGGCTGTTGGTTTCGAAATCTGACAACTTTCCGGCGACTCGTACCCAAATGTAATGTACAGTATTTCTTTGGATATTATCGGTAGGACCAAGATGAGAGCCTTGTATAAAGTACAGCTTCCATATACCATCGGGAAGTTTCTGTAAGTGCTCTTGCCAATTATGGGATTTTTATGCAATTTTGTTTTTATAAATGGCAGGTAAGACGTCACTTCTCATACAGGTGGTAGTGTCTCAAATATATTACCTGATTTGTGACAAGAAACACAGCCATTGAAATCCATATACTATATACTATTCATCGCTAGTTTAGATTTTATGGGTTGTTTTGATTAAAGGTATGGTTCACGGTTTTCGATTTTCTGTAATATATTATAAACTTTCCATTTTTTCAGGAAGTACGGTCGAAATATGATTATTAATTTTTTGTAAAATATGTTGATGGTTTTCTATGCTATTTTTAGAACTGCTGTCGTGTACTTTTTGTAAGAATAATTTTATTTGTTTATCAACAAATTATTTTAACTATATATATATGAGGGCATATTTGCGTGAATTGCCTAATTTTTCAATATAATCTTTAAGCCCCTGTCCTTGTGGTGTAAGGGTTAGGATCCTTGTCTCACTACAGCGATTTTGTCATATGTTCTCTTCTTACTGTGGGTGCCCCCTTGTTTTTGGCCTTACACAACATCTAAGTTGCGCTTAATAGATTACCATAATCTTTTAATATATTATTATTATTATTATTATTATTATTATTATTATTATTATTATCTAATATCTTCGTCCGTGTTTTTTATTTTTATTTGTTTTCTGTTACTTTTTACATTTTTGTTTTCTTACTTACTCATCGTATTTTAATATTTTGGCCATCAGCAATTTCCTACGTTCCATTTGTTCTTTCGTTCTTTCTTTCATTGTCCACACACCTTTTTTTTTTCCTTTCTTTTATCTAATTTCATTATTTCTGTTTAAAATTTCTTCAGCTTTATTTTTCCTATTTACTTTTTGTTCTTTTTTTTCTTTGTTACTTCAGTCCCAACATCATGAACAAGACACTCATCTTTCGTTTGCCAGTTTTTCTCTACCAGTTACTTCACGTTCTAACCTCTTGTATTTCCTACATACATTTTTCGTTGTTTTTTTTTTTGTTTTTTTTTTTTTTCGTGGGGTGGAGGTCATGTTGCATCGCTTTTACAAGGGACCAGCTTATTTCAATTATACCTCCTGTCAATGTCGCCTACATACGGGACCTTATAGTCCAGTTACCTCCGCTACCACATCTGTCCGTTTTCTATTTACTTTGAGTGCTAATATTAATTGTTTATGTCCATCGAAGAGTCGCGGCACGTTGTTTCGAGTTTGTTGAAAACGTTAGGGGTTGTCCGGTTGTTTTTCGAGACCGACAATCTTCAAAAAGGTCGAGCAGCCCCCATTAACGCCATAAACACGCAAAAGAGTTTCATTTTCGTGCGCTTAATGTGCTTTTATGCGCCTGTGTCGATAAATGGCAAAATCGAGAGGATTAATGTAAACTGACGAAAGACAAGTGAGGAATGAATTAATAATGCTCTATAAAATTCGTTTTACAGATGCCGGTGTCGAGTCGCTAGAGCCGGACAGGAAGTCATTTTAATAGGAATCAGTTTATTTGTTGCACGTTTTCAAACATCATTTCAATCCTCTTTGGGCAACGATTCCCACGTTAAGAATTAAGTTATATCATACTTAAACAAGCCTTATTATTTAATGATTAACTTTGTAGTCGCATTTCAGTCAGACGTGCAAACGACTGGAAATAAAAAGAGAAATGAATAATTCGAATGTGTTTTTGTTTTTATAATGCCTTGAAATTAAATTTAATGACACGTTATTAGATATTCTTAACCAATGTTAGCACAATACAATGCTTAAGAGCCACTCGAGGTAGTCTTGTTTGTTTTAGTATATCAACCTTGATGGAAGATTTAATGACAAAATCTAAATATTTTGTAATTAATTTTATTCTATTGTTGGAGATAATAATTGTTTGATGATAGACGTCTTACTATTTAAACCACAGATAGGTGAGAGGAGGTGATTCATATATTTTTAAAGGTATTTGCACATAAGAGAATATAACGAAATCAAATGAGATTGATACTAATCTTTCTGATTAACAATTCTGAGCCATTATGCATTACATCACCCACACATACCAGCTTACAGCACTTGATATTCTCAAACAGTTACCCATCTTATCAATCTGGATGCTTCTTAACTTCGATGATCATACGGGAACCAGTTTGAAGATAAGGGGTTGCTCATTATATGTGTGATATGAATGTAAAAAGAAAAATGAAGCGAGAAATACCTGGAAAGGAACCATATATATTGTTTGATCGTGTTAAAATCTTTGCAGTTCTTCGACGCATCCATGCGAAAGTCTATTACCCAAACTAACGATTCTTTGGTAAAAGCTGAGTAGAAGTTCTTCTTTAAAATCTGAAACACTCAGTTAAGGGCCATACGCGATATACTCTTCAGCGATCATGTCTCTTTCGATCCATGACTGACTCGGCAGAAGATAATAACCGTAGAAGTTTGCCATTTTTCTGCTGTAGACTGGTTGCCAACCAAGGCTATAGAACTAAATCAGCCCTGCTATTTAACCCATAGCTGGGGGAGAAATATAGCTGATATTTGCGCGTATGTGAATGCAACGAAATCAACTGAACTTCAAACTCAGCTTTCCGCGTTCTCATTCCGAGGATATATCCATTGCACCACACCGCACATTCCAGATCTGAATACGAAGCGATTAAGAATGTTTTAACGCACTAGACATAAACTGGCCGATCGTAATTGTAAGGTCTGAACATTTGGAAGAAAAGAATGAAAGGTCATCTGAACATATTTCATGGGGATAGCAGTAGAGTAGAGAGAGGCTGGCAACGTTACCTTTACATGGGTGCATGTTGGAAAAATAAATCTTTTCCCGTAAGTCAGGCGAACGAGCTTGAAATTTATTAAAATATCCACCTACTTATGACAGCATCATTCCATTTTGAGTCTATTCTTACACCTGTAAGATAAAGAGTCACAGAAGGTGTCAGACAATTTCTGGAACGGTCTGTGTAGTGTATTAACAGACGACGGAAAATGTGAAACAAAAATCAAATCATGCACAAAAATAGAGGAAGACGTTTACAGAAATTATATTTTGAATTATTTTTCAGTTTCCTTCTCTCTTTTATGTGAGATGACGATCATGGCTCTCCAGAATTGTCTGTCCTTTCTAGATCTTAATATACATAGAATAGAATACTGCTGACATATATGGCCAGGCGCCCCTGCTGTTCATCTCAGTGTTCTCGACAGGCTCCAAAGGAGAATCTATAATGTGATAGGTCCTGACTTGGTAGCTCGACTCCAGCCAGTTTCTCACCCGTGAGATGTGGCTTCCTTCTGTCTATTCCACAAATATTTTCATGGCTTCCGCTCCGACGAACTGAAGTCACTGGTACCCCCGCCACAAGAATTTACTCGTGCAACTAGACTGACAATAAGGTCCCAATCATTTTCAGTTAGATTAACCAAATGCAGCCGACAATTCTACTACATCAGCTTTTTTTCTCGCACTTCCCGCCTGTAGAACTCCCTTACATATACTTGCTTTCCTGAAGGCTACAAACCCCAGAAATTTAAATGCAATATCAATACCCATCTCTTATCCACTTGACTCCAGTTCTTTCTACATTACCCTGTATATCTTGTTCTTTTCCTTTCTCTCTACCTTCAAAACTGTCTTCACACCTGTGTTCCCACCCTTCTCTTGCCCTTTTTCTGTCATTCCTGTAACTGGTTCCTCTTTCTCTTCACTCTACGTCTGTCTAAACTTTTACTCTTATGCAGTACCCTGCGCATCAGTGGCAGTACCGCCGTGCTATGGGGGGAAACGATAAAAAAGACATTGTCTTTTTGTTATCATTCTTAAAACTTGTTCCTCTAACCTTTTATTCAAGCTCGCTAGGTAAGTTATGGTTTTCTTCTGTATATTTTGCCTTCAATATATCCTTTGCGTATCAAACCTTTCTCGCTCTGTCTCCTCATTATGTGCCATAGAAGTTTCAACTGTGTCTTTTTGAAATTAAGTTCAAATTTACTTTGCATTAAAGCTTCCTAGTTGCTAACAGGTTCCGTCCCTGATATTTTCAGTATCTTAACATTTCCGTTGCTTCAAGTCTCTTCTTTATCAACAACGAGATTGTCCAACATTCACTGAGCGGAAGAATAGGATTACTATTGCGATAATTTTAAGGAAAATATGATAGAAATCCAATAAGTGTATAGGAATAGCGAAAGCTGATTTTTTTCTTTAATTTAGGTTCACCTTGCACAATGCCAGGGGGCTTTTCGATGCAGAGATTACGTTAGGTGGCAATTTGTATGGATAGGAAGGAAAGATAACGGTTAACCCTAGACTTAAACATTTTAAGATTGTAGAGATCGGGAATCATCCTCTTGGCTGTCGGTTCCACAGAGCAGTGGTTTGCTGGAAGAAAATGTTCGAGTGTAACCTACCTCTCACCGACAGAATATGAAGTGACGGTGGATGATTTGCTACAATGTAAGCGTCATGGTGTGTCCATACCGTGAATATTAGGCCTGCAGAACCAACGAAAGTAGTTTATCCGAGCACTTTGCGTGAATGTAACGATAAAGCAGCGGGTGCCTCACCACATCCCGTCTGTGAGACAAGTTGAAGGAGAGTAATATTTTGTCATTCAAAATGACTCGCACACGCTTTTGAATTCTATCGAGGCTAGAGAAGATCCCAACAAAATATGACAACAGTCCTCCATTTTTGGCCTGATCTGGCTTTTGGGCTCTTGTAAAGATAGAGGGATAGTAGTTACAGAGATAAAGCAAAATATTTGGATATAGATGTATTTGTTTAGAACAAAAGAAGGTTGATAAACTGTTTTGTAATCTATGTATGCCAGTGAATGATGTACAATATCTTTGGAAGTTAAAAATAGACAAAGTGAGAGATTTCAGCCTAAAAATAAAATGTATAGAACATGTAAGCAAGCAAGTGAGAAATATAACTACAAGAAATATTTTGCTTACAATCATAAAATGCTGAAATTTATACGAAAAGTTTACTTAGAGAATAAGGGACTCGCAAGACATATTGAAAGTAAGGCGAAATATTTTGTAACCTACACCAGTGTGTAAATCTATTAAAACAAAATTAATAATGTCTTCCAAGGATCTTTCACACATTTCCTGATCACATATACGTCGTTTCTTGGTGTTGTTTTTCTTTTCCGATGCATTTTGTTTTTTTTTTTTGTTTTTTGTTTTTTTTTGTTTTTTTTGTGGACTGATGGATTCAATTTATTTCTTGATGAAACAACTGAGAGTTGAAAGATACCAACAATATCCGCTATCTATCACAGGATTAACATTATTACAAAACATATTAAACAGAAATGGAGTACTTCTGTCATATGCTTGTTCATTCTTTAGTTTCAAGTCTCCATTAAGTCTGCAGATTTGTGGGTGATCATTGTTTTCAACATTACAATAAGTTTCCAAGTTCCAAAACATTAGAAGCCTCTCGCCACTCTACTAATATCTTTATCGAAAATCTACATTCCTTAGTTTCCAACTTTAACACTTACAGCTAAGACCCATCCCGCCCTGCACATTGAGACCGAGAATATATTTTTTTTTCTTAGAAAGGAGTTAATTTCACAGGGAAAACTTCTTTTCAAGAACTGTTGCTTTGTGGAATAGAATCCAGGTAGGATGATTTCCTGACCTGTACAATCTTAAAACTTCAGGTCTAGCCTTAACTAATATATTTTCTACATATGCCACATAAAAACCTCCTTCCTAACACTGTATATTGAGTGACCCTTCTACCATGTATTGAGCAAACATTAGTAAAAATAAAGGGATATAGGACCAGTTAGTGATTTGTGTAACGACATTGGTTTATTTGGTTTGGTTTATTTTGTGTTACGGCATATCAACCTCAATGGGTCATTTAATGCCGACAATTTTTTTACCGTAGATTTGTATGAATAGAATATACTTTCTTTGTAAAGTGGGTTTCATTGAGAGTCAGATGTATTGCTGGTAATATTTTTTATTCCTTCACGTATTTCTGATGGTAACATTTTTCCTTCAAAAACATTTTGTTGGTAATATTTTTCAGTAAAAAAGTTTTATTGGTAAATAATTTCATAGCATTTTGAACTCGGTTTGGGGTTAACTATTTACACATAGCTTGGGCCATAACAGGTGTTACCACTCCGGGTCAGGGTAGACCTGAGAACAACAGCAATTAAGAGGTGGTTCCTTACTCCTCACAACCTCCCAATCAGAGGCCTCGCTACCGGATGCAGTTTACCGTCATACCCAGGACCGGTGTAACGGGATTGTGTGAATAGATGTTTGAGCGGAATGAAAAAGTTGTTGCCAATAGTCAATCGTTAATTCAAGATAAATGGAAGGAAAAGAACTGAAGAAACAAGATTTTCTGCGTCTTGAAGACACACGGCACATGACAGAAGAATAAAGGGCCATCAGATAATGTATATTTTGAAACAATTATGTATAGAAGAAATAATGATATAGTCATTTGTACTTTTAATAAAGATTTTAACGTTACTTTATTTACATAGTTCGGACTGTTGTCCTCATCTTTATTGCCATGTTTATGACGTTTCGGCCGTTGTAATCTATAGCTCTCTTTAGATGCTAAGAATTTCGAACCGAACACTTTATTTCAATCACTGTGCTATATTATTCTCATACCTAGCACCTGAAGAAGGCCGGAGCGTAGAACGGCTGAAACATCGTAAACATAGCAATAAAGATAAGGATTACAATCCGAGCAATATAAATAAAGTAAATGCTACCTAATCTCAGAAGTATAAACAAATACTGAAGTTTTAATGGTGTATGAAACTCACTTAACTCAATATAGTCTGACATTTTTTATTCATTACACCAGCTAACTGAAGAATTTGTTCATAAAAATCGATCTTAATATAGCTTTATAATAACTGCTTAAGACTCTGTATAATTTATATGCCAGACAGCCGATACCTAACTCTAAAAAAGAAAAGGATACTGCATTATTCTAATGACGAAAAATAAAACTAAGCAAGAGAGGTTCAGCTGAAGATGCAAATTGATCATTAGTGAAATGTTTTCTTATAAGTGTTGAAACGGCCATAATGAATGAATGATATTCTGTCTACCATTTCGATATGACAATAAAATATTCATGAACAAAGAAATCAGTATACCACGGTGTATATTTAATATATGCACATATATTAAATTAGTAAACCAGGGATTATTTAGTTGCAGACACTGAGAACAAAACCCAGGCTTGCGGTTAATTTACTCGGACATTTAACTCAAATATTAGAACAAATTATGAAAAACGTTTGGTTCCGCAGTACTCGCTAAATATTAGATAACAAATAGCCCCGAGGAACTTAAGGTAGTTTTAATAGTATTAGGATGATTTCATTAGCATTGCTTAAAGCTTTGTCATCAACAGTAGTATTGGGGTCAACTTCACTACGATACTGGTTACTATCAAAGTTTTTTTGTGGAGAACAGATGATGAGACCAAATCAGTAACATTGGGAAGATGGACAACCATTCCAAAGAGACAGTCACGCAGAGTAACCATTGAACCAAAGAAATTGTGTACTGGAGCACTGTCTTGATGAAGCACGTACTCTTTCGTATGTTTTTAGGACATTTTGTTTTATGAAGAAAAATGCTTCAAAATGTAACTATTTCAGCAAGCTAGCATCATGATCGTAATTGACGTTGTGACCTTTTAGACAATAAACACATGTCTTTTGTATCCCAAAAACCTACGCTTATCACCTCCTCTGCAGATGAAACGACTTTGGCCTACTTTGGAACACGTGAAAGTTATGTATTTCAAATGTATCGATTGTCTCTGTTTCAAAGTGATTAACCAAAACCTCACCCTCTGTAAGAAAACATTAAAGAAAACTAAATAGATCTACCTCAGACAGTGCCATATTCTCCCGTTATGTTATCATCCTTGTGCAGTTTTGATCAGGTGTCAGAAGATTTCTACTCTCACCGAGCAAAAATCTTCGTAATGCCAGATTCATTGTGCAGAATATCCTCACTCTCTCATGGCATATGCTAATGGCATCAGTTATTGATTTTAAATCAATCGGCTTGTCATTTATCACCATGCAGTGAACACGATTAACGTTTTGGTTTTAGTTGCAGGACGTTGAAACCTTAAGTCCTCTTCAATACTTTCTCTTCTACCTTCTTAATTCAGCTGTCCATTTTTGCACTGCCGATAAAGTTAGAGCGGTGTCACCTAATGTTATAACCTATGTCAATATGGATGCCCCTTTGGGACTAAACCCTTTTTCCGAATGTATTTTATAACATAATGATGCCGAATTTCGTCCATTTTCAAGAAATATTGCTAACAGTTACTTTTGATGTCTTCTTTGGATAGGCAAATAACAGTTTACCTGGAAATAAATAATGCATTTATTAATGAGAGTTGAAATTAATGCATGCAAGATTTCACAGCTCTAGCATCATTCCTTCAAAGACAGTCTGTTAATTTTTCAGTCTACCCTTGTATGTATGTGTGCCTGTGTCTGTCTGCGAAAGAAAGTATAAAATATTGTATAGAACCCGTATAAAATATGGCATCTAGTTCAAATTCCATATCACATTATCATCAATACTCGCAATTTATTCTGCAAAGTAATGAAAGGTCTAAGCTACTTCTCTTTCCATTTCACCGTTTGCCTTTCCTATTTTTTCCTTTTGTCGTTTTATTTGTATTTTTTTTTTTTACTCTGGATTGTACAATGAATGAGTGATCCAATAAATGAAAATATATAAAACGTTATGCATAGATAACGCTTCATTGAGTATTCATTCACCTGTCAAGTGCGCTTTTAATTAATAAATGCGTTGATATTTTTTATATATATTTTTTGATTGAACAGTTCCTTTCCCTTGAAGAAAATGGCGAATGCAATGGAAAGAAAAAATGCTCTAAACTAAAAGCTTTCAAAAAAGATGAATGAGTGTAAATATCAAAATTCAAGACTGGACAGTGAAAGAAAGAAAAAAAGAAAGAAAGAAAGAAAGAAAGATTGTAACTAAATGATTTCAGAGAGATAAATCTTAAGAAAGGTGTTATAAATATAGCAATTCTTTAAGTAAAGAAAGAATTGAAAAAAAAAGCTTACAAAAAGATCAAAAAAAGAATCACCTATTGTAAGCCGATCGTTAAAATCTTGTCTCTGAACATTCGTAGATTTTGATTCCTTGGGCCTTTCTCAGCACTTTAGCGAATGGTAAGAACCAAAGTAGCTGTTTCCATACAGGAAACATTTGCTATTCATTCAATGAGCACTTACAATTAGTGTCGGTTGAAATTTATAAAATCTTTTTCATAAAACATTTTTTCATGAAATCAGAACACTCAAATTCGTAAACAATCGTTTTTTCTGACATTGATAAAAGTTTCTTTTCTAACTTTTAAGTTGCTTAAAAATTTTGATAGTATGAAAAATTGACATCATTGCTGAGTGTCATGGTTGTCCTTTGGCTATGGAAAATATTTTGTTTCGCCATTTGTCGGTGAATTTGTTGGTGGTTCCGCAAATCAAGCCTGGACGCAGAGATCGAGAGCAGTAGTGAGACTGCTAGTTGGTGGTCATGATGAATACTAAAGTTTTAGTTACTGAGTTTTGGACATGTTTCTTTAAAATTTAAAGAGACTTGGATGACAATTGCAAGCCAAAGCGATCATTTGGAAGTATACATCTTTTGTCTCTTTTGGGCGTATTAGCTTTGAGTTTTGTGCTTTTTTCCGAATCATTTCATCCCAAGCAAGGCAGAACTGCCACTTGAATGCAGACGGTTTCATGAGAGGTGAGTAATGAAAAAGAGGAACAAGTTACAGAGGAATCAGAGTATGAGTAAGAAAAGAATGAGAATGCAGGTGTGAAGAGAGCTGCATGAGAGTGGAGCAGAAAGGAAAAAAACACATGATACAAGGTTTGTCATGGAAAAGATGTGAGTCAAAAAGATAAGAGATGGCAATTGACTTTGCATTTAAATTCTTGGAGATTGTAGCTTTTAGGGAAGCAAGTATACAGAAGGGAAGACTACAGGCGGGAAATGCGATCAAAAAGCTGGTAGAGTAGAAGTTGCGGTTACATTTGATTGGTTTCACTGGAAAAGAGTGAGACCTAGCCGCTAGTAAAGTAGCTCGACAGTTACGTTAGTCGGACATGATGTCTTCTGCCAAATAATTACTGCTTAATCGTCCCAGAATTATAAATCACGATTTGCAAAGCACACAGACATAACTTATTCAGTATATTGTCGTAATACAGTCTTCATATGCACCTCTACTTTGATTTGACTCGGCTTCGTAAATGATAATGGTGAGATTAGCTGTTTTCAATTCGGCATCCACTGACCAAACAACCAGTTCTACTCATGTTGATCTTTTATTCACTCTTTACTCATTGTATTAGGATCAAAATATAGTATATTTTTCATTATCTCTATCACTAATTGTTAGATTGAACGATTCTTTATAAGTTAACATTCAGCATTCATTGACCGAATATTTAACTGTACTTTTGGTTTAATTTTATAACAAAAAAATAACCAATTTTTTTTAGCAAAACAGGTTTCTGAAGTGCTCTGTTATTGCATTTTCTAATTTTGAAGAGGATTTCCTTCCTAACGTTTTATTTAAGGTTATGGGGAATGCCAACATCATCATTATATCATTATTTTGTTTTCTTATTACATTTGCTTTATATATTCGATTTTGCAGCTTTCAATTTTTGTGATACTTATTATTTGTAAAATCTTTTAGGATTATGCAGCTCTACTATTCGTGAGCCGACGAAAGACATGACTCTTCAAAACCCTGTGAAGAAAAATCGTGTTAAATATTGCAAGTATACGGACAGTTTAATGAAAGTGAGAAGACACCTATAAAACAAGACGTACTTTACTTCGAGCCAAGTAAGGAAGCTACGAGAAGGAAGCGTAGTGACATTTATAAGATAAAAAGAGAGAATTAAATAGGAAGGAGAATATGAAAAGAAGAGTCACACATTTGGCCTTATAGTTGGATTGTGTCCAGTATCCATCAGCGAACTGATCAGAATACAATTTCCTTGAACGATCATAAGTTATTGCTCTGAATGGCGGCTGGGTACTGAAGGTCTATGAATACAACAGTTATTCATAATCATTCAACGAAAACTAGTCCCACCCGACCCTAATTCACCTTACTTATCTATCTCACTTTGTTTGTATTCTACCTCAGTATCTTTATTTCTATCAGACTTTACATGTTCCAGCAATGCTCGATTAGATCAATCTATTTAACTTTATTGATATGCAGGGTAAGAATGAAAAGCTTGCAAAATTTCTGCGACTTTTGAAATTCGCTTTCATTCACAAAGAGGATATTAATAAAAACTCATAGATAATATCAAAACGAATAGTATGTTTTTGAAAAGCAGCGGAACACCTAACTAAGAAGTAATTGGTCATCCATACGTACTTTTGCAAAGAATCATCCTTTGCCATCCGAAGCAACAACACCGAGAACTATAACCTGGGTTTTGCTTGGTTTTGCAACTGTTATTGACACAATCTATTAATTCTGTAAGGCAAAACGAATTACAATAATTCAAAAGAGCGTCAACTACGAAGAAAATCTTATCTGGGAATAGTTTAATCGACAGTGGACCCATGATTCTTAAACAAACTAAAAACATGCTGATATTTACATCCTTTGACGTTTATGAACTTCGAGAAAGGTGGCTTGGTGTCCTGTTATATGACTAGTTTCTGGTCATTGGATGTGCGTCGTGGTGGACTCGATATAGACAAATCGGAGAGTCGAATTCGAATTCCAGCTGAATTCGTTGCATTCACTTACGCACAAATACCTTGGAAAAGGTATTAATCCGTCTCTTCCTTCCAGTTATGGGTTAAATAATATGACAGATTGGGTTCTATAGCCTTGCCTGCCAACCAGTCTACCGCAGACAGCAATGACAGCCTACTGCGGGATAATCTTCTACCCAGTCAGTCATGTCTCTTTCGAGACAGGATCTTCCAAAGCGTGTATCCTGCATGGCACTTAACTAACTGACTGATTCTTGTCATTATGCATGGGCTTTTTGACGGTTTTTAAGTCTATGTTTATTACAGTGTCTATCCTACTCAATAATGCTATTGAGTTTTTTTTTTCGTATTTTATATTTACGGGCAATAATGAAGCTCTATTGTTGCCTTTTACTGACCCCACTGCTGCCCGGCGATATAAGAATTCTTTTTTTTATATTGATAGTCTTCTGGACATTATAAACAGTGCCCAAGTACCCACTGCGTGGCTAGTTTTTCGACATATTCTTAAATTAATATTATCCTTTGGTTTTACAACGATTCAAAACAGGCTTCCACAGTGAATGTGTCTTTGTTTTTTCGTCAGAGAATATTTGCGCAGTAATTCTATGTTTCATGAGTCATTTGAGCACTATATTGCACCATTTTGGATCATGTCCTTCATAAACACATTCAAAAGATGCCATAGCATCCTGGTGTATGGTTTACGACCGATTTATCATGTACAGCCCTTCCACTTTTAATTTAGCAACTATCTTCCGCATGAATACTGCTGTGTCATTTACATTTTTTCTTAGTAGTATTAATGACGTTCCATTACGGTTTTCGTTACCATCGGCGCTGCCAAACTTCCTCTGAATGCATCTATGCATGTCTCTGTAGACATTAAGTAACGACGCTTCATGTATGTTGCTGATGCTTTTATGGTCAATTTGTGCATAAAGCATGTCTGGCACTCATTGCTGTTTTTCCTTCTACGAAGCCATCTTCCCCGATATTTATGAAAACCAGATGTTTATTACTAGACGATGATTTTTTTTTCTTTATCATTTAGCTTTACATTATTTGTTGCTTTTGTTAGTGGGAAAATTTAGTTAAAATTTTAATACAACCTTTTTTTCTTCTTCACTCTGAACATAGGGATCATGCATATTGAAACCTCGCTGTAGAACGGCGGTTCTTAATTGTGTTTATTCCATTGCCCTAAATTTATGTAACCCTGCGGATTATACGCATTGTACACAAAGTATCTATTTTCCGTCAAATGTTTTAATGGAATAAGATCATTATACTAAATTCACTAATATATTATATCGTATATATTTTTTAATAATATAGTAACAATAAGCAGAGAAAACACTAATAAAGAATGAGTTAACATTGAAACTAAAGCAAAGTTTTTGTTGTTTGTTTTTTTTTTGCTTTTTGAGTTTTTTTTGTTTTTTGTTTTTTGTCTACTAAACTTTTATTTAGTCTATTTGTTTTAACACTGCTAGCTGCGATTTGTGGTCAGATGAAGTTCGGTAATTCTTAATCATATTTATTTTTCTTTTAGATTTGAAAAACTTTATTCACTAGGAATTACCCAGGAGTTTTTTCCTAATAATGTGTGGTCAAAAGATAAACTCTAAGATTCCGTATTCCTGATACAATCTAGTTAAGTTCCTTGCTGTTATTATCTAAAGGCTTCTGTAAAACCTGTGTGTTTTAGACATTTTCCTCGCCTCTGTGAATTTTAAGTATCTGCTGAAGAAAAATAGATATTGCAACTCAGCTCGTTTTTCAGAATGGTTGAATCTTCTCCTTCATGTGCCGTGTCCCCTCAGGAAAGTAGGCCACCATGACTTTCAATGCCTATTTGTTCATTGCTGCTCTCAATAAATGTTGTCTTTCTGTTATTTTTCTGAAATTCTGTTCCCTATCCATTTACGTGCTAAGTATGTTATGTGTTCCATTCCTGTCTCTCTTGCCTTCAATCTGTCCTGAGTTTCAGATTTTCCGAGTCTTATTTCCTCATTATATTATACTAGAAAAATCAATTATCTGTCCATGATTTTAAGTAGAAATTTTATTTCTTGTTTTCATTTTCTCTAAAACTTCGTCGTTGTTCATATCTTTGGTCTAGGGTATACTCAGCATCCTTCTGTAGAAGCTCATTTCTGTTGCTTTAAATATCTTAATCACTGATGCAATTGTCCAGCACCTACTGTCATACAAGAGAGCACGTATCACATAACAGTTTAGAATACCTTTCATTGTTTCTAGTAACGTTTTTCTGTTTCTTAATACTCTGCTTAGCATTTGGAATGCATCTTTGGATAGTTATTTTAATTTCATACATTCTATTTAGCAGTCAATCTTTTATGCTTGTTTTGTTGAAAATGACGGACTATTTTGTAAGGTTTCTATTCAATTTCTTTAGTGCAGCGGTGAGGAACCTGCTGCATTAAGTTGGAAAGTTGGAGCCGGAGTTAAAGCCGACCAAAAATGTACCAACTGAAGCTCCAGCTCTTCTAACTAAAATTGCGCAATAAATTATTCTCTTTCACAGCAATAATTAAATTTATAATTCAAAGCTTTTGTTACTGGTTATAAAAAATACATCACTTGTGTGGTTTGAGTATACTTAGGTTTATTCTATTCTATCAACTTGTAATTTGATACCATTATGTTAACTTGGAAACAATAAGCCTTTTATAGCAGAATTATATAGATACTATCACACTAATATTATTGTGCTTGCAACAACAATCTTTCTCTTTTTTTTTCTTTTTTTCTTTTTTTTAATCCTTTCCCCCCGAGCAAGACATTCAATTGTCACAATTGCGCAGGGGGTTACATAGGGGAAAGTGATGAGAAAGAGTGGTTAGATATAGGAAATGTCAGAATGAGGGTGATAGACGGGTAAGGATACCAAGGATGAGGGTTGGGTAGGTAGATTGAAAGAGTGTTTGAGAGAATGGATGCAAGTTAGTGTGATGGAAGGTGTCTATTTACCTTACATTTAAACTCCTGGAGATTGTAGCTGTCGAGTAAGCAAGTATGTGGAAGGGAATTCCATATGCGGGAAGTGCGAGAAAAGAGGCTGTTGGAGTAGAAACTGCGGTTACATCTTATCTGTTCCATTGTAAAAGGGTGGGACCTACTTGCTAATCTAGTGTCTCGTGCAAATTCGTACCTAGGAGACACCAGTAATCTAAGTTAATCGGAGCAGAAGCCGTGAAAGTATTTATAGAAGAGGCACAGGGAAGCCACGTCACACCGGTGAGAAAGTGACTGCAACCGGTCTGCCAAGACAGCATCGATCACATTACAGATTCTCCGTTGTATTTTGTCAAAAACCCCGAGGAGAATAGCAGGGGCACTCGACCAGATGTGGCAGCAGTATTCAATACACGGGCGGGTGGTATTTTTATATATGTGCAGGATAGATTCAGAGGGTAAAAAATTCCGAGCACAGAGAACCGACTTTCATGGCAGTGGATTTAGCAATGGTTTCGATGTAGTCATTCCACTTAAGGTCCGCTGAGAGTGAGTGACTTAATTCGTAATGTGCATGTTGGTTACGTCATGATTAACTTTTCACCCGCTTTTAATAACAGTTTCAGCTAGCTGTTTCATTTCGCTTTTTCTCCATGAAAAGTAAAACTCAATAAAATTCAAATTGTTCTTTTATCAGTGTCTATAGTTTTCATACCAGAAGTATGATTATTGTAGAGAGCAATAAATAAAATTAAAACTTCCTAGCTTGGCTTGCAAAATTGCCAGTTCAAGAAAAGAAACACGTGACTAGGTATAAATTAAATATTCAGCCAATGAGATACTAGAAAACAAAGAAAGGATTTCTCGAACTTACGTTACAAATAAATATTCAATCACTGAGAAGCATCGCTTTTGGAAAAAAATTTAAAAAAGATAGAAATAAACTGATATATAAGCAGATACAATGTTTTAGCCATAAACAAAAGATAGTAAAAAAAAGAGAATGGACATAGAATGACGCAAATGTAAATAAGATTCAAATTAGCAGTTGGTCTTTCAGAACCCAAAAGACGATTTTATTTCGAAAACTCATCTAACAAATAAAAACCTTTTCTGCACAAGAAGAACTCTAATCGAACGAAGAGCTACTGTAATATAAACTAATCGAATTCCGTTTCTTTCGTCCAGCAAAAAATACTCTTGCTACCAGTCTACATAATAATTCTCAACCTGAGTAAGTAAATAATTTCAATATTGATTCTTTTTATCCATCACATTTCAAATAGTAATCATACACAACTTCAATAAATAATGAAGTTTATATTTTTAACAATATTTTTTCTTTGAAATTTTCATTGAAATTTGACTTTACATTTAACAGAAGATAATTGTGTTGTACTACAATGTTGTATTGTTATTAATAATCAATTATTGACTATATTATGAATAATATTAAGATATAAAAAAGGCAAGTATATTAATAAAATTTCTATTAATAGCCGTCTGTTATGATTAAAACCCGATCTGGACGGACCTGGATCTAGAAATTCGAAAATGTTGAAGCTGGAACCAGTACATTTCAAAATATTGAAGCCGTAAACGGAGTCGAGGCTGAAGATTCAGATGCCGGCTCCACAACACTGCTTTTGAGCGGCGTTGCCATATTCTCACAACCATATTTCTCTAGACAAGCTATCAAAATTTATTTTTTCTAGATAAAATTTCCCTTTCTTTTTTTGGCCTATAATACAAGTTTTACAGGGCACCTTAAGGTAGAGTAATGGTTAGCAAGCTTGTCTTGCTAGAATCATTACAATTGTACAGTGAGTTCAATCCTCACTGGGTGTACCTTACTTTCGGCCCTGTGCCACATTCTGAGCTACATTTAGTAAATCACCATAATATAAGTTTTACAACTTGAATAATCACTATGCCCGTAAATTTTAACTAATTGTAGTATCTTTACTAATTTTGATTATGTATACTGATTTTTGGGGAGCCGATTTCAAATTCCTGTGGAAATCATGGCATTCACTTACGCACAAATACCCTTGGAAAAGTTTTTAATCTGTCTCTTCCTGCCAGTTATGGGTCAAATAATAGGATAGATTAAGTTCTATAACCTTAGCTGGCAACCAGTCTACCACTACCAAAGCAATGGCAAACTACAGCCGGATAATCTTCTGCCCAGTCACTCATGTCTTTTTCGAGACATGATTGCCCAAAATGTGTATCACGTATGGCACTTAACTGATTGATACTGATCTCTGATGCAGATAATTAGCATGATTCTCAATACCAATTACCGTGCATATATAAGCCTAGTTCTTTTGTGTTTTGTAACATTTATTTATGTTTTGGCTAATGTTTATTTATTCACTTGTTTGTCAGAATAAAATTTCTCCATTCATTTTAACCTATCATTTACAAACAATTAAAACGAACTTTGAAAGAAGAAAATAGGATAAATATGAATTGCAATATTTTTAGTGTTTGAATAGGAATTGCAATAAATTTCATGTTTAACAGCGGTAAAATGTCTTGCTGTTTCGTGATACTGCAATTTCAGCAGCTAAAAAATACCATTCGCACCAACATTATGCTGTTCATAAAGACAATATTCTAAATTGTATTGTCAAATTCGAAAAATTGAACTGCACAAACTAAAAGATGAATTGCAAAATCAGAGACAATTATTTCATTCTGTATTAAATTCATGAACAACGGAAGCAAGCTATAAAGATTCATATTTTCTTTAAAAAAAAGCGTAGACCATTCAGCAATGCATGGTTCATAAAAGAATGAATTGTAGAAGTTATAAAATGTTTAGATCCAAAAAGTTATAACAAATATTGTTGTACTAGCTCGAGGTCACAAGTTATCGTAACCGAGGTTTGAGTGTCCTGGCCTTGTTCATACTTTTATTTACGCTAGATAAAGTGCTTTCTTCCAGAAACTTTTACTAAGATCCGCTTAGTATAGCTGCAGTATAAACCACAGAACAAACTCAAGTGTGCCTGACTAGATGTCTTCAATGAGGATTAGCTCGCTGATCTTGTAGATAGGTATCCTGGAATACTAGTAGCCAGCTATTATGTATGTATGTATACAAATAAAAACACAACGGTCTTTATTATAATAGAGAGACTTTATTTTACGAAGCCTCTCTCTCTCTCTCTCTCTCTCTCTCTCTCTCTCTTCGTTCTATATGTCTGTTATGCTTTTTTTCCAGTTTTAGGTACTATACAAGACACGTCTTCGGAATCAGATGCTTTCACTTTAGAATGAAAATAATAATTGAAAATGCAAAAGGAAGGAAAGAGATTTTAAGAACTTGTAAAAAGCTAAAAAGAAAAACGATAACTGTCCACTGTTTATTATTCCTTTTACAGTGAACTGTATTTTGGGCTGGGCCCAGGGGTTTATATGTATTATTCAATGTCCAGAAAATGTATTAACTTTCCGCGAGTTGTCTATTCATGTCAAGGATTCTAAAAATAAAGCTGAAAAGATTTCATAAGAAAAAAAATCCTAGAAGGACACACGCCTATTTACACACATAACCGCATATAAACCCGTGCATCGCTACGTTTTTTGTATATCCTTCCATATTTTTAAATATTTGCTTGGGTTAATGTACCTTCTTGCTTATGGCTATATCAGGTTGAAACACGAGTCCTTTTCCAGTAACCGTAGTTAATCAGCGCTAAAATTTATCGTTGCCTTGATGGGTAACCGCTTTGGAATACAAGGTTTTGTAAGCATCTGCTAACACACAATGAAACAGCGCTGTGGGAAAAATAGGTCCCTGGGGAAAGATTTGCATAAGATCTACGTTTATCAATTAATGAATTTTCAGAGCCTCTTTAAGATATACCTTTTTGCATGAAAAATGGGTTATATAAATCCTTTCACTGGTAAGAATAAAGCGTGTCAATTTGCTTATGCAAAGTCATTTTTCAATAAACGCATACAAAAGTGTTACTAATTATATAGGAAGATTGTTTAAAGGTTTTGAAAATTTTGAAAGTCCTATTTGCTTCTTGAAAGGTCAATTTAAATTTTCTTTAATATATGTTTCATTTTTCCAAAAGGATCTGGTATACTTGATAATAAAAATGATAAATATTGTATCAGTCCGTCAAGTGTCATATTCGAAATATGATGAATTGCTCATGTCTCATTCAATACATTACTGAGATGTTTTTTATCAGCAGGTAGCGGTTTGTTGTTTTTTGATGTTTTTCCTGTGGTAGACTGTTATAGGACCCAGTCTGTCCTGCCATTTAACCCATAACTGGGGTAAACGCGATTGAGTCATACCTTTCCCAAGGTTATTTGCACGTGAGAGTAACGAACCAGACTGTAATCTGAACTCAGTTGTCCAATTTCTCATTTCTCTTTTTGAGTTGTTAGCTATTATACCACAACCTACATACATACGAAAAGAAAAAAAACATAAATTGGCTAGATTACATATCCAACACACATATTTCAAAAAAGTTATTTTAAAGTTTAAAATCTCAGGATGCTCTTGTCGTGTCCATAAAGAAATACATAAATAAAAATGAATTCTTTTGTCACTTTGTCCATAAAAATATATAAATAAAAGTTAATTTCAGTATCGAAAATGATTATCATAATATAATTAGCATGAATTTATTTTTTAAACAAATGATAATCTACCCAACTATTCTCCTCTACACATACATACACAGGTGACATTCTCACTATTGGGCAAGTAGTAAACATGGTCAAAACATCAACACGTGCATCAACGAAAATTGCCACTCCTTTCTTTTTCCAGCCAATGATTGTAACATTTATCTCTTAACATTCAACAAAAATTCAAGGCAAGAAAACCCTAGAAACTTATCTGAACACTCATTACACACATTCTATAATATATATATATATATATATATATATATATATATATATATATATATATATAATCATTTCACCCCGAGCAAGGCGGAAACGCCACTGATGTGCAGGGGGTTACATAAATGTAAAAAGATTAATTAGAAAAGAGTGAGGAGTACAAACTAGTTAGAAAGGAACAATAGAAAGCTGAGAAAGCAGGTGCGATGACAGATACATAGGTGGAGAGAAAGGGAAGGTTATACAGGGGTGGGGAGAGAGATAGAGTCCAGTGGTTAGTAGATGAGTATTGACTTTGCATTTAAATTTCTGGAGGTTGTAGCCGTCAGGAAAGCAAGAATACGGGAGTGAGTTCCACAGGCGGGAAGTGCGAGAGAGGAAGCTGCAGGAGTAGAATTGTCGTCTGCATTTGGCTAACCTGACTGTGAATGGGTGGGACCCAGTTGCCAGTCTGGTTGCACGAGTAAACACCTGTTGAGGAGGCATATATAAAATAAAACGAAACTTACGAGAAAGTCCCAATAAACTTGTAATTTTATCTTAATATTTTTTCGGATTCCGATCCATATTTGATCCATATTTGATCTACATATGACCTAAAAATCACAATTAATACTCATTATTACTTTCTCTCGTGCATAACATAATAACCAGATAATAAAAATACTCGTTTTTCTTGTGTTAATATCTTGCTGTTCTCATTACAATATAAGGAAATTGAACCTAGAATAGGCTGCATGACGGGTGGTTTAGGCTAACACTCTAAGTTGCTACAAGCAAAAATATTAATCTAAAACGTCGAGTCATGTTTTTAAATAGCTATTTTTAAAGAGACACGTTGACCTAGCTGGTATATAATGTTAACTATCCGGGTCGTGTATTAACACAACACGGAAAATGAAACTCAGTTTTTCTAAGGCATAACGAACTAGTGGAGTGACCATCCAGAAGTCAGTCAAAGTACGAAGAAATAAGAAAATTCCATTCGAAACGAAGAAAATGGTACTTCGAAAACACAAATATATAGTTCTCTATTCTGCGGATGGCATGAACGTGTTTTAACCAATACTTCCCAGGCAAGGCAACAATGTCACTATGACGTAAGAAACGACTGGGGATGCAAGAATATAGAAAAATTTTAGAAGGTAACAGAAACCCAATTCTAAACAGGAAACAAGGGATAAAACTCTAAAAAAGCCTGAAGAGTAGTTTGAACCGGACAATAGGCGAATGTTAACAACTGATACCTTTTAACGAAAATGGCAAGCAGAGAAACTATGTTTAGAGTTGCAGTCGTTTAGTTACAAGGAACAAGAAGTTGTGGAGGGATATGAAACCCACATTATGGAGGGACATAGCATTTAATGTTAATAGCCCTAAAATGACCGAATAAGAAACAAAAAAATAGTTTTTAGGTAGGAATGATAAAAATGTATTAAAATGGTGTTTTGTATCAGTATTTGTTACAACTAGGCACCATTTTGTTACAATACTCACGATAGTTTATCACAATATATCTTCTTCTTCTTTTTGCCTTGTCCTTTCAGGACGTAGGCGATCATGGCTTTCCACGTCTCCCTATCCCTGGTGACTCTTAGCAAGCTTTTTCCTGTTATACCACGCAACCCTCGTTCTGTCGTTCACCTGCTAAGGCCCTTCAAATATATTATCCGTTACTTTCCCCTGTCTCTTTTTCCCTCTATCTAGCCTGTCAGTATCAGGTTCTCCAAGCCCTCCATCCTCATATCACAATATATACATGTTCCTAAAATCAGATATGGATATTAACATATACTGTGTTATATGTATAAAGCAATAAAATAATACATCAGCAAACAATTGGAAGATTGCCAGCTTTCTTTTGACCAAATCCAATTTTTTAGCAGATTTCGAGAGTTTTATCTCGGTAAACTACGTTTTATAACAGTTTGTCAGTATGATGACACCGGAGAGGCATGCTCATCCTTTTGACAGTAAACTGCCCACAGGCAACAGAAACAAATCAATCCAATCAACGAGATAAATGAACCTTGATTCTTAATGAGTTGGAATCAGTAACCATTAGTATAATTCTTTTCATCCTTAAAGACACACTCTATCATAACTTGAGAAGACTATACATTAAGCACACCTATAAATACATTTTGACAACTGGATGTGCGTTGTGGTGCAGAGCATATCGGCTTCGAACGAGAAAGCGGGAAACAGAGTTCGTATTCCAGTTGAACTCCTTGCATTGAAATACGCATAAATACCCTTGGGAAAGGTATTAATCCGTACTTCCCTCCAGTTATGGGTTAAATAACAGAACAAATTGGAATCTTTAGCATTGATGAGTAACCAGTCTACAGCAGAAAGTCATGACAACCTACTGCGGGTAATCTTCTGCCCAGTCAGCCATGTTTTTTCGAGACATGCTCGCTCAAGCGTGTATCCCGTATGGCAATTAACTGACATAAATACATTTAACGAACTTTCCTGACCGTGTCTCTCAGTGGCAGAGACGTCGTTTCTCGAAAAACGTTGTTTCCAACGATAAGTTCTATTGACAGATCATATGTCACCGCCTCTGAAAGTCCAAGGCAAGACATCCTTCTCAAGATATATATATATTTTTTAATCATCTCACTCCAAGCAAGGTATTCTACTGCAACGTTTGCGTAGTGGGTTATATAGGGGAAAGTGTTGAGAAAGAGGGATTAGTTATAGGAAATGTCTGGAGGAGGGTAATAGACGGATGAGGATAATGAGGATATGGGTGGTGTAGATGGAAAAGAGATTGAGAGAAAGGATGCAAGTTAGTGTGATAGGAGATGTCTATTCACCATACGTTTAAATTCCTAGAGATTGTAGCTGTCGGGGAAGCAAGTATATGGAAGAGAATTCCACAGTTTGGAAGTGCGTGAAAGGAAGCTGTTAGAGTAGAAATTGCGGTTACACTTTATCGGTTTCACTGTAAAAGGGTGGGACCTAGTTGCTAATATACTAGCTCGTGTAAATTCATACCTACGGGACACCAGTGATCTAAGATCATCGGAGCAGAAACTGTGAAAGTATTTATAGAAGAGGCACAGGGAAGCCACGTCACGCCGGTGAGAGTGCGACTGCTACCGAGCTGCCAAATCGGTATCGATCACATCGCAGATTCTCCGTTGGATTTTGTCAAGAACCCCGAGGTGAATAGCATGGGCACCCAACAAGATGTGACAGCAGTATTCAATACACGGGCGGGTGGTAGATAAATAAATTATTACAACTTAAGGAAAAATTAAGAACATTAAAAGTGAAATCCGAGTTTTTTCAACAATGTATCCGCTACGATGTTTGACCATCTTCTATTCAATTTAGAATTAAGAGGGAAAAATTACATTCTGGTTTGAAGTTTGAATGTATCTTTATTAAAGATTATATTTAACAACTGAGTTTAAAGCAGGAATATGTTAGGTTATTGTGCTCATGTAGAAATTTAATTTCCTTTTTAGACTGGATAAGTTTCTCTCGGTATTTGGTTTGGGTCCATCAACGTCAGCGTGTCAAATTTTCAATTAAACATGAAGCTAAGATGAAAATTTTGATACATAAGAGATATGGAAGCAGAATGGAACCAAATTTAAATTGTATTATAATTTTTCCCATGAACTAACTGAGCTTGAATCGTTCTTGCTCATGGGTTAGAATTTTGCATTCCACTATCTATGCGTGTACGAATTTACACGAGATACTAGATTAGCAACTATGTCCCACCCTTTTACAGTGAAACAGATAAGATGTAACCGTAATTTCTACTCCAACAGCTTCCTTTCCCGAGCTTCCTGCCTGTGAAATTCCCTTCCACATGTCTGCTTTCCCGACATCTACAACACAGGAGTTTAAATGTAAGGTCAATAGACACCTCCTATCACACTAACTTACTAATTACTTAACTAATTCTCCCAACACTCTCACCATCTACCCAACCCTCATTCTCGGTATCCTTACCCGTCTATCACCCTCATTCTGACATTTCCTATATCTAACCGTTCTTTCTCACCACTTTTTCCCTATGTAACCCCCTAGGCAATAGTGGCAGTGGAAGGCCTTGCTTGGGGTGAAACGATAATAAAAAACTAAAAATAAAAAATAAGGAGAAACATTTGAGTTTGAGGGTTTTTATGCTCAGTTAGCAAGACGTTTTGCTGATGCGGTTAGTGATTTAAAAGTCCAATTGAATAATTTTGCACACATGTTTGTTAGTTCCTCAGTTGCATCAGCTGAATCAAAGTGGAAAGCTGAATATCATCGAGTTATTAAATCGCCGAAGAATAGTTTTGATTTATTAATCTCCAGACCGGACAAAGATGCTGATGTTGTTATTTTGGATTGTGCAGATGTCTTTAATTTTGGAAAACACTTTTAAATTTACAAAGTTAGAATCTGCCGATACGTGTGATGCAACTGCCTCAAGTGAAATAGAATTTCAGAAATTACTCTTGAGGTGGGTGAAAAAGGGGGTCCTTTCGCAAGAAATTTCTAATGAAATTCAACCGTCTGGGTCAATTCGTTCCCGTTTGTATGGTCTTCTAAAAATTCACAAGGCTAGGGTACCGTTAAGGCCAATTCTGTCAATGGTCAGCCCAACACAAGGTAGCGAAATGGCTAGCAGTACTTTTGGAACCGGTGTTGCAGCACTTAAGTGGATTATATTTAAAGGATTCTTTTTTCTCTTTTTGACCGCAACCGAAATTTGTCTTCTTCCGGTAAGTTCATGTGTTCCTTTGATGTTTGTTCCTTATTCAACTGTGTCCCTCTTTTGGAAACAATTAACATTTGATGAGATTTGCTCTCTTGGATGATGAAATTAATTTTGTGAAGGAAAGGGTTTAAGGGTATCATTATGGGTTCATTCGGTTATACGTGACAAAATTGTAGAGTTCAGAAAGGTCAAAATTGAACAGTTACAAGGTGCCCTGTTTATCTTAGACTTCCCTGGATTGCATTCAAGTGTGAAAGTTTAACTTGACAGAGTTCATCTAATGTCCGTCCTTGTTTTTTCTCGGCTGAGGTCCGGATAGTTTTTCGAAATCGGTCTATGTTGTGTTCTGGATGCAATGATGTTCTCCCTCTCCATCAAGTAAATTCGATTATTTATAAATATAATTGTAGCTGCGGTGCCAATTACATAAGAGGAACTACTCAGCGCCTGTCCATGAGAATTAAACATGTTTCCAATAAGGTCAGAAATCACACCTTACCTTTGAATGGGCTTGTCCTAAATACTTACGGTTCCGCCACATGTGAGCACGTATTAAATAACTGAAAGCGTGCTGCTAATTTTAGTGCTAACTGGTTCACTGTTGTTTCCCAGTCGCACTCTGTATTTCATCTCAATGCGCTGGAGGGTCTTTATATCGGGTCCAGCAAACCTTCCCTGAATAAACAGCGTGAATGTTTGTTGGGAATCGCTATTATTTGTCTCTAGCTCTTTGTTTTTTATTAATTCCTTTTTTCTTCTTCACCACACATTCCTTGTTATTTTAATCTAAGTTTGAACATCCCGCAGAGGCCTGAAGAGCGGGAGCCAAATCGGTTGCTTTGCTTTTAAATATGTCAAGTAATATTAAACTACACACGTTCATTTCATTAATTAGATTTTGCAACTTTAAAAACATCTTTATATATATATATATATATATATATATATAAAGATGTTTTTAAATATATATATATATATATATATATATATATATATATAACTAAATTTTATATTTGTTATTTAAATTTAATTTCCATTGCGATTCAAAAATTTCTATGTTTCTAGATTTTACCTCGTCCTCAGGAAATATTGACTTATTTTGTGTAAATGATTTACATTTTAATGAATAAAACAATACACTTGATATGGAGTTGATATGGATTGGATTCATCTTTTCCTTTTTTTGTAACTATTAATTTGTAAAACATTTAATATCTATTTCATTAATATTATATTATAATACAAAACAAATTATTGGGTATATGTATGTTAAGTTTACAAATAAAGAGTTTAGGATATCATTACAAAGAATTCCACTCTGAACCGATATAAAAACAGCTTACTCATACCCAAAGGATCTTTAAAACAAATGAAAAAGTTTTCTTTCTTTAGTATTTGTCTATATTTCTGAGATGAGGCAGTATTTACAGTATTTACATTATTCGGACTATTGTCCGTATCTTTGTTACCGTTTGTACGACGTTTCGGCTGTTATACACTCCGGCCTTCTTCAGGTGTTAGGAATTTTAAACCAAATCATTTATTACAATCCCTGGAGTATATAATCCTCATTCCTTGAGTAAAGCCTAAATTGGTTGTCATGAGTTAGCTCCCTCTAACCCTGCAAGTTACTTGTTCACCACTGATGTAGCATGGTATTGAACTGATAAAACTTTGGGTCAAATCACAGGGTATTTATTTCCTCTGACTCATTTATACACACACGGAGACCTGCCAAATCCTCTCTGTAAAATATGTGTTGACAAAAAATATCATATCATTATTTACATGCGAAAAAGTTTTAAAATAATGGGGTAATTATTAATAAAATATAGAGACCCAACACTGAATAATACCAACTGCGAACACGCTAAGTACGTACTGACCGTATCTGGAACATAAAACATACACACTATTCTACAAACATATAACACATGACACTACATATATTCTGTTACAGGTATAACATCCATCCTCAATAATAATTAAAAGTATAGCCAAAAACACTCGGATAAACAAAGCATTTGGACAGTTTTTATTTAATTTATGTCGTCAAAAGTAAAAAAAAGGTAAGATCATCTGAAAAATTACATAAAAACACAACCATAATAATTTGTCTGCATTTTTAATGAAACTTGTATAAAAGAGAGATTGCTTCGCATATACATATACTAGCAGTATAGCCCGGCGTTGCTCGGGTGTAATGAAAGCTTTTATATATATATATATATATGCTATTAAATATAAGAGACAATGAATGTCTATTATGTTTAATCATGAGCCGTTCTAAACGTCGTATTTTTGCTTTAATTTCAGTTGAAAATAAAGACAAAAATTCTCCAACATTTGGATAATTATTTATTGGTTTTCTTCTAAGCTTTCGGCTCACATGAGCCATCTTCAGAGAGGTAGTTTAAACTGAAATATTATAAAATCCACCATCACCGACGATTTTATTTTGTGTTGACATAAAACTCCGCTTGGCAACGGCATAGTTACCAAAAATAATAAACGCAGTTCTTAAGTTTGCGATGCGGTTTTATGACGTCACACCGCGGGATAGCGCGAAATGACAACAAAACCATCTAGTCAAATGCAATGTAATATGTTATTTCCTGTTTTAAAGTTGATTTTATTGAGTGTTGGTTGTTTTGATTTGATGTACATGGCCTCCAATATCTGCAGGTTCCTCTTACTGTGTGTATGAGTAAGGATCACCGTATTGTTGACCAAAATCTGTCTGATATTACCTACATGTTTATGTTTTTCAGAGAAATGTTGTTTAATAGTACTCTGATCAGAAAGATGACATGTAAGTCTACGGGAGAGCGTGGTTGTGGTAAAACCAATATATGTACTAGGTTTTTGAGTAGTATCAGAGATGCAATCTCTGAATGGGCATGTAAATTGGTACACTACATTGGTTTTTTGTAAAGAATTTAGTTTAGTGCCTGTTGGGTTATTATAGACTATGAGGTCAATTGTTTTAAACTTTTTATAATATATATTGAGTTTAATTTGATTATTACTTTCGACTGGTTTAACATTTCTACGTATTATGTTTTTGAGAGTTTTTCATCTTGTTTATAATTATTATGTATTTGGTTGCAATAGTATAAGTTAATAGTGTTATGTTTATTTTGATGTAAACCATTATTATTAATATTATCATTATTGTTAGAGCTATTGTTAAGTTTGTTGAGATACATTTTAATTTGTTGATCAATAACGGAGTTAGGAAATCCATTATTGACTAGTGTTTGCTTAATGTTGTGTAATTCTTTAAAGAATTACACAACATTAAGCAAACACTAGTCAATAATGGATTTCCTAACTCCGTTATTGATCAACAAATTAAAATGTATCTCAACAAACTTAACAATAGCTCTAACAATAATGATAATATTAATAATAATGGTTTACATCAAAATAAACATAACACTATTAACTTATACTATTGCAACCAAATACATAATAATTATAAACAAGATGAAAAAACTCTCAAAAACATAATACGTAGAAATGTTAAACCAGTCGAAAGTAATAATCAAATTAAACTCAATATATATTATAAAAAGTTTAAAACAATTGACCTCATAGTCTATAATAACCCAACAGGCACTAAACTAAATTCTTTACAAAAAACCAATGTAGTGTACCAATTTACATGCCCATTCAGAGATTGCATCTCTGATACTACTCAAAAACCTAGTACATATATTGGTTTTACCACAACCACGCTCTCCCGTAGACTTACATGTCATCTTTCTGATCAGAGTACTATTAAACAACATTTCTCTGAAAAACATAAACATGTAGGTAATATCAGACAGATTTTGGTCAACAATACGGTGATCCTTACTCATACACACAGTAAGAGGAACCTGCAGATATTGGAGGCCATGTACATCAAATCAAAACAACCAACACTCAATAAAATCAACTTTAAAACAGGAAATAACATATTACATTGCATTTGACTAGATGGTTTTGTTGTCATTTCGCGCTATCCCGCGGTGTGACGTCATAAAACCGCATCGCAAACTTAAGAACTGCGTTTATTATTTTTGGTAACTATGCCGTTGCCAAGCGGAGTTTTATGTCAACACAAAATAAAATCGTCGGTGATGGTGGATTTTATAATATTTCAGTTTAAACTACCTCTCTGAAGATGGCTCATGTGAGCCGAAAGCTTAGAAGAAAACCAATAAATAATTATCCAAATGTTGGAGAATTTTTGTCTTTATTTTCAACTGAAATTAAAGCAAAAATACGACGTTTAGAACGGCTCATGATTAAACATAATAGACATTCATTGTCTCTTATATTTAATAGCATATGTCTAGAAAATTACTTGCTGCCTCGATATACTAAATATATATATATATATATATAGTGATGATCATCCACGTATACTGTCTTAATATCTATAGGAAAGAATATTAATAAAAAGTTTAGAATTTAAAAATGTACTTTTTTAAACAGTATTTGTTTATTTTTATTATATTTTATATTTCAGACCGTCCTCGGTCCTTCATCAGAAACAAGTGATTTTTAAATTTGAATTAGAAACGTATTTCACGATAGCGTCCGAATATTTTTTTGTTTACATCACGTGGTGTCGATAAACAAAAAATAAATTTTAAATATTTAAATAATACAAACCTATCAGGGAATTTAAAATGTGGAAAGCCTCGCTGTTTAATTTGTAAACATTTAATAACAGACAAAACATTCTCTGTACCCAACACCAAAATAAAATTACACCCACCAAACCTTAGTTGTGATAGCAAAAACATCATCTACTATCTCTTCTGCTCAATTTGCCCCAACAGTGGATATATCGGCGAATCCGGTAATAGCTTTAGACTTCGCTTCAATAATCACAAACTATATATACGACAAAAAAATGTATACTCCCCAATTGCAGCCCATTTTAATCAACCTGATCATACTTTAGAAAATTGCAAATGTTTACTAATAGACTCCAATTTTAGTTCTACATACACACGCAGAAAGAAAGAAAAATACTGGATTTTAAAATTAAATACACACAAGCTAGGGTTAAATAGGGACTTAGGTGTGTTGAATCTCTACAAATATTTCAAGAGGTAAAAAAAAATTTTCTTTTTTCAGACATTCCAAAGAATTTTTTATCTAAGACAAACAGACTTTCACTACGGACGTGCCGCATGTTGATTGGTTTACCGAAAATGAACAAACGGACGTGCCGCATGTTGATTGGTTTATCGACACCACGTGATGTAAACAAAAAAATATTCGGACGCTATCGTGAAATACGTTTCTAATTCAAATTTAAAAATCACTTGTTTCTGATGAAGGACCGAGGACGGTCTGAAATATAAAATATAATAAAAATAAACAAATACTGTTTAAAAAAGTACATTTTTAAATTCTAAACTTTTTATTAATATTCTTTCCTATATATATATATATATATATATATTATCGATTTTCTGCACTATTTTAAGAACTGCAACCTTGAAACTTCTGAATATCGTTTCTTATGTCTTTGTCTATGAGTGTATTAAATTTGATTAAAATCGGACCACTCCTTTTATAACCCGATTTTTTCGATTATCGATATTTATCGGGGGTACCTCGACATAAAACCTAGCTAAGAACACTGGCAGACGCTCATAGTACAACTGTCTAAATTTTCAAGAAAATAGGTTCTACCATTTCGGAGTTTATAGGTAAAGGACACACACACACAGACACACACATACACACACACACACACGCACACACACACAGACAAAGTTCTATTTCTAAATAAGTTTAGATATATGCAGACTATGGCGACCAGGTATTACGAAGGCACACAATATGATTGCTATGTGGCAAAACATAAAAAGCGTAAACAAAAACACGCCAGGCAAAGTAAAGCAAGAATTAATATCTTGGTTGGTTGATTGTTTTATTTATCAACCTCTATAGGTCATTTAATATAGAAATCTTAATATTTGTATGCAATTTGTTTTTCGATTATAATGATTTTATTGATACAGATCTTGAGGACTGGTACATGCTTTCCCCGTGATATTTTTTACGTAAGTAAATATAACGAGTATGGCTGCAATTAGAAATCGGCGCTCCCATAAATAACTCTGTCATTTTCCATTGTACCACCTGCACATCCAGCACCTGGATTTCCGAAGGGGTAACCCTTCTAGTTACTAACCAGGTTCGAAGGTTGCTTAACTTTGGTGATTATAAGGGAAACAACGTTTCAGCGTGATGTGGAACAATTTAACTAATGAGAGTGAATAGATAACACAGAGAGAGTATGAAGAGTTAAAATTACGTAGAACTATAATGGCCATGAATAAAAAAAAAAAACATTATTACTAAGTCCTAGAGAGACATGTCATGAAAAAGAAGAATTATTTTCTTATTCTCCAAATTGTAAACAACCTCATGGAACGTTTGCCGATGTCTAATATTTAGTGTACATTAGCTGTTGTTAATCACAAACAGTTAATAACTATATAACAAACTAGCGAAGGTGATAAAACCAAATACCTTTTCCTTATTTTTATGTCATTTACGTTTAAAAATAACAGAAACCTTATTATTCATATAGCCATGCAATCTTTCAATGTCAAATGTACAGGGAAAAAAAATAAATTCTCTTAATTTCCAGCGTTCTTTACCAACTGATACTGTCTTCTAGCGGAAGTCGGTTACAGACTCCGCAGGAAATAAGACGTGAATCTATTCAATGACATTTAACATACTTATCAAGTCTCTCATTACTCAAAGGTTCTTTCTTCTTTTCAGGCGGCCACCTTCGAAACGTTAATGCTGTCATCATAGTAGCGAATCGATTTCTGTTTGAATGCACCATACAATGTTAATATTGACCTATCCAGACTAGCTTCTTTCCCATTACTACGGCTGATTTAAAAACGACCGTCGATTGTATAATGTGGCTTCCGTCAGTTTCTCTCGGTTCCGAAGATTCTTTGGACGCTGAATTGGGAAACCACTATTCGTAGGGTAGCGCCGGTTATTTATGTATTTAATATCGATACACTATAGAGAAAAGTAGGAGGTAGCGGCTTTCTAACGAATCCCTGATTCGTGTGTAAGTTTTATAGTCGAGTCGCAGAGCGGGCCTATAGTTTTCGTGTTTTGTCATGATTTTAATTTTCCGTAACATTATTTCCTTGAAAATAATGAATACTACATGTTGGTGTTCAGCAAAACGGTGAGGAAATGGGTTGGATAAAATATGTTATCAAGAGAAGACATTTTAGGCTTACACAAGAAGAAACAATTAAAGGATATGCATAAAAAGGTATTTGATTTCTTATTTATTTAACATTATTGTTTTCAAATGGATACTAGTATTTGAGTAAAAAGACTGTTTATTATATATATATATATATATATATATATATATATATATATATATATATATATATATATAGTTAAACAGTACATGATAATTTTCACTGGCCTTAAGCGTTTGAGAAATATTTTGAAAAATATCTATCTCCCGGTAGGAATCAAACCTGCAAACACCCACACCGGAGAAATACAGTCTTCAAATCATACAAGTCTTTACCAACCAATTTCATGGAAAAGAAATTCCTAATTCAGGTTTATATAGGTATTCTCCTGATTTTCATCGAACGATTAACATCTGCTTAAATTGTATCTGAATGTAAACAAACTTAACCGAAGATATCTGTACTTGATTTAACGAAAATCCACGAAACTGGCATTAGCCTACATACAGCTGTCTGTTTGTATATATATATATATATATATATATATATAGCATAGTGATGATCCACGTATACTGTCTTAATACGTATAGGAAAGAATATTAAAACGTTTTGAGTTTGAAAATGTGTTTTTTGACAGTATTTGTTTATTTCTACTATTATATTTATATATATATATATAATAGTAGAAATAAACAAATACTGTCAAAAAACACATTTTCAAACTCAAAACGTGTTAATATTCTTTCCTATATATATATATATATATATATATATGTGTGTGTGTGTGTGTGTGTGTGTGTGTGTGTGTGTGTGTACATATATATATATATATATATATATATATATATATATATATATATATAGTTAAACATTACACTACAATGTCCACTGGTATAATCGTTTGAGAAATCGTTTGGAAAATATCTATCTTCTGGAAGGAAACGAACAAGCAAGCTCCCACACCGGAGAGATGCTCTTTTTAACAATCGTCCAACAGAAGATTTCGTGGAAAAGAAAGTTTAGTTTTACCTTTATATAGGTATTCTCCTGATTTTCATCGAACCATTAATATCGTCTGTGATTGTATCCGATTGTAAGCAAACTCAACCGAAGGCAACAAGGAAATCCATGAAACTGTCATTAGCCGACATACATAGTAATATTAAAAAACTAGCACAATGGAATAGATAGGCTTCATGGATATATATGCGGCCAGCTATATATGCTAATGCAACACTGAAGAACGGAATTGTTCCTAATCAGCGAATTGTTTGTAACTTAAGCGAATCTTCAAGTTAGAGGACACCAGCTCTTGTTTGAAGTGGAGAGAAATATATTACTTTTTGATGACATCATATGCATAAAAGAATTCCTCCCAGGCTTTTAACAAGTCGAAAGGTGCAGTGGAATAACGGAAAATAACTTCCAAAATCTTAGTAAAGTATTAAGAAACAGAAATATTTCGTTAGAAATAAAGAACAAAATACTTATGTAATGTCGACACTCCTATATATCAGTAAATCTGGACAAAGACCTCTTATAAGAAAACGAGACTTTAGGCAACAGAAATGTGGTTTTACAAGAGGATAATGAGAATATCATGGACTAAACACGCAAACAGCATCTAAGTCTTAATGAAAATGGAAACAGAAATAACACTTATACTTAGAAAAAAATAACAGTTGATATTTCTCCAGTTCATAATGAGGAAAGAAGACTTGGAAGACTTCATACTCACAGGAAGTATTGAATTCAATATGGCCAGAGTAAAGCAGCCTATAACCTATGGACATAAGCTTGTGTACATGGTTGGCAGAAGGCAAAGATAACAATTTTGTGCTAAGAATTGTAATTCGTAGCACAAAATTGTTTTCTTTGCCTTCTGCCAACCATGTACCAGGAAAGTGTGAAGGGCCATGAACTCATACGTTCTTAAGGGATACGATACTTAGAGAAAGAAGAAGGAAAAGATAAAGTGTGACATTACTCAATCAATACGGATTTTATCAGGAACCTTTATGTCTAATCTCTACATAAGTTTAACTCTATTTCTAAGAATATATATATTTTTTTACAAATACATGATACTTTTATGTAAGGTTATATTGCATTTTATATAGTAAGGCTATTCTGAAACTATTGTTGATCATCTTTTAAGTACGGGATGTAAACATAGAATACGCGGTGTAAAAATTAGTTCATATGAGTCATGTTTTCAGTATAACTTTTTTTATTTCCCCAATGGCTGCACATGGGAAGGAATTCTCATCTCATTCAAAGAGATCTCTTACCAGAAACAGAATGGTTGCAAAACGAGCTATAAGCCAGTTAAGTGTCATACGTGAAACACGCTTCGGCGATCATGTCTCGAAAGAGACTGGGGCAGAAGATTATCCCGCTGTAAGTTGCAAGTGCTTTCTGAGGTAGACTGGTTGTCATCCAAGGCTATAAAACCCAATCTGTCCTGTTATTTAACCCATACCTGCAGGAGACAGACGGAGTAATACCTTTCCCAGGTGTATTTGTACAAAAATTAATGCAATGAATTCAACTGGACTTGGAACTAGGCTCTCCGATTTCTCATTCCGTGCCAATATCCACTGCACCCCAACGCAGACCGAATTTAAATATAAGCATTGATACCGGTATTGAGTAAAATCAGAAGCAAGAGGGAAAGTCAATAGAATAAAGAGGAAACCATTTTGAATTTGCAAGTTTACACTAATACTTTCTTTTGTCAGAAGTTTAGTTAAAGAAGACACGAAAATTTAGGCATATGATTTTGTTAAGATATCAAAGAAAGATGTGCCTGCTTATTTTTACTATCTCATTAAAATTACCGTGAACAAAAACGGTGTACGTAGCCAATGATCAACGATGAAAATTCTTCTAAAACGAACGCTCAACCAAGCCGTCTAATGTGTTCGTTACAGAAAGTAAATAACAGTTCCACATACCGAGATATATTGAAATCATATTAAAAACCTAATAATATATAAGAAAATAATAGCATGAAATGAATTTGGCAAGGTCAGGACGCGGTGTTCACTGAAAATTGTTGCAAAAAGGCGTCTTATGTGTTCGTCTGAAAAAGAAAATAACAGTTCCACATTCCGAGATATCAACTAAAATCATATTAAAAAAATAATAATATATTAAAAAATAATAGCATGAAATGAAATTGGTAGTCACGACCAGGCGTTCACTGAAAATTGTTGCAAAAAGTTAAGAATGATCATGGAAGTATTGTCTGCTATTGTATGTTCTGGAATAACACTGACCAGCTTCATGTCATTGAGGGAATCATAAATATTACAATGTCTGTATAAAATTCTAGGACTTCCGTTAGTATCTCAAACCATCCGCCATTTAAACCTTCTCAAATATACATTAACTGATCAAAACAAAATTTTAGTGAGAAGTGCAAACGGATTAATATCTTTTAAAGGGTATTTGTTCGTAATTGAATGCCATAAATTCAATTGGAATTTGAACTCGGTTCTACTATTTATTGTTCCACGCTAAAAAAAAGCCCATCAATATTAGAATTGATAAATATATTAGAACGGAAATATTTTAAGTGATGCTGTACTCAAGCTACTTGAAGGGACACGGTGGTGAAGAGGATCTGAGTATGTTGTGCTATGGTGGTTAAATTCCTGACATCAATATAGTAGGATGGGAGGAGCATCAACTGACCATTGGCATTAATTTGGACCGGTGAGGTCTAGAGTGGGTAATGTAGCAGATAAGATACGCGTGTCAGATAGATAGATAGATAGATAGATAGATAGATAGATAGATAGATAGATAGATAGAAGGGAAAATATGTTTCGTATTTTTAAAATGATTACATAAAGCCATAAATTATTAAGTGATAATATTCGTTCCTTGCAGAATAAGAAATAAAATAATTGATTTTACCCTTTTAAAATAGGTTTCTTTACACCCAAAGTAAGGCTGTATGATGTACGAATTAAAACATAGCTATTTACTAATCTTACACTCCTTATAATTGCAACCTCATATATATATATATATATATATATATATATATATATATATATATATAAGCACGAAGAAGAACACAGGTGAGCGTGCACACAGATAGAGTTCTTTCATCCTGATCTGAGAGAGCCTATGTAGCGTGGTAGCGTGAGCGAAAGATGTTATTAATTCAACAAAACACTTTTCCATATATTTGGAAATGAAATGTGTAATTAAAAGCAGATAAAATAACCACATATCTACATTCAAGCAGGAAAACCTCAGAAATTGTTGCAAACTAAACACGTGTGGAAATTTTAAATAAAACCAAAATATGGAAAAGACCCTGATATAACATGGATTATAATAAAATTACGTCAAATCTTACAACGATGGTGATGTCTGCAGATTGTGTCAAGAAAAAAAGTTAGACATAGTATTTTTTCTTGAGAAAAATTACGAAATGAAAGATCAGAAATAATATCCCAATGTAATCACACCAAAAAATGCATCCTAGTGCCATACAAAACTGGATGAAAGTTTTTTAATATCCTTAAGTAACACCTCCCTAATTTTGAAATGTTCATTTGTTTAAAAGTTCCTGGTGCACGTTCGTAAAAAAAAAATTTGTACGTTTGAAAACGTTGGAAATACAGTTATTATAAATAACCTGAAGATAACGACAGATTAAAATCTATGTTGCGGAAATAACTCGTTTCCAATATATATATATATATATATATATATATATATATATATATTGATTCTTTAACTATTTAGTTTCTGATTATAATAATGTTATTTGTATTTAAAAGTGTTCAATACAATTATATTGTAAAACTTTTGAATATTTTCTATTTGTAAATGAGTTATTTCGCGACCTAGGTTTCTACCATGAGTTTTGTCATCAGGTGATTTGCAATAACTGATTTTAACGCTTACCGTTTTTCTCTTGAGAATGCTCACGTAACTGTGTTTTTTTACCCTCACTTAGCAGGGATTTTTTAAAACGCGCCATTTTTTAAATTACAAGGAATTATGGCGCTTTCATCCATGGTTGTATGAACCTAACTGGTATTTTTTTAATATGATTACACTTAGTCATAATTTACATTCTTTCATTCAACAGTTCACTTTGTTTAGGAATAGTATAATCTCTAATTTTTCTTCTTGGCACAGTCTACATATTTTGCCACCGTTGTAAGGCTTGGCTGCTTTTACTATACTCCACGTTATGTCTGGGTTTTTTCCATATTTTGATTTTAATTTCCACACGTGGTTAGCCAATTTTTGTATAGTTTTTTAAGTATTCTATTTTGAATGTAGACCTGTGATTGAACCACCTGGTCTTAAAGGTGTCCAAATATATTTTATTTTGGCCATTTGGGTCATCTACCTTTGCTTTGTAAATGATTTCTTTGTCTTGCAAATTCCTTGAAGTGGACATTTATTTTTATCCCTGCTGTTGTATTCTTTAATAGGGGTTTTGTTTCTGGCGTTTTGTTTTTTAAGAGACGATCAAAATTACTAGTGCAACTATGACTTATCTTGATTGCTTTTCTGTTGAGATTTTGTTTAGTTCTGATCCTTTTCTAAAATGTGTCTATCGGTCAGTTTAAATATATTTGTCTTATTTTGGTCATTACCTGTAAATTAAATGGTGGGTTGAACCAGATAATGTTTCGTTTTCTATTATCGTTTTTTTTATATTTGTCTGTTTGGTTGAGAATTATATTGTAAAATGTTTTATGGCCAGATTTTATTTGTGCATCTTCATTGATAATATATTTTTTATAAAATATTGATCTGTTTGACGAATTATCAGATAGTTTGTGTTCTACTCCTTTATGAATGTGTTTAATTATACTTTTTGGATAGTTAGATTTTGTATATTATGTTTTGTATTTATGTATGTTAACTTAGTGTTTGTTTTCATGTATGGAAACATTGCCAGTTTGTAAATTAAATTCCACATCTAAATATTGTACCACTTTATTATTTGTTTCTACTATTATATCAAAATCTAGTTCTTTAAATAGTTTGAAAAGCTCTTTCCTTATTTTATCATTTTTTCTTTTGTTATTTGGTGCTATCATTAATACGTCATCTCTATATAATCCGTGGTTGTCAATATGGATTATTTTGTTGATTTTATTTAAAATGTATATTCCCATCAATTCTGGAATTTCTGCTCCTTCATACGATCCTTGTGGTACATCAAATGTGCCATTGTTTGATTTCTTGACCCAAGCATTACCTTTGTGGAAAAGTATAGATTTGCGGCAATGTAAGATTATGTCACTATAATCAGATGGTATTTTTATGTACTTTTCAGCAAAATTAAATGCTTCTATTAAACTTTTTTCAAAAATTGATTGGTAAAAGTATTTTATGTCATATTTAACAAACGTCTACTTATTTTTGCATTCAATTTTTGGGATCCAAGAAATGCAACCACTTGTGTTTGTCACTGGTTTGCTTGAGTGGCTGTTCTTACTAAGTCACAAATATCTGTTAATATTTGTTGGCTTATTTTGCCCACTTTTGTTTTTGTTGGATTTATAAGCCGCTATGATGGGGTGCTGGTAAAGTTTTCTTTATGGTCTTTAATTGTAAGGAAAGCTTGTTTACCAGTTAAGATTTGTATTTTTTGGCTTAAATTTAATTTTTCTGCACGATTTTTAGCCTCCTTATTGATGTTTTCAATGTAGAAATCTGGACTTTTTTGTAAGATTTTGTGATTTCCTCGTTTATCTTTTTTTAGTATACTTTTGGTATTTTTTATATATATTGTTGGATTTATCTCCTTTAATAAAGTTGTTTTGTTTTGTTTTGATTTTTTTACTTTAGTATTTAACAATTTCTGGAAGTTGTTGTTGACTTTTTAAATTTTATATTGTCTAATATAGAAATCACGTCTTTTTCGAAAATAATTAATTCTTTGATTAAAGGAAGAAAATTCGTTGTTTTAAGATACATATTTAAATTCAAATTACTCACATTTATTTCTCTTTCCGTTCTTGTTTACTTTTAGGAAGAATAATGCTTTCCATCTTATCCTGGTAAGGAACCGTTCAATTTTTTGTAATAGTTGAAGCATATATTCTTTCCGGTTAGGTGACGGTATATTTGTTAGATAATGTAATATTTTTAATATGTGCGTTGTGGTCCAGTGGATATCGGCTCGGAACGAGAAACCGGGGAGCCGAGTTCGAATTCCAGTTGAATCCATTGTATTCACTTACGCGCAAATACCCTTGGAAAAGGTATTAATCCGTCTCTTCCTTCCAGTTATGGGTTAAATAGCGGGACAGATTGTGTTCTATAGCTTTGGTCGGCAACCAGTCTACCGCAGAAAGCAATGGCAACCTACTGCGGGAAAATCTTCTGCCCAGTCAGTCATGTCTCTTTCGAGACATGATCGCCCAAGCATGTATCACGTATGGCACTTAACTGACTGACTGAATATTTTTAATTCCTGCTTCGTTGTTTTGTTCTTTTACTTTGAGTCCAGTAAGTGTAAGTGTATCTTTTCGTTAAAACACATTGTTTGCTTTTTTGTTTTTTTCTCTGTGCATTTGGTAAAATCTGTATCGTTTATTTTAAAATACAGCAGTGTTAAAAGTGCTCAATTGGAAGACAAGAGCATATTGATTGTTAATTATTTAATTTCTGGTCATAAGAAGGCTCATTTGTATTAAAAAGTGTTCAATACAATTATATTGTAGAACATTTGAATATTTTCTATTTGTAAACGGCCTATGTTTTTACCATGAGTGGTGTTTTCAGGCAATTTGCAATAAGTGATTTTAACGTTTACGGTTTTTAAATAACGCTCACGTAAGGGTTTTTTTTTAATATATAAATTACACCTAAATTATCGCCAGAACGGACGATTACAACAATGGTTAAATTCTTAATTTATATGCTTACATGAAAACCAGAGCAACTACACAAAAATTTAGCAAAGTTTTCTCATGTCTCGTATTTAATATATATATATATATATATATATATAAAGAGAAAGAAACTGTTTTCATATATTAGAGATTTATTGCCTTAAGCCTTCTTCCATAAAGGTTAGTCATGTTCTCATGAGTGTGTTTACGGAAGAAAAAAAGAAAGAAATAACATGATGCAGCAATGAATAAAACTGTATCATCCTCACAGGCCTCAGGCACCGTTAAATCCTGGTGTGAGACAGAATCGTGAATCCCGACTCGCAGAAATGTGGAAATTTTGTGACGCCTTCCTTCGATTCAACCATTTCCTTTTAGAGCAAGGTGCGCAGGAAGTGGAAATAGACTTGTTTAGAGCACATGCTCCAACGAATTCCTTACCTACTGACTACTGATTTTTTTCCTTTTTTTGAATTTTATCCATTCTTTTTCCCCTGATGCAAGCGAGGGCAATACAATATTTTACTCAGCCAAACATTATACAGATGAATATTAATATATATTTTTCTTTCTAACTCAGCTTCTCTTTCACACACACACACATACACACACACACACACACATATATATATATATATATATATATATATATATATATTATGGATTCTTATATATCTGTTCGTGGCAGCTGCATAGCTCATGAAAGGGAATGTCTGATATGTGTTATAGCTACTTATATATATGACAGATTGCTGATTTTTTTTCAGCTGGACACAGTAACATCCCAAAAGCGTATTCTGAACATCAAATACATATATTTGTGAGAGGATCTAAGCAAGAAAATTTACTACACCCTCTTATCTTTATATATATATATATATATATATATATATATATATATATATAGAGAGAGAGAGAGAGAGAGAGAGAGATAGATAGATAGATAGATAGATAGATAGATAGATAGATAGATAGTGCGAAATATTTCCAAGATTTTCGAATGTATTGAACACCGACACATTTATTTGTTTGAACATTATTTTTAATAGAGACTCTTATTTGAGTAGATATTCTGTTTTTAATTAAGCAATATACTTATATACATATTTAGTGTCTTGAATATTTTTGAAAAATTTTGTAAAGAAAATATATCACATTTGGCATTATTCAAACATATCTCCCCTAACAAACAGTGGAAGTGGTCAATTGATCTGACGCGTTATAGACCTCTCGACTACGAATTATTTCACAGTCGAAATGAAGCTGAATCAAACAAAAAAAATTATCGATTCCACGTAATATTTTTCTCTGCGCTCTGAAAGCGTATCTCAATGTAAACAAATGTAAACAAGCAATTTTACGAAATGTTCCGAAGATTTATGAAATGGATTAGCAAGCGACATATTTTAATTTATTTAATTGAATATGGGTAAAAAGCAATCCGATGTTTAAACGTACTGATGAGCTGTGATACAGCGAAAGAGATCTGTATGCGGATCACTATTTACGCTCTCACACCCTGATTGAGCACTCTGGAAGAATGGTAGACTTTGAAAACACAGTAGCTACTCTGGCATCTACGCATCGTTCATTCAGTAATGAATAAGAACATCCTTAGCTATTGGCGTATGTATACATGATATATCACAAGCTAAAAGTCTGCTTCCTACCGAGCGCCAATAGCTCAGAGGTAGAATCGCCGACTGACGCCAATTCGATCGGGTTTCAATCCTGGTTAAAAAGCAATCGGATGTACAACCGTACAGATGAGCTGTAGCGGATCTGTCTGCGGAAGGCTCTCTCTCTATATATATATATATTAAATACAAAAAGGATGAGCAGAAGGTAAAAACCCGATCCTATGAATATTAATATTAAACTTGATCAAGGTCGAGGGCTATTTTGAATTTTGGGTAATTGAAATTTTATCTGGGACCAAAACCGAGAGCGCTCAACTGTCTAGGATAGGAGCAACATTATATATATATATATAACTACCTGTTTTTCGGGCTTCTTCCGGTATAAAAATTTTGTATCATATTTGAATTAATACATTTTTTTCTATCGGTGCTAATGAAGCGAGAATCTTCTCGCTGAAATGGAGATTTTTGATTTTTTTTACTTACAATATATATATATATATACAGTTCAATTAACAACATAGTATCTATTCAAAACACGAATTTCTACTGAAAATAATGTTGAGAGTGCACAAGTTTGTGCTAGTTCGTATTTTATATGGGAAGGTAATAAATGCATTATTAATACTCTCTATCAATATTCTAGGAAAAGTTAATTTATTATTAATCTTATATTCATATGTAAAGTAAAGTATAGAAATATTTATTCATCTATTGATTTTTTGTAGTTCGTGTATTTTATCCATGTTTTTGACTAAGATGAAAATATAATCTACATATCTTAAGGTCGATAGATGGCTTTTAGTCATAATAATTTTTTTCAAGGTAGTTATTTAGAATTTACTTAATGTTGGACCCAGGACTGTATCTATTGTTTTAATGATCACAGAAAGGTGTTTTAATAATGCAGTTTTCTAAACGACATTTTAACTGATATATATATTTTTCCCCTACATGGTAAATTCAAAATCAAAATTACGTCGCATACTGAAAATTTCATAACAGTCAACTACATTCATTTTTGTCTTAGAACCCCCCACCCTACTCCGAAGATGATCTTGGATGAAATTGAAAATACTTGGGAAAATAAAATGAATGAAAAAACTACAACATCTTTATTGATGATTATAATTACAGCATGAGAAGATTAACCCTTCACTATGAGTGGACTGAAATTAAAATAAATATGAGTAATATATCTAAAATATTCTAACAAACATGCATCAAATATATCTTCCGCCTAAATATACATATTTTAAATTACATGATGCTGCAGCTCACCATAATACCAACACTTGGCAATTGAAATGTAACTTTGTAAAAGGGCAAATTGAAATAACAAAAGACAACTTAAGATCTTTTAACAAAAGTTCATAAAAGATCCACAACATTCTAAAACTAACAACCGCTCTTAAACAGCTTAAGGAAATCTTACATAGACTTATAGAATTCACTAATAAATGTGAAATTTAACACCGTCTGCACATTCAAAAAGACGTAATGCACTGTACAACGGAACTGTTCCTCTTCCAATACATTCATCAATATCTTTAACTAAAAACTAACGGTACACCAAAACTAATTACTCAACCATGGATCTAACTGTCATCTTTACAAATAATGCAAAACATTCTATAAAAATCTGAAATAGAAATGTTCCATGAAAACAGGCAATACTTTCGAGAACAAGAGGTGATAAAAACAAAACCAGAAAGTTGAAAAATACTCAAAACTAAAGCAATAAAAGACAGACTCGTCAAAAAAACCGTCTAAGCGCCTAACAAAACAATTACAAATCACTGCCAAGATGCTACATAATCATACTCAGATATAATTGCAACAGAAAATGGATAAAACTAATATATATTCGTCATATTAAATAAATCTGATTAGAATTCAAAAGTACAACAAATACTCGACGATCACACCAAAGTTGAAAAAGTAAACAAGAAAACTACTAACTAGCTGAAATGGAAATCAACAAACTAATCCCAGTAAATGCAACTTTTCACAAACTAATAGTTAACTACAAACCAGAATACATGTATGGAACTATAAAAATACATAAACCTAACTTCCCTCACCGTTCTATCATATCCCAATTCACCATGCCTGTTTATCAATTAACAAATATCATTGACCAACACATTACACCATGCATACCTAAGAAATACAGTTATGAATCAACTCACGAAGTAATCAAAAACTTGGAAAACACAAAAACCTAATAATCACACCATATCCTCAATTGATGTTGAAAAATTATTTAACACTAACCCTGTTAGAAAAACGACTGATATAATTATAAAGAATATTTACAACGATCCATATCTATCACTCTATTTCCCTCCTTTAAAAAATAGATATAACATGTTAATACTTTTTACTTGCATCACTGAGGTTGCCTTCTATGACCATCAAAACAATGCGTACGTCCAATACATTCAGTTCTGAGTGCAACACTTAGTAACTTCAGCATGGTTAACTTGAAAATAACTTATTCAATGCAAATAAAACACCTTCCATCAACCTAAAATATGTAGATTATATTCCCATCATAGTCAAAAACATGGATGAAATAAGTGAATGACAAAAAACTTCCTAAAACTCCATTCCTAATGTCCACATACGAATTTATCAATAATAATAAAATTACTTTTCTTGATGTAATAAAAGACACCAAAAAATACCTATGATACTTCCTTATATATAAAAAAAATCCAACTAGCATAAACACAAGCAATCTCAACTATACATGCGAATGTCTTAACAACTAAAAACTAGCGATTATACAAAATTTAATAAATCGTGCAAGAGTTAACTCTTCCATGAAAAGGTTTCTTCTGCTCTAACTTAAAAATTTAAACAATCTTTCATTAATAATGATATTTTTAATTACATTGTTGATGAACAAAATAAACGAACTATTAGAAATATTATCATAAATAAAAAAGAACATTTTGGAAGAACGTCAAGTTTTCACTTCCATTCCTGATTCTTGCAATGTCAAGCAGCTCTGCTCTCTTAGGAATTCTGACCATGCGGTGGTTTCCGTTAACAACTACTTCCACTCCCACTCCGCCCAAGAAACTCAAGCCAGCAGAATATCTTACTGCTAACAAAGAGCAGAATGGAACTAGTTCCGCGATTTCCTGTGTAACATCCCTTAGAACAGAGTTTTTAGTCTTCCAGTTGAAAACTGTGCGTCTGAAGACTCCTCTTAGGTTAAGTCTGACATTGATGCTTTCGTTCCAGCCAGGAAGTTGCGATTTAAATCACATTATTCTCCCTGGTTCTCTCCTGCTTGCTCGGCCGCCATCGCCCACCAGAATCACTTCCTCTGGCTTTATAGAAACTACGTGTCGGATCATAATAGGCGCCTTTTTGCCTCTGCTCGTAATTCGTGAAAGAAGATACTTAATGAAGCTAGGCTGCTGTTTGCTGCCAGAATAAAGTAGAGCATAGAATCCCTTAATTTTTGCTCCAAAGACAATTGGCGGCTCTGTAAACGTGTACTAAATAATAGTACACCCTCAATCCTCTCTCTAATCAATGAATTCGAGTTCCTCACCTCCTCAGCAGACAAGGCTGGATGCTTTACTCGCAGATTCTCTACCAACTCGACACTGGATACGTCTGGAATATCTTTACTTAACTTCACACCTAGAACTGAAGTCCAACTGAATGACGGACATATTACCCCCTCGCTGGTCTCTAACAAATCCTGACCCACATAAAGCGAGCGGAGGTGACGGAATCCCAATCATTTTCTTGAAGAAATGTGCTCTTGAACTCTCCTCTGTCCTCTCCAAACTATAAAACTACTGCATCTCTGCTTGCTGCTTTCCTGCCTGCGGGAAGTTCTTCTCTGTGGTTCCTATATTTAAGAATACTGGAGAAACCTGGGAACTCTCTAATTATTGACCTATCAGCCTCCTACCGAATTTTGCCAAGGTGTGTGAAGCCATTATCAACGCCAAATTGGTTCAACATCTCACAGCTCACAGTCTCTTCCCTAACAAACAGTATGGTTTCCGCTTCACCAGGTCCACTGCTAATATACTAACCACCATCACTGAGTATATATATACCAGGCTCTCGACAAGAACCTCGAAGCTCGAACAGTTGCCCTGGATATCTCTAAAGCTTTTGACAGAGTCTGGCATGCTGGCCTTTTACACAAGCTGCTGAGCTATGCTATAATTGGACATTTGTTTGACCTAATCCAGTCATTCCTTTCAAATCACACAATGAATGTAGTATTGAACGAACATGACTCCCGATACAATCATACATACGCGAGTGTCCTTCAAGGATCTATTTTAGGTCGTTCACTTATCCTGATCTTCATTAACGATCTCCCCTGTGTAATCAGATCCCAAGTAGGCATATACCCTGACGACACCACCGTTTACTCTCGCCTCGATCAAAAATCTGCTGAGGCTGACAAAGCAAACCTTGCTGCTGAGCTTGAAAATCTGTGGTGGACTGGGGTAAGAAATAGCTTCCAAAACGAAGCTGCTATTTGTTAACCATCACGTCCCCCTGCATTAGCATTCTCAGATTCCTAAAAAGTATTACAACCGACACTAAACAAAAATTAATTATGAGTATAGCACAAATGAAATAAATGTTCATAACAGCAAGGTTTTTAAATATCTAAATTGTAATGTTTTTTTTTAATATTGGTCCTGCGCTTATTTTAAATTCTTATTAATGGACATCAACTCGGTATCTACACCGACAAGACAGTCATTAACTTCTGCCTAGGTAGTTGATTTTCTAAGCGCCGCTTAGATGTGGTATAAGGCCGAAAGTATGTGGCGCCCAGTGAGAACTGAACTCACTACTCAGATGTAATAGATTATAGCAAGACAAGCTTGCTAACCATTACACCACGCCAAGGTGCCAAGCTTCTGCCTAGACTGAACAGTCCGACAATTCCCAAATTGTACGTCCGAATACTATGACATCAGCTGCCATGTTGTCCAACAAGAACAAAATGGCAGCTGATGTTCAAAATAACCCCAAGATTGTCGTTAACTAGAACAAATGATGCCCAATCATTGTAACGCCTCTAAAACTAAACTTCTCACTATTAATCACCTGAGAGACCCTTCCCTGCCTTCCATCAGCATGTCTTATGGTAAAATTTAGGAAAGTGACTCGTCTCACCTTTTTGGGCTAACGTTCTCAGCTGTAAGTAGAAAGGCTATATGGGACCCTTTGTTAAGTCAGCCTCTAAGGAAGTTATTTCACTGTGTCGGGCGTGATACTTTTTCCTTTCAGAATCAATCTTACAAATCTACTTATCGTCCATATTGAGAATAATGCTGCCACATATGTTCCTGTTATTTAACTTTAGCTCCTTTTTTTGACCAAAAGAAAAATCAGCAATATTATTTGTCCTGACCAACTCACTGCCGTAAGGTTGCCTCTCTGTGCATTTTTTAAATAATTTCATGGCAATTTTTGGCATGATCTTTTACCTTTGGTTAGTAGATTTTATTAATTTAAACGCAATACTAGATTGACGTTGAGATCTCATCAGTTTACAAGAGAGTTGACGAGAAGTAACCTCTGCTAACATAAATTCTATGCTAACAGTTTCTTTTTCTTGCTCTTTTCGTATGTGAAACTTTCTTCCGGATCCATGCTTTATGGCCTACTTTAAATGCAAAAATGTTAATTCAATGTCTATCGCTATCTACTGTCCTCCTTATTAATACTTCTCTTTCTGCTCACAATTAATGTTCATGTTTCTAATTCTTCCACACCCTATAACCCCTTGCTTGGGGTAATACCGATGAATAAAATAAAATAAATAAACAAAAACAAATAAAATACATTAATATATAAGTAAAGAACAAATATATAAGTAAATGAACTGCATACACACAATACAATAGACTACTCACAATGCATCCCTGATCTGTATATATAAAAAGTCGAGCAAGACCACAACCTGACCTGACGTTTAGGTTTAGCATGAATCAGAATGTCGCCTCTTCAATGTCCACTTTATAATATATATTGTTTTTTATTTATCTCTCTATCTGGCAATATATATATATATATATATATATATATATATATATATATATATATATATATATGTATATATATATATATATGAAAGAAGTCAGGAAATTGGGCAATTGGTTATCGTCCATTTACATAATTTTGATGAGACACTGTTTTTTCAATGTTGAACAAAAATGTACAATTTTGTAGTAGTTATTTACACGTTTATATATATATATATATATATATATATATATATATATGTATGTATATATATATATATATATATATATAATATTATTCAACATTTACATTAGAACGTGTAAATAACTATTTATGCTCTCGAATGCGGATTGAGCTCTATATAAAAATGGTAGATTATAAAAAGAGTAGATATTCATGCATTTACGCATCGTTCATTCAGTAATGATTTTATGAATATATATATATATATATATATATATATATATATATATATATATATATTGTTAGGTAGAGAGATAAATAAAACAAGAAAGACAGCATTCCCATTCCACACTAGGCTGGGTGGTGATAGTGGCTGGCACTGACTGACCGACAATGGGCGAAGAAGTCAAAAGACACAATCACCCGTGAAGTAGAAATTTAAGAATTTTTTGTTTTCTTGGAAGACGCGATCGCCTGTGGAATATGGTTCGTGGAATAGAAACCCGAAACCTTTTAACCACTTGAGTGGTAAAAAAGGCGCAAAGCTTAAAAGAGAGACGGAAAGGACGTCATAGTATTCGGGCGTACAATTTGGGCATTGCTAAAGTGAAGGAACAGAGTAGAAAGAAATGAATAATTAATTAAGACTTGTGAGAGAAAAAGAAAATGAAAAATTAAAGAAACCAGATATACGTGACTTTCAGCTTCAAAAAATCAAATTGTCTCACTGGAAAGATATATATTTTTTTACTTGAAGCACGATGAAAATCCTATACAATAAGAAAATTGTTATGTTTGCTATCATATTTGATCGAACATTTAGTAGTCAGGATAAGGCGAATTTGTAACAGTGTTTTGCTTGCAATCAAAGCTGAATGAATATTCCGTGATCAGATAAGGCTGTAATAGTTTTATATGTATTGTACACAACGCATAAGGCAGAATAGATTCCCTTCCCGCTACCAAATATCACTTGTTGGAATTGTATGTATATTAATAAGTTGTTTCTATTGAATTGTATGTATATTAATAAGTTGTTTCTATTGAATTGTATGTATATTAATAAGTTGTTTCTATTGTTCAAACTGTTGTTTATCTCTTCGTTCCGTTTTTGTTGAAATTTTCTTTATTTTCTCGTTTATTCCGCTAGCCGTCCTCGCTATCAAAAATACAATAAACAGAACTTGCGAAAAGACAGGCAAAATATAATTTATTTTGTTTACGTTACAATCTGTGTCCAAATCCGGGACTTCAATGAAATTAAAATTCACTCCTTTAAGACAAAATCAGGAGCTGGTCAAAGATTCGTAAATATATATATATATATATTACGAAATTTTACGGAAACTTATGAAATTGTATTAAACGACATATTTATTTAAACTTATTTGTTTCGAAAATTATTTTTAATGGACACTCATAATTGAGTTAGTCTGCATTTTTTCTTCTACAACCAAAAAGTAAAATTTTGATATCTAGCGGCCTATTTGAGAAATCTTGTTTGCAAAATATCTATTTTCCGACAGAATTTGAACCGACTAATTTATTTACATATATTTGCTTTTATTAAAAACAAATACATTTAAATAAATATGTCAGTTAATCCTATTTCGTAAATTTCCGAAAAATTTCGTATTGCCTTCGGTTACATTTTTTCCCACTAGGATATGAACCAGAGTTAAAACGAATATTTCCAAAGAAGTCAGGAAATTGGGCAATTGGTTATCGTCCGTTTACATAATGTTTAACTATCTGATGAGACACTTTTTTTTTTCAATGTTGAACCAACATGTACAATTTTGTAGTAGTTATTTACAAGTTTAATATATATATATATATATATATATATATGTGTGTGTGTGTGTGTGTGTGTGTGTGTGTGTGTGTGTGTGTGTTATTCAACATTTTCATTAGAACGTGTAAATAACTAGTTATGCTCTCGCATGCGAATTGAGCTCCATGTAAAAATGGTAGACTATAAAAAGAGTAGATAATCACGCATTTACGCATCGTTCATTCAGTAATGAATTTGAACATTCTCGGTTTTTTTTAATCATTTCACCCCGAGCAAGGCGGAAACGCCACTGATGTGCAGGGGGTTACATAAATGTAAAAAGATTAATTAGAAAAAAGTGAGGAGTACAAACTAGTTAGAAAGGAACAATAGAAAGCAGGTGCGATGACAGATACATAGGTGGAGAGAAAGGGAAGGTTATACAGGGGTGGGGAGAGAGCTAGAGTCCAGTGGTTAGTAGATGAGTATTGACTTTGCATTTAATTTTTGGAGGTTGTAGCCGTCAGGAAAGCAAGAATACGGGAGCGAGTTCCACAGGCGGGAAGTGCGAGAGAAGAAGCTGCAGGAGTAGAAGTGTCGTCTGCATTTGGCTAACCTGACTGTGAATGGGTGGGACCCAGTTGCCAGTCTGGTTGCACGAGTAAACACCTGTTGAGGAGGCATCAGTGACTTAAGCTCGTCCGAGCAGAAGCCATGAAAGTATTTATAGAACAGACAAAGGGAGGCCACATTTCGACGATGGGGAAGTGGCTGCAGTCGAGCCGTCAGATCAGTAGCTATCACATTACAGACTCTCCTTTGGAGCTTGTCAAGAACACTGAGGAGAACGGCAGAGGTGAAACATATATCTAGCAGTGAGGTAATGACCCGTGGAAGTGCTTGGGAAGCGAGTGGGGAAGTCCACCACTTGCGTAAGGGATTGGGAAATAGCAAAGTTTAGGGCGTGAATGCCCGCCGGATCAGTAACGGCGTTTTCAAGCCTCTCAGAGTGATGGGCATTGAGGTCTCCAAATACAAATATGTGGGCGAATTGGTGATAGGAATGGCAGCAGTACTCCATGCACGGACGGATGGTTGACTTGTATATATGCAGGATGGATTCAGGTGGAAAAAACATCCTGGATCGACATAGTGACCCAACCTTCTTCGCAGTAGATTTTGCTATGGATTCAATATAGTGGTTCCATTTGAGGTCTGAGGACAGGGTAAGTCCGAGGAGGCGTAGTGTATTACTCTCAGGGAGAATCACTTGGTCCATGCTTATGGGAGGCAGGAGAGGTTGCCTGTAATGGTTGACAGACAACAGCTTGGTCTTAGATGAATTGAAGTTGACAAGCCACTTCTTGCCCCAGTTCACAACAGAGTGTAGATCCCGCTCAAGGTCAGCAGCGAGATTATGTCTGTCCGCCACGACAGGTTTCTTACTGGAGCAGGAGTATATTGTAGTCTCATCTGCGTAGATGCCTGCTTGGGACTTGATCTCATCTGGGAGGTCGTTGATGAAAATAAGGAAGAGCGTCGGGCCCAGGATAGAGCCCTGTGGGACACCAGCATTCGTGCTGTAGGACGAAGAGGCACGCCCATTCAGAACGACCTTCATTTTGCGATTATTTAAGAAAGATTGGATTAGGTCAAGCAGGCGACCGGTAATACCATAACCGCGTAGTTTGCATAGGAGGCCAGAGTGCCAAACCCTGTCGAAAGCCTTGGAGATGTCCAGAGCAACCGCGCGAGCCTCGTCAGAAACATCAAGGGCCTGTAGCATGTACTCCGTTACGGTTGTTAGCATATCGGCCGTGGACCTGGCAAAGCGGAATCCATATTGCCTGTCGGAGAACAGTTTGTGGGCGGTAAGATGATGAACTATTTCAGCATTGATTATAGCCTCGAATACTTTCCCGAATATCGGTAGAAGACTGATAGGGCGATAGTTGGATGTGTCCGAGGGTTCACCACAATACTTAAATACAGGAACGACTGAAGAGAATTTCCAGCATGCAGGAAAGCAGGAAGCAGAAAGGCAGTAGTTAAATAGTTTAGAGAGGACATGGGAAAGTTCTTAAGGACTATCACCGGGATTCCATCGTCTCCACACGCCTTATGGGGGTCAAGTTTTTTTTTACTCTGGATACTACTGTCGGGATAATATATATGTCATGCAGTTTGGCCTCAGTTCTAATAGGGAAGTCTAATAGGGAAGTCGGGTGGGTGTACTGTCGAATGTGGAGTTGGATGAAAATCTGTGGGCAAAGCACTCAGTTTTGTCCGCAGATGACGTGAGAACCTCAAATCCATGGATTAAAGGAGGTATTGAGGATTTCCTATTGTTGAGCACTCGTTTACAAATCCTCCAATAGTCCTTGGAGCCGAACTTGCGGTCAGCTATGTGTTGTCGCATTCTCTCAGCAAACAACTGTTTGGCGTCTTTTAGGGTTCTCTTGCACTGATTGCGAGCAGATGTCAACAGGCGCCTATTGTGATCAGTTGACTGTCTCTGGAACAGACGGAAGTAATGGTTCCTGTGGGCAATGGCGGCTGAGCAGGCCGGAGAGAACCACGGAGAGAAATGATGTTTTAAGCAATACTTCCTGGTGGGTATGAAGGCATCAATGCCAGCTTTCACCCATGACGAGACCTCAGAGGCACAGTCTGATAGGCCGAACACTTTTCCCCAAGGGACGTCGCAGAGGAAATCGCGAAAGGCATCCCAGTCAGCTTTTTGGTAGAGGTAGGAGGTCCTATAAGTAGGGGGCTCCTGTGGGGAGTGAGATTGGAAAGAGATACTGAGAGAGACTACAGTGTGGTCGGAGTTGCCGAGAGGGCAAAGCTGCGAAACTTGACAGGCGTCAGGCGCATAGGTGAAACATATATCTAGCAGTGAGGTAATGACCCGAGGGAGTGCTTGGGAAGCGAGTGGGGAAGTCCACCACTGGCGTAAGGGATTGGGAAATAGCAAAGTTCAGGGCGTGAATGCCCGCCGGATCAGTAACGGCGTTTTCAAGCCTCTCAGAGTGATGGGCATTGAGGTCTCCAAATACAAATATGTGGGCGAATGGGTGATAGAAAATAGCCTTATCTATGTCGTCAGCAATGCTATTTAGTAGGGAGCAGTCTGGAGAGGAGGGAGAACGGTAAAGAAAGAATAGGTAACTAACTGAACTGAGGAGAGACAGGCGGAGACATATGTATTGGTGGTCAGTAGATTCGAGTGAAGTCACCCTAGCTATGGGGAGGTGTTCGCTGACATAAACACCCAGTCCATGCATGTGGACAGTGAAATCCTTCGGTAACTGGTATATGTTCGCATTGTGTATATAACACGCTAAATTCCGCCTTCCTCCACCGAGTGCCTCTAGCTCAAAGGTAGAATCAGAAAAATCGATAATATATATATATATATATATATATATATATATATATAAGGCAAGATGCGGGTCTGATCAAAATTAGTTTTTCAGCCCTTTTTAGCTTTTGGTTCGGGTTTGGCTCTAAGTAGGTATAATTGTAGTTCTTAACCTCAGCTTTGACATCATTTACTCATAGAACTTATTTAGCCTTCAAACATCAGTTTACGACGAAAAAAATTATTTTATATCGATTCCAGGAAATCAAAGTTTGACTTACATCCATTCATTTTTCTTTCAATCTACGGTTTCGCTTTAACTGGAAACAGCTATTGCTTTTTAGTCTTTCATGACAATGTCCAAAGAGTCTCAACTCCAGGACCATGGATTAGTTTTAAAGCTTTCATTACACCCGAGCAACGCCAGGCTATACTGCTAGTATATATATATATGTATATATATATTTATAAAAAGAATAATATATATATATATATATATATATGTCTCTCCCATCGTTTCGCTGTATATATGTATGCATACAGGCATAGAAATCATATGCGAGTGCACTTAAAAATGCGCTCACATTTTGGGGTGTGTATGAAACATTTGATATTTTTACTGTGTAAATATAAACGTTAAGTCGATTTTATGGCAGTCTCATTTCTCTACTCCATCCTTCTTTACGACCAACCACAATCCCACCCCGAAGCTCAGCATATTTCTTTTTCTCTACCTGATCGTTCGATATTCATGGAAAATGGCAGGCCAGATCGTGAAATTTTCACCAAGTTCGGCCCTGGCTGGCACATATCTGGAACAGTTATTTAAAATATCAATCATTTTGTTCAATTATTTCGCTTCTTATGTATTTTCGATTTTTATCGCTCTTATCGTATTTTTGTTCTTTTTACTTATTCAATTACCGTGTTTGCCTACTCTATTTCGCATATATATATATATATATATATATATATTCCTTATCTATTGTTATTAGAAAGATAACTTGTTATTTTCTTTTCCCCTTAAAAGTTTTCCAGATTTTATTTTATTTTCTTTCATTTTTATTTTTTTATATTTGGTGTTAGTTTCATCGTTTTTTTTACTCCTATTTCTTCATTTATTGTTTCATAATTTTATTCCTTCTTCCTCAAACTATATCTAGTCTAGGGTATGGCGATATACCATATCCAGCAGTAAGCCTCTGATAGGTATTTAGGGGTTTGAGAATTTAAAGATTACCTCTTAATTGCCGTTGTTATCAGGTTCACCCTAACCCGAGTGGTAACATCTGTTAGGGTCCCGCACTGTGCAAATTGTGAACCCCTCATCAAAACAATATGAAAATTATATAAATACATATTTTTATTGTAAAACTACCATTAGTATGTGAAAAATTGCTAACGCTATTTATTGCTAGTAAAATAAATAATATATGCTAGGTGTAGTTCAAGACATAAAATTGCGTTTAAAATGTATTTAATCGAAGTAGTAAGTAACTTGTAGAAGTTAATACGTTGCTAATTAAGATCAACCAAATCAATCAATTATATCGACTTTTTTCATCATAACCCTCATTTTGTGCTTCAATCAATTTTATTTAATTTTTTACAAGTTATCGTTCATTGTTTTATCCAACCGAATATTTTTCATTAGTTTTCATTAAGTCCAATGTTCCTTCTAACATTCTGTTTCTACATTACAACATTACTGTATCCTTTTTCAGTTGTTTCGTTTTCTCACTTTCGTTTTCTCCCCTTTCTCTTTCTCCCCTTTCTCTCTCTCTATCACTCACTCACTCACTCTCTCTCTCTCTCTATCTCTCTAACTTTTTCATTTCAAATTACTTTTGTTTATCCTTTTATGCACCATCTTTAATCTGCTTTTTTGCACTACAATTTGTATTCTTTTTGTTCATTTTTTTTTTTGCATTTCCTCCCTCACATATTTTTTCAATGTTTTATTTTTCTTTTTAATTGACAAATACTTTAGAGATTCAATTCTTTTCATAAATTAGAACTCACTCTCTCTCTCTCTCTCTCTCTCTCTCTCTCTCTCTCTCTCTCTCTCTGGGTGTTACCCTTAGTCCTTTGTTTCTTTGCCTGTATATATAAATTACCATTATTTTTCCTGTGCGTTGTGGTGCATTGGGTATCGGCTCGGAACGAGAAATCGCGGAGCCGAGTTCGAATTCCAGCTGAATTCATTGCATTCACTTACGCGCAAATACCCTTGAGAAAGGTATTAATCCGTCTATTCCTTCCAGTTATGGGTTAAATAACAGGACAGATTGGGGTTCTATAGCCTTGGTCGGCAACCAGTCCACCGCAGAAAGCGATGGCAACATACTGCGGGATAATATTCTGCCCAGTCAGTCATGTTTCTTCCAAGACATGTTCGCCCAAGCGTGTGTCACGTATGGCACTTAACTGACTGACCATATATTCATTCACACAAGCTGTCTTTCTCGGCTTTTTTCTCCAACTCCTTTCTGGTGTATTTTAATGCGTATTTTTGTTTTCCTTCATTTCTTCGATTTATTTTTAATTTCTTTTGTGCACTTTATCTATCTGATTGATGTCCATCTGCCTTTTCACTGTCTTTCTTATGATATCTCTAAATCCTCCATTTTTAATATTATTTCTTCTACTTTTTACAATATTTTTAACATCTCTTTTATTTAGCGCTTGTATCATATCCTTTCCCTGTCTCAATTTTGATACATTTAAATAGTTTATTTTCTTTTTATTCACTTTCTTCAATCCTATTTTTTATCTATTCCTGACTCTTTTTCTTTCTTCAGACTAAAAACGTCGATATTAATTTTCTTTCAATTTCTTCGCCATATTTTTCCGCCATATTTCATTTCTAAATTATATTTTCATAGCTTTTTTCTTATGTATGAGTTTCTCTACTTCATCTTCTAGTTTTCTTCACTTTCTCTTTTCAACTTATTGGAATGTCTTCATGTTTAGAAAACTGCCGTTCATTATCAACAGTTTTACAAAAAATATATATTTATCTTTATGTGCAAACTTTATTTTAAATCTTTTTTGCAATCTTCATTTCTTGATTATTTTGTCTCTTTAATCTCTTCATATTTATGTAGATATTTTCTTTGCCAAATAGGATTTGTAAAAATACCACGATTCAATCTCCCAATATACGTGTTCCGCTTGCCTTGAAAGGCAGAACGCTTGTTGATAAAACTACGTCACCGGGCTTCTAACATGGACGGTGTAAATTTGCGGGCTTCTAAGATGGACGGTGTAAGTTTGCCGGCCGGAACAAGAACGTTTTAAAATATACAAGGAACGGCAGTAATCGTATTCTTTACAGTACGTTTCGAGTATATGCGAGGCGAAAATTATTTGATTAATTTTTAATTGTGTTTTACTTTCTACTATTCCGAAATTTTCCGTTTCTTGGAGATTACTCAGTTAAGTGCCATACGTGATACACGGTTGGCGATCACGTCTCGAAACAGTCATGACTGACAGGGCAAAAGATTTTCCAGCATTAGGTCCCCTCTACTTGCTGAGTTAGTCTGATTTACAACTAAAACTATAGAACTAAATCAGTTCTACTATTTAACACATAGCTGGAGGAAGAAGAGATGGATTAATACCTTTCCCAAGGGATTATGCGCATAAGTGAATGCGATAAATTCAACTGGAATTCGAATTCGGCCTTGCGATTCGAATTCGTGGGAGTAACAAAGTGTAATATAAGAATAATTGGTAAATTATCTCAGAAAAAAATTCATCAAATTTAGTTATATTCAACGAAAAATGTTTGATAAAAAGGTAGTTAATATATATATATATATATATATATATATATATATATATTGTTAATGCAATAATATTAAGATATCTGTAAATTACGATCACATTTAGGGGCATAGCTATTTTAACATGTCCGTTTGAGACATGCATTGTCAACAGCAGTCAACCAAAGATGTCTTGTGACTGACATGTTGAAATAGCTATTACTTTAAATTGGATCTTAATTTATATATAAATCGATGAATAGATGAATGTCAGATAGCCATGATTGGGTTCCCTTGCCTGTGTGGCATGTCACAGAGCCCTGTTGTTGAAGATAGGTTCTTCCAGCAGCCAACCTCTTGACCTATAGTAGCATTACCTCCTGAAGGTACTTGATGTCGGTCTCCGTATTGTGTTCGAGGCCCTGTGGAAGATGAATAGTAGCATTACGTCGGTATCACTAGTGATCTCTCCAAACGCAGTGATGATGACCGGATATATAATCCAATTCTTTCCGAATGACCTGCACTGTCTTCAGATTACCACCCAAAGTTTCTAAAATCAAACTTCTGCCTGAATGAATTGCATCATCGTACATTTTTTTACAAAGTGTACCCAACTGATCTTTAGTCAATTAAGTACCATACGTAATACAGGATTTGGGCGATCATGTCTCGAAAGAGACATGACTGACTGGGCATAAGATTATCCCGCAGTAGGTTGTCATTGATTTCCGCGGTAGACTGGTTGCCAGCCGAGGCTATAGAACCCAATCTGCCTTATTATTTAACCCATAACTGGAGGGAAGAAATGGATTAATACTTTTCCAAGGGTATTTGTGCGTAAGTGAATGCAAGGAATTCAACTCGAATTCGAACTCGGCACCCGGATTAGTCGTTCCGAGTCGATATCCACTGCACTCCAACGTACATCCAACTGATCTTACGATACTATAAAGTCGATAAAGTCAAACAATGCGCATGTGAAAAATTAAAATGTGAAATAGCTGAAAATTACTCATCGCACTTTATATATATATATGTGTGTGTATGTGTGTGTGTGTGTGTGTGTGAGTGAGTGAGTGAGTGAGTGAGTGTATCCTGATGCAGCATAGACTCTGTGATATAGCTGTTTATACTACTAACAATACAAACATATTCAAGCGTGGGCTGAAAAGTTCATAGGCTGAAGAAAATGCTCACATCGTATGTCACCAAATGAGGCTTATTTCTCAATATAGCCACTTGTGTTGTCCACACTTCTTCCAATAGTATTGCAGTGCTCCGATACCATTGATGAATAAACTTTTATACTATTGATATAGAATAGTCATTAACAACACATACTCGTTTCCAGTCAAGTATTTTTGTCATGGCGGGAAACAGATAATAGATAGATTGGATCATATCTGGAGAATAGTTAGCGTAATCAAACAGTTAAAGTCTGCAGTAACACACCAGTCACAGAAATCAATGTTGGAGCATTGTTTTGATGGAACAAGAACCCTTTCGTCAGTTCCCTGGGCGTTTTGTCTTATTTAACTTTTATGACTGTCTCAGCACATTGGCATTATAGTCTCCGTTAAGGTGTCACCCTTTTAAAGATAGTCAATGAAAATAATCCTTTTTTGCATCCCAAATATTGGAGGTCATCACCTTCCATGCAGATTAAACAATGTAGGTTGACTATGAAAGGTGTCCTCCTAAAGCTGTAAAAAGTTGAATGCATTTATTGCAACTCATCTTATCGTTTCATTCTAGGTAGATTGACACTGATTGTTCAAAAGTGTTGTAGGATCTTCCCTTTGTATATGATAATAGACTCTATATATATACTTTTGCCATAGAGAGTACAGTTGCTGCCATAGACTTTAACTGTTTGCTTTCTGCGGTAGACTGGTTGCCAGCCGAGGCTATAGAACCCAATCTGCCTTATTATTTAACCTATAACTTGAGGGAAGAGACGGATTAATACCTTTCCCAAGGCTATTTGCGCGTAAGTGAATGCAACGAATTGAAAAGGGATTCGAACTCCGTTCCCAGATTTCTCGTTACAAGCGGATATCCACTGCACCAAAATGATGATTGCTAAATTAAGGGATGAGGCTACAACTTTATCAACAGTGAAAAAGTTGGCAGTTGAATTTAAAAAGGAAAAAGAGGGTTTTTAAAATGACGCAAGGTCTGGATGTCCTGCAACTGCGACTACCAAAGAAAATATTGATCGTGTTTACCACATGGTGATGCAGGCCGGCGGTTCACTATAAATCGAATAACAAATGCTATTAGCATATCTCGTGAGAAAGTTGAGAATACTCTATACAACAGTGATTTCGATACTCACTCGATGATCCATACATATATAAATTTTGGGGACGGGTTCCTCAAACCAAAGCAAATGTTCTTATCATCATATGTCCACAAACCCTTCCTCTTTGATCGAGTACACACACACGCACACACACACACACACACACACACACACACACACACACATATATATATATATATATATATATATATATATAAGAAAGAAGGTAAATAAGTATAGATATTTTAGTGTCCTATTCCATTTTTAGGTTTCGCTATTAACCTAAATTGATCATACATTTAATAAATTCAAAATATTAATACATCTTGTAAATTACATGAAATTATAACGTTTTCATCCATGGATAAAAACGTTATAATTTCTTGTAATTTTAAAAATTGAGCGTTCAGAAATTCCCTGCCACATGAGCGTTCAAAACAAAAAAAAAAAAAGAAAACACCGTTACGTGAGCGTTTTTAAAAAAAACGGTAAAATCAGTTACTGCAAATCGCCTGAAGACACCACTCATGGAAGAAATCTAGGTCGCGTAACAACTCGTTTACAAACGGAAAATATTCAAAAGTTCTACAATATAAATATATAGAACATCTTTTAATACAAATGTGCACTTTTTATGCACCAAAAATTAAACAATCAATATATATATATATATATATATATATATATATATATATATATAGTGTTATAGAAATAAATGAAAACAGTTATTATCACTATACATCCGAGATGTATCTCGGCGCGACCGCCAAGCCGAGATTCCGTTTCCCAAGGTTTTTGTCTTTATCGCTGGGGTTTTAAACGTAGCTACAAAAAATCTATCTAAACTTATTTATAAATGGAACTTTGTCTGTGTGTGTATGTCTGTGTGTGTGTGTCCGTTACCTATAGACTCCGAAACGCCTAAACCGATTTCCTTGAAAATTTATACAGTTGTACTCTAAGCGTCTGCGAGTGTTCTTAGCTTGGTTTTGTCTCGAGGTACCCCTCATAAATATCGAAAATCGATAATCTAAAAATCTTGTTGGTTGTTTACCTACAATTACGACTAAATAGTAATTTCTATACTCACTTAATGACCCATACTTTTATAAACGTAGGGGACGGGTTCCTCTCAATAAAACAAAAGTTCATATAATCATATGTCTCCAAATTGTTTCCTCTTTGATCGATTATATCTATCTATCTATCTATCTATATATATATATATATATAATCGTATCCTCACAAGATTAGTATGTTGCCATAACAAAGCATGTTGTCATTATTTTTCTTGGTTGTTTTTCTTCTTATATTTGGGTTTCTGCGATATGCGTTAATTTGGTTGGTCAATGTTTAAGGATAAAAGCCCTTCTGAAAGTTTGCTGTTATAAAATTAATTGAGTGTAATCAGTCTGAAGATTGTCGACACTTACACGTTACAAGATAAAGCTTTGGAAATATCTCTTCATGTCTCAGGAGGTGTATATGTCTGAAATATTCAAAGCAGAAGCAGCGAAGAATGTGATAGATAAAAAAATGCATTTGGAATGCGAGTGGCTAATTAAAACAGACGTCACGATAGCCGAAACTATCGTATGTATGTAAGCGGCAAAGTGATCAAGAGATGGAAAGCGACTTTGTAGCGGTTACATGTCGAAGTAGGGTGTCTGTTCTTTGGACGACGGGGTCACTAGTGAAGCAGGAGAGAGATGGTTAATGTTTTTTAATTAGCCTTGTGTCATACATAAACGAACTCCCTACAACGTATGATTATTCGCTATCATCAGAAGGGTGAAGATTGGAATGTGTCGAAGAATAAAAGTATACTTTTTGTATTTTTAAATTAGAAGTTTATTAATAGAAAAGAATAACATGAACTGGTAGAAGCTAATGTTCAACGAGAAACTGTATTAAGAAGTTAAATGTATCAAGAGTTCGTAGTAGTACTTGCAAGAATGAGTTTATATCTACGTAGACAGGAACGTATGTATGTATGAGCGTTTATTGTTGGGTAGGATCTTTAAATTTATCGCTCAGGGTGAATGGTGAAAAGGAATGAAGTTAGAGGTGAGAGAGAAAGATAGAGCCAAAAATAGCAATCGCTTCACGTTTGTCAAGAGTACGTGTTAATTACGCCCGTCTCATTTCTCTCTGGCGACGGTCGAACTTACCCCTCCTTTTATTTTATTTGTGGGGGCTCCGATCATGTCATTTGGGAATTCACTCCTGGATATGATTGTTGTCTGTCAATTTTGTTTTTAGATGTTTCCTAGTTTACTATTGGCCAAAAAACATTTCACATCGAGGCATAAAATTTCGCGAGTTTTATGTGTGCTAAGTAAAGGTTTTGTTTATGTCTAACACAATTAATGAGTCAGTGCTTATCATTTAAATTTTTAAATCTAGAACTTGCTTTGTTCACTACATACATACGCTCAGAGGCTGATCAACGATGGCACAGAGCAGTTATCTCGTTCTAGCGACTATTCGTCTTTCATAAAAGCGTGTAAGTCTAAATATTTTTTCTGTATACCCGGAGAATAAAAAAGGCTTAAAACAATAATACTACTATTAGCTTTCGTGGGCAAAAATAAACAAACGAGAAAAAAATATGGGAAACTAACGATAAAACTTGGAAAGAGAATTCAGCTAAAAATATTTTGACGTATGATTTTGTTTTCTGAAGAAAAAAAATAATAATTTTATGAAGAAAGAAAAAAAATATTTTAATCATTTCACCCAAAGCAAGTCAGTTTCACTGCCACTGATGCGCATGGGGTTACTTAGTAATGAGAAAGAGGGACAGGTTATTGGGGGTCTCAGGAAGTGGCTAAGAAAAGGCTAACCGCGGCTATATGCACGAAGAGAAATGTATAGTACAAAGAAATAAATACATTTCCAAAATTAAAGTAGTAACAAAAAGAAAAAACAAAAACAATCAAGCAAGATTACCAGCCACCCAAAACCATGATGAGTAAAACTTCAAAAGACATCATGACGATCCATTTGAACTCGTTTCAGTTCGGAATAAAGTAACCAGAGCGCATGTCCAAGAGAGACGGTGAAATGAATGAAATAGTGGGTCACAAAGTCGAAGAAAAAGTACCCTTAATCAGGAATTTAAATTCCTCTTACTTCGAGGGAACTAAAGACACCCTTTTTATATCAAGAAAAGCCTCAAAGCCCAAATAAGAGTTTTTACTGTACAAGTTTAAAGAAAAGACAAAATTAAATGCATCTTTTAACAGGAATTTTTTTTTGTTTCTTTGTTTCGAGGTTTAACGACCTATCAATCAATTATTTTATTTTTACAACATTGTTTCTTTTTCGATTATCAAGATTCTTTGGGATTTGTTTTTTAAGAGCAGGGTCCCCAAGTCCTACCCTTGTTATTTAACTCATAACTGGAGGGAAGGGACGGATTGATACCTTTCCCAAGGGTACCAATGCTTAAGTGAATGCAGGATATTCAACTAGAATTCGAACTCGTCTCACCGATTTTCTCTTTCCGAGCCGATATCCACGGCACCACAACGCACATCCGTCACTATACGCTTACAGCACCTGGTATTCCCAAGCGGTCACCCATCCAAGCCCAACGTTGCTTAACTTCGGTGAGTGAGCGAGAACCGGTGTATTCAACGTGATATGGCCGTAAGCACTTTTAACGGGAAGGAATCATACGGCATAAAATATAAATTTTGGCTCTCATAATGTCTGTCTTAATTAGCTATTCGCATTCCATTTCTCACAAGCGGCGTTTACAACATGCGATAATATTTAATTTCAATAACAATTATTTGAAAGCATACTTAAATAATTTCATCTGTGTTATTTGTTATTAATTTAAATTTTTTAAATTTTCATATTTTATATCATGTTTCTGTCGATAACTTTTTTATTAATTCATTGTTTTTTTAGAATGTATTTATATCAACATTATTAAAATTTAGTCAGTCAGTTAAGTGCCATGCGCGATACACGCTTGGGCGATCATGTCTCGAAAGAGACATGACTGACTGGGCAGAAGATTATCCCGCAGTAGGTTGCCATTGCTTTCTGCGGTAGACTGGTTGCCGACCAAGGCTATAGAACCCAATCTGTCCTATTATTTAACCCATAACTGGAGGGAATAGACGGATTAATACCTTTCCCAAGGGTATTTGCGCGTATGCAATCAATTCAACTGGAATTCGAACTCGGTTCCCCGATTTCTCGTTCCTAGCCGATATCCACTGCGCCACCACGCACATCCTAAAATTTAGTAGTAAGTTAAAAAAAAACATTACTGCTTTTACTTTTAATGAAATGTAACATAAATGTAATGGTGGCTTCTAACATGAAAAAATACAGAAATCAATATTTTTTTAAATATTCAATTGTTTATACAATTCAATAATCGGCAATGTTACTTACTATCATATTTTCTGCGGCGTTCGTAGAAAAGATGCTTGTTGTCTGACATCTTATATTTCAACAAATTATTTGAATAGAGCAGAAAAAATTACGTAATTTATATCTAAATTTTAAAAAAGGTGTATTATTCCAGAGAAAAATTTACTGTTTTGACTTTTAGTGATATGTAACACAAATGTAATGTTGGTCCTAACATGAAAGGAAAACAGATATAAATAATTTTTAAGTTATTTAATTGCCTATCAGTTAAGTGCCATACGTGATATACGCTTGGGTAATCATGTCTCGAAAGAGTGGGCAGAAAAATTTCCCGCAGTAGATTGCAATCTCTTTTTCTGTAGACTGGTTGCCAAACAATTCTGTAAGCTTTATCTGTTCTTCTATACAACCCATAGCCAAAGGGAGAAGCGACAGATTAATCCCTTTTCTAAGGGTATTTGCGCAACATTATTTTATTTTGCGCTGTTCGTAGCGAACATGGTTGTCATCTGACAGTTCACATTGCAAGAAATTATTCGAAAGGTCACGAAAAATAAACTAAACAATCAACATAACATTTTAATAAGATTTTATTAAAACTATACCTAAATAGATTCTATTAAAATTGTACCTAAATGTGAAGAATTATTAAATCTGTTGCATTCTTTATTAATATAAATGTTTCCCTATGCACTATGTAGCTTTGTTTTGAGTAGAAAATACAAGTGAATTTAGCATGAAGACAATAATATTTTCTGGATATAATATTTTCACGTTGTTGAAAATGTTATACAGACATTTTACATGGGTATAAAAATTCCAACTATTTTTTCTTTATCCGTAGGATGGATATTCGTCTAGGAGTCCCAGTATTTCGATTTTGAACTGTCGTCCTTGCTTGCGTTTGCCTTCAACGGTATCTTGTATGGTGGTTTTGCAGAGGCTCTTATGAAGCCAGCTACGGCCAAAGCATGACATCCTCCAATGTTTAATAGGGACGAGAAAAGATATCTATCGGTCTACGCGATTTGACATTGCTCTATATATATTAACTGGTTTTGTACTTACAGTAAGACGAGTGATCAAGCTTTCTCAAACTCGCGAACTCCTGAATTCTTTTTCCTGTCTCAACTAAGAGTGTTCAAGTCCGTTCAGGAGTATACATTTGGCCAGCAATTTTTAGAGCTCCATAGATAGAGCCGGTCCATTGTAACACTTATAAAGTCAGTTTACCATTTACACAAACTCATTAAATAGGGCATATCATCCATTCTTGTCTTCAAAACATTCTGTGTGTTAAATTTTCTAAGCCCTCTTTCCTCATTATTTGTACGCTAACAATTTTAACACTCTTTCTGATTCTAAGGATAAGTGTTCTAATTGTTTTCATTTTTACCCTATAAACATCTCTGTTGTGCATATGTCCAGTCCAATATCTTTCTGTAGAACAGTATTTTGTTTGCTTTAGGTCTCTTCAGTCTATCCTGGGAGTATATTTTCCAAACTGTCTTTCCTTATTAAGGGATCTAGAAATGTCAACTGTCTTTTCCTGATGTCATGTATAAGCATCCTTTTTGATTCGATGTTCTCCATCGTGGCTCACATGTTCGGTCTGTAGTATTCTCATCTGCCTTCTGTAGAACAGTATTTATTTCAATCTCTTCTTCACCTTCATGGAGATATTCCACTGCAATATAGGATGACCAATGTTAAATAATATTTCAGTACGCTTCATTTTTTTTCCAAGGAAATTTCGTTTTGTAATCATCTTTCAGATTTGTATTCGTTTCCTTTCTGAGCCTGGTGTCAGAAAATTTTTATCAGTATATTGTATTCTATGGAGAGACATCAATAAAAAGACTGTTTCAAAATTAGATTTAAATAACTGTCTAGTTAGTATATAAGTGTTATAAAGATATACCTGTGGCAAGCTGATTAAAAGATAGATTTTGGCACTCAAATAGACGTGTAAAGTTATATTTACACACCCACATAGACAGTCGCCGTTTAAAAATATTTAAAAAAAGAAAAAAAACTCACTGAAAATTTGATACACGTAAAATGACTGTTTCAATATCGGGAATATCTCACATTTGAAAACATGCTGTAGATTTAACTATTATCTGACCAGTAAAATTTCACTTGCTTAACCACGCTTTTATTTGGAAAGATATTTTTTGTACAAAGAAATGACTATGTTTATATTCATCCTTGATCCGCTCATCTTTATCTTTGCCTCCTAACTTACTTTATAACCGTCAATTTTTCTTCATTACTTGTTTTTAAAACTTTTTTACGACGAGCCTTTATTTTTGTAGATATTTTTTCTTTAAGAAGAAGAATTGTTACAAAATGTGTAAGCTTTTTTTGTTTATCTTTGTCATTTTCCTTCCAGTGCGCCCCACTCAATTTTTTTAAGAAATAATTTTTTCGCTCATAATTTTTCTTTAAGTTATCTTTTTTCAAGGCTGTTATTTAAATGGGTTCGTCAACATCTTCTTCTTCTTTGTTATTTTTCTCAATCTTTGATGATATTATTATCATCATTATATATATATATATATATATATATATATTGATTTTTTTTCATTTATTTCTTCTTTTAACTCTTATTTTTTCTTACATTTTCGTTTATTCATTCTGTTTTACGCCTCTCTTCACATTTATTCTGATGTTTTATTTTTTCACATTTATCCTGTAATTATTTTTTTTCTTTCTTCATCTCAGAAAAAAAATTCATTCGTCAATATATTTTTAGCTGAATTCTCTCTCCAGGTTTTATCATTCGTTCCTATATTTTTTTCCTCGGTTGTTTATTTTTACCAACACATCTTTGACTCTCTTAATCATTATGTAGTTGTTGTTTCGTTTTTTTTTCCTTTTTTTTTTTTTTTTTACATTTTTAATTCTTTCTTCGAAAAATGCATTCGAGATATTTGCAGGCCCTTCTTATTTCAACTTCCGTATCCATCAAACTAACTGTAAAGCGACACTAGGGCGAAGATTTCAAGTTGAAGATGGCACATCATCTCCTTTGCTTTCTTCCTCTACTATCATTTGGTCGTATACCAACCGCCTTAATGAATGCCAAACAGCCATTTTATTAAACACTGACCGGCATACAATTCAGTTAGCAGAACCCAATTATTTCTTGAATACCAAAGACAAACTAGAACAGAAGGGATGGAAAGTGGTGGAAGGAGGAACTGAAAAGCTACATTAAAGGAAAAGATAGAATAATTGTCTGTAAGGATCTTCTGTTCCTCGAAGACACACACACATGCACTAAAGCTTTCTTTGACAACGATATATACACTTATTTCTCGGATAACATTAAGTGCTACAGATTAAAGCTAAAAGGTTCGGATATATAAAACTGCGTAAGAAACGCACGATCGCCACTTATATCTGCATTTGTAAATAACATAGTCAGTCAAAAATACATAATTGCAGGATATTGTAAAATAAGTAGATCGTAATATGTTAGTTTATCCAATAGGCTTAAATTGAAAAATAAGGGATTTCTAAGAAATTCAGGGATTTATATTTATAATTCCACATTATTTATTATTACAAAATGTGATATGCTTAGTAGATACAAGACTAGAGAGCTCGATCTTTTGATTTGCCTGTCTGGGTTATTGAAGAGAGTTCAATGGAGATAATGTACTATTTATGTAGTTAAAAGATATTGAATTTGAAATATCTGAAGGAATCTTATTTCTACAATCTGTCTAATTTTTGTTCCCATTTTGTTACTAACCTAAGTTCTCTACTTGTCGCTCTTGTAATGCACTGCGACTATGTTTGTGTAAATTGTTCTTAATTATCATATTTAGGTTTGGTATGTTAGGGTTTTGGTTATATGTAGGAATTCTAAGACCGGCCATGTTTGTTTTTTTTTCTCTCTCTTCCTCCCTTGCTAACTGGACACATGGCTTTGAGGTGTTCTCCCACTCCAATGTATTCTACCCTCATACCACTCTCTGTTACTGCTTACTTAGAGGTAAAGACTGGGTGAGGTCAAACAGATGTCCAGTTATCCCATAGCTCCGCAGTTTGCACAAGAGGCCATCATGCCAGACCCTGTCGAATGCTTTGGAGATATCCAAGGCAACGGTTCGGGCTTCACCATTCTTGTCGAGTGCCCGGTATATGTACTCGGTAATGGTCGTTAGCATATCAGCAGTAGACCTGGTGAAGCGAAACCCGTACTGTTTGTCAGAGAGAAGCCCGTTGGCCATGAGATGCTGAATCACCTCGGTTCGAGTCTATACGGCAGTCTTTCTTACATAAGGCTAATTCAGGTTCAAACCCTGCCGAAGAGTAATTTTACTTTATTAAAAAGACTCTAAAAACCTAACCCAATATACAAAAGTATACTGTATAAAAAAGTATGTCTGCTTAAGCCCGTATGTCCACAAACTATAGTGTATATAATAATGAGAAATAAATTGAAAACGCCCATGATCTGGATAATTAATTGATTCGAACAACCACTAGGAACCAAACAAAGAGACATAAAAAAGTACTCCCTACCCCAAATTGCAAATTCAAAAACCGATCATTTGCCTCTCTGTATCCTCTGCTCTTTATGATTCAAACATATACAGGAGCCCTTGACATACAACAGATTTCCGTTCCTTCGTGATTTTTTGCGTAAGTAGAAAAGTTTGTGAAACAGTGACAAAGCAGAACAATCCAATAGGGCGTATAACCAGGAACTGAACCACCCCGCCTTCCTCCATCTAGCACCGTTTGATGACGTGTTTTTGTGCCGCGCAATGTATTTTTCCGCGACTCTGTATTCGTTGCACCGATTTCACATGTAGGCAATTGCGTCGTACTACGAATTATCATAAGTAGGGGATGTCATAATCGAGAGAATACTGTAGATAATGACATGAATAAAGACAAAATGAAAACATTTCTTTAACAACGCGCTTCATGCTCTGTCTGATGAACAAGATAAATGTAAACGTGTTGATAAAAAACAAGTTCTTTGTCTCCGAATTTATATATATATATATATATATATATATATATATATATATATATATATAAATGTAAATTTATCACTGTACTCGTTTCGAAAAAACATCCGTGTATATACACGGAAGGAAAAAATGGTTGTAAAAAAAAAAGAAAGTGCAATGCACATGAATATCCGTCAAAGTACGTAGCCCAAAGAAAAAACCCGAGACGAATAATCTATAACAAAAAAGCGCTCAATACGTAAGTAGTGCAGATTTTACTATATATATATATATATATATATATATATATATATATATATATATATATTAAAGCGTTAAAGAGTTGAGGACAAAACTTCTACTAAAATGGGCATGCCAAATTTTAAAACAAGAACACCAGTCGGCCGGTTTCATCCCCACTCATCAAAACTGTAAACGGGGAATTATTATGAAAAATAAATTTCATTATTATGAAAAATAAATTTGTTATGGGTAACATGAATCAACGGGAGGGGAAAATGTTGATTTTGCTAGGAGTGATTACATCTGAAGTTACTAAAGACTTAGCAAACACTCCCATTGTTTACAAAGAGAGGGTCGCTGAGACATGATAAACAGCCCCTCCAACATCTTCAGTTGGAACAAAGACTGACCTAGCCAAATCAGAGAACCTGTCGACACTAAAATCCGCACGACAATACGAATTATTTATCAGATTATCCGCAATAGAAGGTCCGCGTTAGTCAAGAAATGTTTTCATTTTGTCGTTATTCGTATGTTTATCAACAGTATGCCCTCGAAACACATAAGGGTCAAAGGGAGTGTTTGCTTGGTCTTGCTCGAGGGTAAGAAATAAATAGGAAACGTTTATAAATCTAACACATTCCGCTTTTATTAACGCTTAAATATAGTATGAGATTGAGAGAGAAAAAAAACAAAGAAAGAGAAGAAATTTTTATTTTTATTGATTAAACAGAGACATATTTAGGAAGAAAAATATATCCAGCACCACTTCAGATATAGAGATTTATTAAATAAAGTGCCTGCAATAAAATTATAGTTATACTGTCGAGACATCAAGGCACCTTAAAACTCGCATCTACGAAGATAAGAGATACCTACATTGAGACAACCCTTTAATCTTACTTGTATTACACATTAGCACAACTGGTCATACAATTTGATTTTATAAATATCCCCGAATTAAAAAAAAATGCACATAATTTATTACACAGGAAATATTCGATGGAATTTTAATAAATATTTTATCACCTATAAACACACATATAAGATACTATGTTACATGATCAATTTTTATAAAATCCATACTTAAAGATTCTAAGACAGTTCTGCCTCCTACTACTACAACAGGTGTTACGCAGATTTTTTCTAACTCATATAATGAATCAACATGTGGACTGCTAGCAAACATTAATAAAAATGCCCGCGTACACACACACTCGCACAGATTCACAAATGAATTTATCCCTAATAGACAAATTATATTAATGAAACACTTAGACACATAAAATATACACAGGAACACTGTTTGACAAAACAAATGCACGTGAAGTCTGGTCAACCAATGAAAAGCAAACAACACAAAAAATTTAAATACTATAATTTTTCTCTTCGTTTTTCTGCATATATCATTCTTTGATATAACTTTAATAAAATCTAAACATTTCAGATTTATAAACGTAGTACTTATACATACATATATATATATATATATATATAGTCATGCGCAGACAGATCTGTTTCGCTGTATTACAGCTCATCAGTACGATTAGACATCCGATTGCTTTTTACCCAGGACTAAAACACGACCGAATTGGCGTCAGTCGGCGATTATACCTCTGATCTATGTGCGCTCGGTAGAAGGAGGCAGACATTTTAGAGTGTATATTATCATTATACACGCCAGAGTGCTCTAATTCATTACTGAATGAGCGATGCGTAGATGCCAGAGTAGCTACTGCTTTTCAACGTATACCATTCTTCCAGAGTGCTCAATCAAGGTGTTAGAGCGTAAAATATATAAAGTAGAATCCTTGAAATTTTATAAGATAAATTCCAATAGAAACAAACTCCAAAGAGAACTCAATGTTAAAAATTATTGTTGAAACTTTCTCCAGGAACCCTAACGGAAGGTACCCACTACTAGACCTCTGCTTCACTTCCATCCCAGACTCTTGCACTACCAAACAACTCTGACCACGCTGTAGTTTCCGTCAACATTTCATTGCACTCCCACTCTACACAAGAAACCTAGACCAGTAGAATATCCTATTGCTACCAAAGAGCAGACTGGGATTCGTTCCGAGACTTTCTCTGTGACGTCAGTTGGAACAACGTCTTTTGTCTTCTCCTTGAAGACTGTGCATCCGAGGTCTCCTCCTGGGTTTAGGCTTGCATAGATGCTTTCATCCCTGCCAGGAAATTTCAGCTTAAATCTCATTCGTGTCCATGGTTCTCGCCCGCTTGCTCGGCCACCATGGCCCACCGGAATCATTTCTTCCCGCTCTATAGTAGCTACGCGTCGGTCCAAAACAGGTGTATCAGCTCGATACTCAACGAAGCTAAGGCGTTGTTTGCTGCTAGAATGAAGTAACGCATAGCATCCTCTAAATTCGGCACCAAAGATTACTGGCGACTCTTGAAAAGCGTGCTTAACAAGAGCAAGTCCTAATTACCCCCACTAATCACTGAATTTGAGGTCATCACCTCCTTAGCGGATAAGACTGAATGCTTTGCACGCAGATTCTCGACCAATTCGAGATTGGATTCATCTGAAGTTTCTATTCCCGACTTCCCACCTAGAAATGAAGCTCAACTGAATGACGTCCACATTACACCCTCGCTGGTTTCTAACATAATCTCAAAACTTGACCCACACAAAGCGAGCGGAGAGGATGAAATTCCAATCATAGTCTTGAAGAAATGTGCCCCTGAACTCTCCTCTGTCCTCTCTAAGCTCTACAACTTCTCCCTATCTTCTTCCTGCTTTCCTGCCTGTTGGAAGTCTTCTTCTGTAGTTCCTATATTTAAGAACACTGGAGAACCCTCGAACCCCGCAAATTATCGCCCTATCAGCCTTCTTCCGATCTTTGGCAAAGTGTTCGAAGCAATTATCAACGCCGAGGTGGTCCAGCATCTCACAGCTCACAAGCTCTTCTCGGACAAACAGTATGGCTTCCGCTTCACCAGTTCTACTGCTGATATGCCAACGACCATCACCGAGTACATATACCAGGCTCTTGACAAAAATGGTGAAGCCCGAACCGTGGCCTTGGATATCTCTAAAGCGTTTGACAGAGTCTGGCATGCTGGCCTTCTACGCAAACCGCGGAGCTATGGTATAACTAGACATTAGTTTGACCTAATCCAGTCCTTCATCTCTAACCGAACATTGAAGGTGGTATTAAACAGACATGCCTCCCAGATCTACCATACGAACGCTGGTGTCCCTCAAGGCTATATCCTAGGATCTACGCTCTTTCTGATCTACATTAATGATCTCCCTGAAGCCATAAGTTCCCAAGTAGGTATGTACGTCGATGACACCACAGTCTGCTCTCGCCTTGGCCAAAATCTAGTGTGGGCGACAAAGCGAACCTTGAAGCCGAGTTTGAAATGGACCTCCAATCCGTAGTGGACTGGGGTATGAAATGTATCCCGTTAATTTTAATGCTTCTAAAACGAAGCTGCTATCAATTAACCATCATAGACGATCGCACCTACCTCCCATTATCATGGACCAGGCTTACCTCCCAGAGAGTAAAATACTACGCCTCCTTGGTCTCACACTTTCAGCGGACCTCAAGTGGAAAGACTATATAGAATCCATTGCTAAATCCGCTCCTATGAAAGTCGGTTCCCTGTGCAGGGCCCGGATGTTTTTTCCGTCTCAATCTATCCTGCACATATATAAAAATGTCATCCGACCGTGTATTGAATACTGCTGCCACATCTGGTCGGGTGCCCCTGCTATTCTCCTAGCGGTTCTTGACAAAATACAACAGAGAGTCTGTAATGTGATCGACACCGTCTTGGTAGACCGGCTGCTGTCTCTCTCTCACCGGCGTGATGTGACTTCCCTGAGCCTCTTCTATAAATACTTTCACGGCGTCTGCTCCGATGAACTTAGATCACTGGTGCTCCCTAGGTACGAATTTGCACGAGATACTAGATTAGCAACTAGGTCCCAACCTCTTACAGTAAAACCCATAAAATGTAACCGCAAGTTCTACTCCAACAGCTTCTTTTCTTGCACTTCCCGATTGTGGAATTCCCTTCCATATACTTGCTTCTCCGACAGCTACAATCTCCAGGAGTTTAAATGTCAGGTCAATAGACACCTCCTAACACAATAACTTGCTTCCATTCTCTCAAACACTCTTCCTATCTATCCAACCTTCAGCCTTGGCACCCTTACCTGTCTATCACCTCCCTTATGACATTTCCTATATCTAACCACTCTTTCTCTTAACCTTCCCCTATGTAACCCCTTGCGCAGTAGTGGCAGTGGAATGCCTTGCTTGGGATGAAATTATTAAAAAAAAATATATATATATAATCTGAAAACACAAGTTTTTATTATACCAATCCATTGGTAATAATATATTTCGCGGCTGGCTCCGCCGCTCGTCAGACCAAATTCATACATTAATCAATGTTTCGAATTTATCTAGACTAAGTCAAGTGAAATAGAAAAAAGAAAAAAAAAATTAAAAAGAAGAAACAAGGGAAAGAAAAGGAGAAAATAAGAATAAGGCTACGAGGGCTTTTACTTAACTTATTAGATCTTAGCTTCACCAAATTCATACAATATTTCAAATTTATCCTGACAAATCAAGTGAAATGGAAAAAAAGAAAAGAAAAGAAAAGAAAAAAGAAAAACAAAGAAAAATATTAAAAAGAAGAGAAAAAAGTAAGAAAAAGCAAAGAGAATAATAAGAGAAAGGGGTGTTTAACATAACATTACAGCTTAGCTTCGCGCAGCTTCTTTGACCTAGATTCACAAAAGACTTTCGTTAGTAATAAAAAAATGATGTATGACCTAAGGGGCTAGTACTCCGTTTACGATGTATGACACTGAAATTTAAAATTTAAAAATTAGGGGTTGAATTTATTCTCGAAGAATTAATTGTTAGTTCTTAGATTTAAGTTTAATCGTAATACATATAGTATATTATTATATTTGCAGTAACAATAACGTAGTAATAAAGAAATTAAAATCTAGAAACCTAATATAATAATAATTAACAAATTAAAAAAAAATTATATATATATATATATATATATATATATATATATAGAATGTATCAAAAGTAGTTTTTACAAACTTTAAGGGCGGGTTTTTGACACTACAACAAGGACAACAGTCTATACAATTATATGTCAGCAGATAAATTTTAAGTTATTAAGTTTAAAGTTTTCTGTAAGCACTGTTAAATGTATAATCCAAGTTACAATCCCATAATAATTATACAAACTTCGGGTAAGTTTTTCTGACACCATAACAAGTTAAATTTTCCATATAAACATACGTACAAATGGTCATTGTTATTCTTCAAAACACCAGCTAAACAAATGTTCAAAATGTCATACATTTGCTTCTTCACACTGATGTATCTGTCAGACCAATGCCTGGTTGACATTTTCTAATGATCCCAAAAGTGTCGGACGATTTCGCCTTCATTTGTGGAACGTTGATAAAACGTTTGCTGCATAAATCAATTTTTATAGGTGGTCCCACAAATAAAAATTCAAAGCATCGAGGTCGGGAAAACACGCGGGCCATGGAACCGTTCCTTCTCTACCTATCCACCTTTCATAGTAGATGTCTCCACCTCATGAACTACATTTCGTTTTAGCAGAGGCACATCCTCTAGCAAGCCTGGAAGATGCGGCGAGATAACATATTAACTTGCAAGACAATCACCTATAATTTCAGCTCACACATTAATCTTAAAATAATGCTAGTATCTAGTCTGTATTGTGCTATGGAAATACCGATCCGCCTAAAAATGATGGTTGTTTAAATATTATTACATCTCTTCCAAATGTTGCCGCATCCGTAAACAAGGCTGAAGAGACAAACAGCGGATCAGCAGTTTTTCACGAAGCAATCGGCAAAAGTTCTCCTGTGATATCTGATCAGACGGCAAAAGACCCTGCATGCGTTGCAACTGATACAGATGCAGCAACTGCCCTTGAATTACCCTACATGTAGTACTATGAGATGTACGACATGTAAGGGCCACTTAACGTGTGCTCATAATAGAACGTCTCCAAAAGCCTGTAACATATGTTTTTCGTGGTCAGATGTAAGAGCGGATATCGGTCTTCCTCGATCCATAGTTTGTGGTACCACGTATCCTGTATCAGCAATGCGATGATAAATAACCGTAATTCTTGTATGACTAGGCGGCCTCCCGTACATTACTATTCGCATGGCCATTTGTAAAAGTCATATCTGCCTGTTCATGATATGAATACGCTGACACTGTTAAATAGAACACTACTCAGTACAAATGTTGAAGACAGACTAGCTACAATTTTACACAAAGGAAAAATGTAAGCTTGTATACATCGTGACACAAACTTTCTTTAAACATAATAACTGAAAAACGCTGATGTGTTCATATGAACTTTTGTCTATGCTTTGTTGTGAGAAAGCTGCCCACAAAATTTGTAAAAGTATTTTTGATAGACACACTATATATGTATTACTCGATTTAATTTCAATGTTTATAAAAAGTAAGATATCTATAAACATACATGTACCTATTAGATATAACTTTTATAATAAGAAATCATCTTTGATTAAAAAAAAATAACTCCATTAATAACTTAAAAAGTATTTAATTGCTCTTTATTTATGAAAGTAAAACTTAACAGTTACTGACTTTAAAAGTTTCCAGTGGGAGATCTGCACCAATTCAATAGGATAAATGAGCATTGTTATGTCGTAATGATTTTTTGAACATAGCCCAAAAGTTGTTTCCTAGTTTGAAGATGAAAATAAATTCATGTTGGATTCCTGTAGAAAACACATATTTTTTAATAAGGTAATACTGAACACTAGCTCGTGATGTTACTGTTGCTACTCCTGGAGTTTCTTTGAGACTACGATAGCTGGGACGCAACGAGAAAGTTCAAACGAATAAACAAGAATATCCCAGGGTTCTATGTAATATTGATGGAAAGAACGAGAGGAAGGGAATTCTCCAATCCTGGACGTCGGTGAACTCCGTGAGAAAACGAACAATACGCAGACACAGCACAACAGAAGACGATACAAGAATATATAATAAAATACTTTATTCAGAAAATATCCAATGTATTAACTTAAAGAAAACAAAACATTTATAGGGATGAGGGGACAATTGGTTGGTCAAAGATATATCATTGCGATGAAATACAGACAAGAATAGTGACACCAGATTATAGGACATACATATAAACATGTAAACACTTACAAATTGTAAGGATCGACGGCGATTGGTTGTTATCAGAAATAAAGTTCTAAAGGAAAGATGCCCATTCAATTCTCCGAGCGAAAAATGTTGAGTTGCTAATGTCATGATATAAGTCTTTGATTAACGCCGTTCAATCCTTGCTGATGGCGAGTATTGTACACAGATAAACCATGGGAGTATAGAAGACTTGGGTTTTAGAATACCGTTCCAGATTCTTTCGTCGGTCATTCGATTCTCGGTGACGTCCGATTCCTCTGAAATCAAACAGCTAAATCCAGTTTGTTGACGTCCGATTCCTCTCAAAGCAAATAGCCAAGTGAAGTGCTTATATCCCAAAATGAGAGAAAAAACCGTTAAAGGTTAAGTCACGTGTTAGCATATGAAATTGAGTAGGTGTTTTTTTTTTATAAGCGTGTCGCCTCAAGCAAAGCATTTTACTGCCTCTGTTGTTCAGGGGATTACATAGGAGTAAATTGATGAGAAATAGTGACAGGTTATAGAAGGTGTCAGGAAGTGGGTAAAAGAAAGATGAGAATACTGATGAGAGTAGAGTGGACGGAGAAAGGAGCATGAGAGAGAGGATGCAAGTTAGTGGGACAGGAGGTGACAATTGACCCTACATTTGAATTCTTGAAGATTGTAGTTGTCGGGAAAGCAAGTAAACGGAAGAGAATTCCACAGCCGAAAAGTGCGAGAAAAGAAGCTACTGCGGTATAATTTGCGTTTACAATTTATTGGTTTCACAGTAAAAGGGTGGGATCTAGTTGCTAATATTGTGGCTCGAGTAAATTCGTATATAGTGGTACCAGCGAGCCAAGTTCATCGGAGCAGAAGCCGTGAAAGTATTTTTAGCAGAGACACAGGGAAGCCACATTGCCGGTGAGAAAGTGACTCTCCGAGCTCGGTTGGATTTTGTCAAGGACTCCTAGGTGGATAGCAGGAATACCCACCCAGATATGGCAGCAGTATCTAATGCATGGGTGGATGGTAGATTTGTATATGTGCAGGACTGTTTTAGACAATAAACAACTTCTTGGTCTTTCACAGTGAAACGACCTTCTTAGCAGCGGATTTAGCGATGCATTCTATATAGTCATTCCACTTGAGGTCTTTGTGGCAGTTATGTGCGTTGTGGTGCATTGGATATCTGCTCGGAACGAGAAATCGGGGAGCTGAGTTCGAATTCCAGCTGAATTCATTGCATTCACTTATGCGCAAATACCCTTGGGAAAGGTATTAATCCGTCTATTCCTTCCAGTTATGGGTTAAATAACAGGACAGGTTGGGTTCTATAGCATTGGTCGGCAAACAGCCTACCGCAGAAAGCAATGGCAACCTACTGCGGGATAATCTTCTGCCCAGTCAGTCATGTCTCTTTCGAGACATGATTGGCCAAGCGTGTATCACGTATGGCACTTAAGTGACTGACTGAACCCGAGGAGTTATCCATTGAATACTATTAGGGTCGCTTATACTTATTAGACAAGCAGCGTTCGTCTGGCCTGCGATTAGAGACCAGACAGGAGGTGGGGGAAGGGAAGGTTCTGGCTTCAATTACTTTCTTCTTTTATGTACCTTTTCCCTTCCGGACGTAGGCGATCATGGCCTTCCACGTCTTCCTATCCATGGTGGCTCTTAGCACGCTTTCTCCTGTAACGTCTCTCAGCCCCCGTTCTGTCATCCACTTGCTCAGGCCTTTTAAATATGTTACCCGTTGCTTTCCTATCTCTCTTTTTCCCTCTATCTGGCTTGTTGTTATTAGGTTCTCCAAGCCCTCCTTCCTCATCGCATGTCCTAGTAACTTTAGTTCTTTCTTCCTGATGCTCAGTATTAATTTCCTTTTCCTTTCCATCATTTCCAAAACCTCATCATTGCTCACATGCTCGATCCATGATATTCGCAGCATCCTTCTTTTGAACCACATTTCAGCTGCTTCAAGTTTTTCCTTCATCTTTGATGAGATCTTTGTTTGTATTGTCTAACATTCGCTGCCATATTAAAGAACTGACATCACATAGCAATCCAGTACTCTCTTCTTTGTTTCTAGTAAAAGTTTTTCAGTTTAACCGGGTGAAAAAAAGTTATTCCATAATCTTCAAAGAAATAAAGAAACATCTATTGTTCTCATATCTCGTCGCAAATATGTAAGGTATTACAAATATACTTGTAAAATCTAATTTGGAGGTACAATTATTGGGCTACCCTAACACTGTTTAAAATATGACAACGATTTATATTCAGACATATATGCAAATATAAGGTTTATAATAATAATACATCCTAACAAAGTTATTTATATTACAATTTGGAATTTAAAAAATCAGCAGCAATAAAAAAAAGAATACAAAATTGGCATGAAGCATTTCCGATGTTGCCTTGACGCCTTTAGTTTTTAAATTGAAAATAAAGCTTCCCTAGATTTTCAAAGTTTCTCGCAATGTATAATTATAACCAAGGTTCATTGAACTTTTTTCCTATATATTGAATTTCTTTCCTATATACTAAAGGTAAATTAGAAGATAAAAGTAATTTTTTTAATTTCGTGGGAAAACAACGTAGACACGCGTGCGAAGGAACGACAAATCGCGTGTTGAGCGCAGCATTCCATTGTTCTTGTCAAGTGACAGGGAGTAACGAGGTCAAACATACGGCAGCTTCACTCAGCAATTGTAACCTCGGGAAACAACGCGTCGTAGTACGTTTTCTGTAGTCGCATTTCGCTGCAGTATGGGTGTGCGTTATGACGCGGTTGATATCAGTTCAGAATGAGAAATCGGAAAGCTGAGTTCTAGTTGAATTCGTTGCATTAACTTAAGCACAAATTCCCTTGGAAATATTTAGGTACAGTTTAACTCGATAACGCTAACCACGGGCATATAGTACCTAGCACAAATGATGTCATTTTAATTAAAATTTAATTAAAGTTTCAGTACCAGATTTCCATACCTAAATAATATGTTTTTCAGTTTTTATTAATGTTAAATCAAAGTACAAATTGTGAAGTGCCTGCATGTAAAATGTTTCAAATAAAGATTTATATTTGATATATTTATTTTATATTTTCAAAATCGGCTAGGATATACTCATGGTTAGTAGTGGTGTAATTTTAATTGATGGTTAGTGTTTCAGGGTTAATAAAATGTAATTAAACAAGTGATGTTGATTATTTGGATAATTTTTCGGGTCCTTTCGAATAGTTTGTTGTAATGTGAGCTGTCAGACGACAACCATGGTTGCTACGAACGCTGCAGAAAATAAAAATCGTAAGTAATGTAGCGCAATTAATGGATTAATGGATTAAAAATGGATTAATCTGTTGCTTCTCTCTCTAGCTATGGGTTATATAGAAGAACTGATTGCGTAATGTAGCCTTGACTGGCAACCAGTCTACCGCAGAAAGTAATGGCAACTACCGAGAGAAACTCTTATGCACAGTCAGTCATGTCTCTTTTGGGACATGATTACCCGAACGTGTATCCTATATGGCACCTAACTGAGGAAGTCCACACGAAGAATCAGCGAAAGTAGAACTCTTTTAAGCACGAAGAACCAATGTAACGAATGAAAGCCGATCTGGTCGCCTATCAGCATCGCACGCGGATGCCTTGATTAGGGATCACCGAGTAATCAAAAGTGGCAGCAATCACGAGCATGAGCTATGGATTATCAAAAGCCATAAAGCAAGATGACTTGGGAATACTGCAAAATTTGTTCGCATTTAGGGCCCAAAAAAACAATCGCTGCTGTCGTGGCTTCGGAAAGAGCAGAAAACCTTGTTTTTCGAATAGGATACAGAAACTCGTTGAAAGATACCAGAGATGCCTCGACGTCAGAAAAGTGACCTATGCATCTTCTTCATTAGTGCAAAAGAGTCGTTGTATGTAAATTTACGTCAGTTTTTTTTTGTTTACTCTCGTATATAATTCCATCAACAAAAACATTATTTAGTCTGAAGAAATCCCTTTGAATGACGAAACGTAAAACATTTTTCTGTTTTATCATTCAGCTACTGACCATAACGTTTATAATGATAAAAAATATTATCAGATTAAAAACAAACTTATTATATTTACACGCATATATAATTATCAAATTATTAAATTATATACGCGGAATAATTTTGTACAAATATATCTGAATGTCTTTATCAATCTTTAATGATTATTATTAATAGAATAACTGCATTTAAAGCTGTTTTCTTGGACAAACCATGTCTTATTTCGTCGAGTTAATGAAAAAATAATTATATCTGCTATAAATCAATGTTTATCGTATAAATTTAAAAAAAAGCTGGCTGTATTTCATCCCCATCTGTTTAGCAAAATTTTAGTCAGTGTTTTAATACACACTGTGTGACATACGATTTTGTGTAATGTAGAAACATAGATAGATAGATAGATAGATAGATAGATAGATAGATAGATAGATAGATAGATAGATAGAAGTCTATGAAAGAGACAAAAATAGTTGATTATACGAAGATAGTCAGTTACCAGGAAAGATAAGTAGAGTAAAAGAATGAGACAGATAGCTTAAGAGAGACAGAGATAGAAGCAGGCTAAGAAAAGAGAGAAATAGTGGATTAAATAAGGATAGCTAGTTACCAGAAAAGATAGTTAAAAATATCGAAATAGATAGATAGATAGATAGATAGATAGATAGATAGATAGATAGATAGATAGATAGATAGATAGATAGATAGATACGAGCAGAGAGAAAAATAGTCGCATGTGTACATATATTTATAGAAAATGAAAATAGATCTACTAATTATTTAGCGTTAAACGTATGAATTATTTATGTGAATGGAATCGGTCCTCCAGCTAAAATACTTATTAGATTATAAAATGCCGACCATACGATGTACTGTTAGATGTACACTCCTAAATAGACTATGTTCTTTCTGATCTTGACATGTCCATAGCTGGATACAAAGAATGAACAAATCAAGACCTTATTATTTGTAATCCTGTTTATATATATATATATATATATGTGTGTGTGTGTGTGTGTGTGTGTGTGTGTGTGTGTGTGTGTGTGTGTGTGTGTGTGTGTGTGTGCGTTTGAGTGTGTGTGTGCGTGCCTGAAAAGAACTAGATAGATAGATAGATAGATAGATAGATAGATAGATAGATAGATAGATAGATAGATATGAACATAATCAGGGAGATAGATAGATACATACATGCATACAAACATAAATATGAACAAACAAGAATAGATAGATAGATAGATAGATAGATAGATAGATAGATAGATAGATAGATAGATAGAAGTAATGATATATACACACACAATTATATATATACAATATTATTATATTATAGATTATTAGTGTAATTTTAACTACCTGATGAATCATTGTTCTTTCAATATCGATAATATATTAATAATAGTAATAATAATAATAATAATAATAATAATAATAATAATACTAGCATATATAATAGCCCGACGTTGCTCGGGTGTAATGAAAGCTTTAAAACTAATCCATGCTCCTGGAGCTCAGACTCAGCCTAAAGAATATTTGTGTGAAGTTTAGTGAGAATCGGATAAAAATTGTGGTTTTGTATAAAGGACATACAGACAAATAAACACACACACACACACACACACACACACACACACACACATACACAAACATCTTGCCTTTTATATATATATATATTATTGATTTTTTGCACTATTTTAAGAACTGCAACCGTGAAACTTCTGAATATCATTTATGTCTTTTGTCTATCGGACCACTCCTGCTATAACCCGATTTATTTCGATTATCGATTTTCGATATTTATCGAGGGTGCCCCGACACAAAACGTAGCTAAGAACACTCGCAGAGGCTTATAGTACAACTGTGTAAATTTATGAGAAAATCGGTTCAGCCGTTTCGGATTCTATAGGTAACGGACACACACACAGGCGCACACACACACGTACAAAGTTCCATTTATAAATAAGTTTATATATATATATATATATATATATATATATATATATATTATTATTATTATTATTATTACGATACAACATGTGCAAACTACAAACTACTACAAAATTGTACCTTTTGTTTCGACATTGAAAGAACAATGTCTCGTCAGGTAGCTAAAACTATGGTAATATATATATATATATATTAGTCATCCATATACAAGCCTGTTTCGCTGTTTCATCAGTGTGGCTAGACGCGTCCACTTGCTTCTGGCTGGGATCGAAACTCGACCGATTTGGTGTCAGTTGGAGTCACTACTCCCTAAGCCATCAACGCATGGAATCAGAGAAGGGAAATTTTAACGTGTTGTATATAAGCAGTGTATACACACGTCAGTCACCGAGAGATCTCAATTCATTTCTGAAGAGACACGCATATAGCAGAAGTGGAAACTGTTTTTAAAATTTTTCTTCTCCAGAGAGCTCAATCGTAATGAGATCTGTCTGCGGATGACAATATATATATATATATATATATATATATATATATATATCGTGCATCTATTATGGTAAGTAATAATAATAGTGAATTGTTTCCCTCCGAGAAACATTTGTCATTCATTGACCGCACAGCCGCCACTACTGTCGGTTAAAGTTTATAAATTCTTTTTCTGGAATCATTTTTCAGTCAAATAATTGCTGGAATTCTAATTGTTTTACCTCTAATACTGATTGGGATTTCCTTCTTAAATTTTTTATTGACGTCCTGTTGAATATCAAGATCTTGATTATGCCATCATTTTCTCCGTTTTTTATATCCATTTTAACCGTTGCTGTTCAAAGTCCCTAAGTGATGATTTTGTGATCTAATTCCGTTCTTTTTTGCGATTCTGTATCACTAAGTTCGAAGAAATGTCGTCTTAGTCATTTATATGACATTAGATAGATAGATAGATAGATAGATAGATAGATAGATAGATAGATATAAACAGCCTGTGAATGTAAGATAGGAATATGCCTAAAGTGATAGATAGATAGATAGATAGATAGATAGATAGATAGATAGATAGATAGATAGATAGATAGATGTTAAAATAATTTAATGTAGATTAATTTTAATTTTTTTTTTTTTTTTTTTTTTTTTTTTTGTAGGATAAGTAATTTCCCTGCTTTGTTGTGCAGTGTATATCGGCTCGGAAAGAGAAAACAGAGCACTGAGTTCGAATTCCATTTGTATTGGTTGCATTCACTTATGCGCAAATACCGTGGGAAAGGTATTAATCCGTACCTCCCTTCTAGCTCTGAGTTCAATTTAGCCTTGGTTGCAACCAATCTACCGCTGAAAGTGATGGCAACATTCTGTAGGAATTTTTTCTGCCCAGTCATTTATGTCTCTTTCGAGGTATGATCGCCTAATCATGTATCACCTATGCCACTTGACTGACTCTCGAGCGCCCATAGCTCAAAGGTAGAAACACTGACTGATGTCAATTCAGTCGGGTTTCTATCCTGTCTAGAAGCAATCGGATACCTAACAGAACTGACGAGCTGTGATTCAGCAAAACAGAGCTGTCTGTGGATGACAACCATATATATATATATATATATATATATATATATATATATATATACAGCAAACATTCATTCGAATTATCAGAGGGACACATGTGTATGTAAATTCTTAAGTTTTTCTCGTCTATTACAGTAAGTGTGCATACAGGGTGCGGCAAAAATATCTCCTAGCATTTCTTAGATGAAGACACCATTGCCACTTATGCCTGACCATTATATTGGGCGTGTTTCTGAGTTGTATATCTGGGCAGTATATGATGGTAGCTATTTCTGCCGCATCTTGTGCAAAAACCTCGTATACGTTCGCATGTGCGTATGGATTGCAAAACGGATAATATCGTATCTACACATTCATTCGTGTCCGGACATACTCGACCCGTTCTATTGATTGGCGCACATGCGCACAGCTCTTCGCTAACAACACGCGTAAGGTCACGCTGACATTTTATCCATCTCAATCTCCAATTCTTCCATTTAGATCGAGCGGAATTTTAACGATGGAAATTATTCTGCGTGAAATATTACAATTACTGAACGGCTCCGCAATTCTTTCCGATCAGTGTTACTAAAGAACAAATAAATAAATAAATACAACGGAAATGCATGTAATAAAATTAAAGAAACTAAATAAATTGAATGTATAAGAAATATTAAAAAAGGGAATCAATACGGTCAAATACAGTCGATATCACTGCTATGTACAACTGAACATCATTTCTTACTATGAATGCGAATATTAGCATTATCTTTACGAATATCACCACCACTGCATTTGGAAAGGTTCTTACCATATAAATAACTAGCAGTATAGCCCGGCGTTGCTCGGGAGAATGAAAGCTTTAAAACTAATCCATGGTCCTACTTGGACGTTGGCACGAAAGACTAAAAAGCAATAGTTGTTTCCAGTTAAAGCGAAACCGTCGAATAAAAGAAAAATGAATGGATGTGAGTAAAATTTTGATTTCATGGTATCGATATCAAATAAATTTCTTTCGTCTTAAACTGAATTTTGAAGGCAAAATAAATCCTCTGACTAAATGGTATCATGGCTGAGTCTAAGAACTACAATTATATCTACTTAGAGACGTACCCGAAGCAAAAACTAAAATAAAAGGGCTGAAAAATACAGACATACAGGCAGATAAGCAGACACACATACAAATATCTTGCCTTTTATATATATTTCTGCACTATTTTAAGAACTGCAACCTTGAAACTTCTGAATATCGTTTCTTATGTCTTTGTCTGTGGGTGTATCAAATTAGATTAAAATTTCCATTTATAAATAAGTTTAGATCTTCACACTTAAAACAAAGTTGTCTAAATTAATCGATTTCGATTTTCTTAATCTTTTCAGCACAAGCAAAGCAATAAAGCTACTAAGACACAATAAGTCACTGAGACAATTAAGAGGTATTTAGAGTCAGTCAGTTAGCTGCTATATGTGATACACGCTTAGGCGGTCATGTCTCTTTAAAGACATGGCAGATCGGTAAAAGATTTCCCGCAGTAGGTTGCTATTACTTTCTGCGGTAAAGTAGTTGCCAACAAAGGCTATAGTACCCAATTTGTTTTACAATTTAATCCATAGCTGGAGGGCGAAGGGACAGATTTCTACCTTTCTCAAGGGTATTTGCATGTAAGTGTATGCAACAAATTCAACTGAAATTCGAACTAGCTTCTCCGATTTCTGGTCCCAAGCCGATATCCAGGGCACCACAACGTACATCTTTGGCATTTAAAGTAATTGGGTACTTTAATGAACAAAGAGAAAAAAATCCTATATGTATATATATATATTTGTGTGTGTGTGTGTGTGTGTGTGTGTGTGTGTGTGTGTGTTTAGGTGGAAAAAGTGTGTGAAGCCGTGACGTTTTGTTTTAAGTGTAGATTTATTGTTATTATAATTATCAATAATTTTCGCTTTTTGTATAATACATTGTGTCAGTAATCATATTTGTGTCGTTACCCGTGTTTCGAGTCCACATTTGACTTTGTTCAGGCGAATAAATGTGCGACATTACATATCGACATCTGTCTTTTTTTTTCTGTTCATCGTTGTACCTGTTGCATGAATATAATTTTGGTTGTTCATAATTCTGGTAACATCCAAAATTATATTCAAACTGCAGGTACCGCGATGAGGCCAAAAATGGCACCACTATATGCAACACTCGCACTAGCATATCTAGAAGAATACATATAAAACGAAATAGGACACAAATATGGGGAAGACATAAAACCAGAATTCACTAAATCATTGAAAAGATATCTAGATTATTGTTTTATCTTTTGGAGATCAACATGCGGAAACATGAATATACTACACACGCTGCTCCCAGACTTGCATCCCCAAATTAAGTTCACACTAGAAGATAGTTATAAGAAATTACCATTACTCATAAAAACAAAAAAATTACATCACAGACATTTGCCATAAACCCACAGACACCTAACAATACCTTCATTACACCACACTAATCAGTCAGTCAGTTAAGTGCCATACGTGATACACGCTTGAGCGATCATGTCTCGAAAGAGACATGACTGACTGGGCAGAAGATTATCCCGCAGTAGGTTGCCATTGCTTTCTGCGGTAGACTGGTTGCTGACCAAGGCTATAGAACCCAATCTGTCCAGTTATTTGACTCATAGCTATTGGGGGATCAGTTTATTACTTCATAATAATAGAAAACCGATCCCCCAATTTTTGCCCAGTAGAAGCTTTACTTATATTTCCAATTATTATCTTCATTCAGTCAGTTAAGTGCCATACGTGATACACGCTTGGGCGATCATGTCTCGAAAGAGACATGACTGACTGTGCAGAAGATTATCCCGCAGTAGGTTGCCATTGCTTTCTGGTGGCCGACCAAGGCTACAGAACCCAATCTGTCCTGCTATTTAAACCATAAATGGAAGGAAGAGACGGATTAATATCTTTCCGATGGGTATTTGCGCATAAGTGAATACAATGGATTCAAATGGAATTCGAATTCGGCCAGTTGTCTAAAATCCATCCCCTACTCGCTAATACGATGAATTTGCACAACAGTAGGTTACCAAACCCTTCGTAAAATACGCCTAGAAAAACTAAGACAAACTCTACTAATAAGAAGACACCCTATTCCACTAATAAACAAGGTTTTGGAACTGTCACAAAAAATACCATTAAAATTTTTCCGGAATCAAAACAAAAAACATGAAAAAAAAAAGAAAAAAATTCTCGCATACGTCTCCACACACAAGAAAAGCCACCCAAAATTAATTACAAAGATGTAAATTATTCATAAAATTACTAAAAAATAATGATAAATAGAAGGAATCCTAACGACAACTAAAATAATTAAAAGCAAACGCCATCCCCAACATTTAAAGAACGTATTAATCTCAACAAAATCCGGGCCACACACAACACAGGGGGTCACAAAATGCAACAAAAATAATGTAGGGTCTGCAACATAGTAATAAAAGGAAACCACTTCAAATTCGAAAACACACATACATTCAAAATAAAAACAGATCTGAGCTGCAATAAAAAAACATTCAATTTATGCTCTAAAACGCGATGAATGCTCAAAGATATTCGTCGGGGCTCCAGAAGCCCTGAATAAAAGAGTATCCCTGCACAGAAGTAAAATTAAACTAACCAATAACTGGAAATCGTACGTTTCCCAACACTTACACCAATGTAGTGGAGTAAATTCAGAGTAATACCTATCTACCAAAATGAAGACTATGACACGCTCATGATGCAAGAAGAAATATTTACAAAAAGATACAAGCATTCCCTCAACATAAATGCATGAAAAAGCTAAGGCACACAGTTAGACAATAAATTCAAACGCACTCAAAACAAAAGGCAAACCATTGCGAAAAAATAGTAGCTCGGGCTTCTAAAAACAACAAACAGTACTTGATGACCCGTATCATATTTCTTATCACAAAAAGTAGGATTGCACACACACGAAATTGAACCCAAATCGCTGAAAACAGTTTTGAAGAAAAAAGACGAAATCAAATTTCGCGAGTCAGTGTAAAAACAATTTCTGACTAATGAAAAGTATCAGTCAGTTAAGTACCATACGTGATACACGCTTTGGGCGATCATGTCTTGAAAAAGACATGACTGACTGGGCAGAAGATTATCCCGGAATAGGTTGCCATTGCTTTCTACTGTAGACTGATTGCTGACTAAGGATATAGAACCCAATTTATCCTATTACTTAACCCGTAACTGCAGGGAAGAGACAGATTAATACCTTTCTCAAGGGTATTTGTGCGTAAGTGAATGCAAGGCATTCAACTGAAATTCGAACTCGGCTCCACGGAATTGTCATTCCGAGTCGATATCCATCGCACAACAACGCACATGATTCTCAAAACTGTGGGGGAAAATATTAACAAGCCAATGTGAAAATAAGCAACACACGTGAATATAAAATTTCTGACTTGATCTGATTGATCAGCGACTATTTATCTATATATATACACAATGTTTTCGGTCGTCAGGAAGAAAAACGGATCTCACTATGTAAAATCACAATTTTTTTCGCCTGAAGAGAGTAAACGTTGGACTCAAAACACTTGTAGCAACGCAAATACCATTATTGACACTTAATTTATTGTACAAAAAGCAAGTACTTTTACTAATAATAATAACAGTAAATCCACACTTTAAACAAAACGTTCAGGGCTTCTCACACTTTTATCACCTACACCAATTTCTCTCGTTGAAACAACCTCTTTTTCTGTTTTCATTATATATATATATATATATATATATATATATATACCAGGTTCTCGACAAGAACAACGAAGCCCTAGACATCTCCAAGGCGTTTGACAGAGGTCTGGCATACTGGCCTTTTATGCAAGCTGCTGGGCTACGGTATAACTGGTCAATTGTTTGACCTAATCCAGTCATTCCTCTCATATCGTAAAATGAAGTAGTATTGAAACTATTGAGCCTCCCAATACTAACACACGAACGCAGGTGTCCCTCAAGGCTCTGTTCTAGATCCCACGCTTTTCATTAACGGTCTCCCCGATGTAATAAGATCCCAAGTAGGCATATAGGCTGACGATAATACGGTTTACTCTCGCTACAAAGTAAACATCGCTGCCGAGCTTGAAAAGGACCTCCAATCCGTGGTAGACTGGGCTAAGAAATGGCTCGTGAATTTTAATGCTTCCAAAACAAAGCTGCTATCTATTATCCATCACAGACAATCGTTCCTACCACCCAACCATTAGTATTGGTCTGTCGTGAATTTGGCAGTAACGTTGAGGACAACAGTCTGAAATGCCTCATTCTGAAATAGAGACAGATGATTTCATTAATAAAAAAAACATCAGAAGTCCTGAAGAACGAAGCGTATTACATAGAACTTTACCCATTTGCCATTCAGTTACCCACTATTAGTCGGATACATAGATCTTATATATCATATTATATCAGGTCATTATTTACAACTCTTAGCCAATTCGTCTTTTTCTTCTTTTCCTTCTTCTTCTTGTATTTTCCGCGTTCTTTCAACTGATGATAGTGATATATCTACATTGAAGAAGAAAAAGAAGACGTGGGCCTTAGCATTTTGCACAGGCTTGTCAGATAAATGCCTCCGTCTGCCTCTCTTGGCCTCAATATGACCCATGAAAATTTTCCAAGCCCTTCTTCCTCACTATGTCTCCAAGGAATTTCATTTTATCCCTTCTGTTCTTTTTGTTATTGTTCTTTCTTTTGATAGTTTCTTTATTACTTTCTTGTTTTTTACACGCCCCCTCCAAGAATTTTCACTATTCTTCTGTTGAACCAAATTTCTGCTCCTCTACTTTTTTCTTTATCTGTAGGCAGCTTAGTCTATGACGTCCACCCTGCAGCCGATCCGTACTCAAGATCAGTTTCTTCGGCTGATTGTCGAGTTGATTGCTTCGGCCTAAACCTTGTCTTGTTCCACGTTGTGTTGATTGATTACAAGACTGGCTTGGTCCGAATGGTCAGCTGGAATCGATGACTTGGTTGGTCCGGTTGTCGTAATGTCACCCGAAAAAATTACTTTAATAAAAGAAAAGTATTTAGATACAATTCCTGGTTACAAAGTTGTTAGTATAATTATTGATTGCTCAAACAGATCTATATTCTCCATATAATAACTATTGACCCTTTTCGATTATCGTGAAACAGTGATTGTGTTTAGTTTTTAGAGGCTTCTGGAACGTAATATGTAGAGATCTTCTAAAGTTATTTTATTTGTAAACCTATTGAAACCATGTTGTGGTGCAGTGGATATCGGCTGGGAACGAAAAATCGAGGAGCCGAGTTCGAATTTCATTTGAATCCCTTACATTCACTTATGCACAGATACTCTTGGAAAAAGTATTAATCAACCTTTTCCATCCAGTTATGTGTTAGATAACAGGACAGATTGGATTCTATAGCCTTGGCTTGCAACCAGTATACCGCAGAAAGTAATGGCAACCTACTGCGGAATAATCTTCTGTCCAGTCGATCATGATTCTTTTGAGACATGATCGCCCAAGCGTGTATCACGTATGGCACTTAACTGACTGACTGGCTGAAACCACAAACAAACATCTCTGTACCAAAATATCCAAATAAAATTACAGTAACAAGAAACTAACGGGCGACCACGAGTCCCGTAACTCATCAGAGCTGCAGGGACACCACGTATACTCTAGCTGCAGTAGAAGTTGTCTGTTTTGTGCAAGATATCCTGATGTTTGTTTAGAGGATTAACGACCTATCAATCATTATGGGATAATTTAAGGTCATAACCAATTATTTTTGCGTAACGTTATTTTATTTTTACAACATTGTTTCTTTTTCGAGTATCAAGATTCATTAGAATTTGTTTTTGAGAGCAGGGTCCCCAAGTCCTACCCTTGTTATTTAACCCATAACTCGAGGGAAGGGACGGATTAATACCTTTCTCAAGGGTACCAGTGTTTAAGTGAATGCAGGGTATTCAACTGGAATTCGAACTCGGCTCACCGATTTCTCTTTCCGAGCCGATATCAACTGCACCACAACGCACATCCGTCACTATACGCTTACAGCCCCTGGTATTCCCAAGCGGTCACCCATCTAAGTACTGACCAGGCTCAACGTTGCTTAACTTCGGTGATCGAGCGAGAACCGGTATATTCAACGTGATAGACCGTAAGCTAATATCCTGATGTAACCCAGTCCTCTTCAAACTGGTTTAAATTGAGTGTTTTCTTTCTACAAGATTGGCAGCTACCCAATGCTATGGAACCCAATCTGTCCTGCTAATTACCCACTGCTAGGAGAAGAGATGGATTTATTCTTTCCTAAGAGTATTAGCACATAAGTAAATGTCATGAACTTTACTAGAATTCTAACTAGGGCCCCAAATTCCTTACCCTGAATCGTTAACCGGTACTCCATATAGCCTATCCAATACATCACTTTATGAAGAAATACCAAAAATAATGCAAAACACTATTTGTTCAATTAAAAAAGGCTTTGATATCTAATACCTCCATTGAATTCAATAAGCACGAATCATATAAGATATAATTTTACAACCACATTTCACTGCTCTAGACATGATGGCTGACAAAAAACACCACTCCGTATTCTTCTTCTGTTTCTTCATGTAGCGCCCTTCTGAATGAGGGAAATCGTAGGCCTACACAATTTCCAGTCTATTGTATCGCTTAGTAAACATTGCCTTTTTGCAATATCTCTTAATACAAATTTTGTCAAACATTTCCACAAACTCGGTAACTAGGTTATTTCATATCTCCTTTTTTCTCTCAGTGTAACATTTTGAAAACCCTATTTTACTCATTATGTACCTACAAAAATCTCAAATGCCCTTTTCTGATAAAGTATCACGTTTTGTTTCCATTTTTCCGAAAGAAAGTTTCGTCGTTGCTCACGTGTTCAGTACATGGTATTCTCAGCATAACTTATATCCAGCAAAATTAGCACACGCATTGACAATATAAATACCATTTTAATCATTACATATAATGAGATAATTGATAATTAAAGACAACTTTATATCCACCGAAAGCAATATTATTACTTACAACAGAGCCATCACTACTGCTGCTTTTGAAATCAGATCTGCCACTTTAAACCTAATTAAATGCAATCATCCTTTGATATCTACACTGACACTGACTGCTAAAACGTTAGCACGAAAGCCAATTAACTTTTATGAGGTTTCTACTATCATAAATCCCATCTATTCATATACCAAAGCTAAAATTACCAACATTAACGCAAGTATAAAAGTTACTACGTCGACTCGTACCAAAATTCAATATATTTTCTTTTTCTCTTCTAAAGAATCCGTTGTATGTCTGCAACTGAACAGACGAACTACAAGTCACTCGACGAATCTCTTTCGGATTCAACATTACGATGAATAGGTTGCAATATATATTATATCTTTTTCGCTTTGTCTTATATTACAAATAGAAACAGTTAAGAATTAGCTTAAGAGAAGATAGTTCTCACGCATTCCCATAGGCACATACGAAAACAATAAATCATCTGGGGTTAGGGACTTCATAACCCCTAATCTAAGAGAGGCATCTGAAGCGCCTTTTCAAATGAATGATTTTTTCAACAAAATCAATATTTTGCTTTTTGTTATTAACATCAGGTCATTTTAGTGAAGGAATCATAAGCTTATGGGATGAAGTAGCAAATGTTGACCTTCGAATATGCTCTAATACCAAGTTCATATCACCTCGAAATTCCCCTGTAATTGGTCAAATTTCAGAATTTTCTTGGAGGACATGTAGGGATCGAACCCAGAGCTTTATGGGCTCGTTGAGCTCGCTACAATTTATTCATAGCATACATTTGGATCCTCGACTCTATTGTTCAATTTTCAGGGCCCCAAACATATATGTAGGTCTGCAATCTCTTACGAGCAAATACCCTTGGGAAAGATATGAATCTATTTCTTCTTCTTCCCAGCTATGGATTGAATTGAAAAGGGAAAACTACTGCGTGAAATATTCTCTGACTAGTCAGGTAATGAATCAAATCTGACATGATCGGCCAAACGTGTCTCACATATAGCAAATGACTTTACAGACTGACATGCTCACACATCAATGTTTGTTGACTGGCCATTTTTTTTAAACATAGACGCCAATCTATTAATTCACAAAAGTCATTTTAAATAAATGTTCAGATCTCTGAGATATATTTTGAATAATTTATGTCCAAATACTGGAAGTCAAGAATATAAGACCAACATAAAGAAAAAAATTAGAAAAATATCAGTCCTTATCAATGTAAAATAAGTGCCTCAAGACTCCTAATATACATAAATACACACACACACACACACACACACACACACACACACACACACACACACACACATATATATATATATATATATATATATATATATTACGTGAGAATGATGTGAGAATATGTGAGTATTTGTACCTTTTGTTTCAACATTGAAAGAACAATGTCTCATCAGGCAGTTACCAAATAATTAATATCAATGTTAACTACTGTTAACTGCCTGACGAGACGTGGTTCTTTAAATGTTCAAATTGTTTTCATGTGATCTCACGTAATAATTAATAAATATTCATTTCTCTATTTTAATATTGAGCTCTGTTTTAAATTAATATTTTGAACGTTGCAATTTTATTCTTCCTTCTTCATTTCAACAATGATCTAACATTGCCTAATGACGAGTTAAAAATCTTGAAACATAGAAATTTCCGTGTTGTATATTAATTTTAGATAAAATAACAAATTTAATTAATCATCTACATACATACATACATACATACATACATACATACATACATATTTATATATATATGGTTATGTCTTGAAGGCTATCACAATGCTTGAGTAAAATAAAGGAAGGTAAAGAAGTTTTTCGGTATTACCTATTTATTAAACATTAATATTTCGAGATCAAAATCTCATCTTCAGAATGGCAGAGAAGCTTTTGTCTGTCCGAGTGTGTTCTCGGCCTTTCAAAGAATGGCTATTCCTGGCTGTCTGTCTGATGCTGTTGCTACTGTGTGTGTGTGTGTGTGTGTGTGTGTGTGTGTGTGTGTGTGTGTGTGTGTGTGTGTGTGTATTCTAGTTGGGGACTTTTTGGTCTAATGATATCAGTCTGCTTGTATGTGTGGTTTATCTTAGTGTGATCTGACCGTTCGTTTGACTCTTTGACCGGGCTGAAGAGGATCAATTTCATTACTGTTGTTTTATCTATTTGATTTCTCTGGTGGTGTGTGCGTGTCTATGTGTGCGTGTCTATGTGCGCGTAGTTCTTGTAATTTATTCTACTTTATTTTGTATGTGTGTGTGTGTGTGTGTGTGTATGTGTGTGTGTGCGCCATTCAATGTCCGTTGTGTTATAGGCATCCACTATTTTACCGGGGGGAATAGCATAGCGTAAAATTATATATATATATATATATATATATATATATATATATATAGCCATTGAAATTTGAAAAAGAAATCACTCGACTGGCGGTCGAAAGAAAGGGAAAATTTACTCGCTCCACTCCATTTTCTTAATAGTTGCCTATGTAAACATAGCATGCATCGCTGACAGAAAACAAAAAATCAAATTTTAATTAAAATTTCGAACGTGTTTTTAAAAAATTTTAAATTTTAAAAAATGATAACAACAAAATTTGATCGTTCCTCTAATAATAGCACAAACATTTTGATGATTAAACATTTGTTTTTATTAAGTTTGAGCTCTTTTAACATCATGATATGCTGTTTTTTGGGGGTGGGTGGGAAGGTGACACTTGTGTGGAGCTACCTAAATTCGTAGTTTCTTTCTTCTGTTTGACTACAACCTCCATCTTATAGATGATAAAAAATAACAAATCTGATTTTTTCAACGTTTTTCTATAAAAATATAATTTATATAATGTTTTTCGGTACGTAGTTGAAAGAAGGTTGCTTATTTTTTTCTTTCATTCAAATCGAATGAGTCGATCGGTCGAGTGAAATCTCAAAAGCTATATATATATATATATATGTGTGTGTGTGTGTGTGTGTGTGTGTGTGTGTGTGTGTGTGTGTGTGTGTGTGTGAAATTAGTCAGATGATTGATGTGATTCAGCATGTTCAGTCCAGGGTCTCATAAACGAAACCTCCTGCAATTGCTTCGTCCAATTGTCAGGATATGCCAGCAATTGACTCTTTATTTTCACATTACGTTATTTTTGTTATTGTTTAAAAAAAATTATGCACTTTTTATTAGTGTATGTTGACATTTTACTTCTTTTATTATGAGTGCGATCACGCATTTGTCCGTATCGTGTGTGTGTGTGTGTGTGTGTGTGTGTGTGTGTGTGTGTGTGTGTGTGTGTGTGTGTGTGTGTGTGTAATCTACTGTGCATGCGCTTGGCCATGCAAAATGTGGTTATTTCACTGCTTCATGGTTTTTCCTTGTCTCTTTATACTCTCTCATAATTTTTCTCTCCCTGAAATGTGTGTGCCAAAGAAAAATGTAGCAATCTTTCATTCGCTGTGTCAAACTTCCTTCGCTCTTATAAATTCTAGAATGTTCTGGTTTAAATGTGTCTTCACTTTTTCTGTTATTTTTTAATTTTAAAATATTGTTTTATTAATTTTTAAATAGGAAGGTAAATATGGTGTATGTTTTCACTTGCTCGTTAGTTCATTTTTTATTTGATTTGGTGGTATCTTAGTAATTAGGGTATTTGCTGTAGAAGGTTATATTCATAATTAATTGTATGTATTGTTGCTTGAATCAGTCAGTTAAGTGCCATACGTGATACACGCTTGGGCGATCATGTCTCGAAAGAGATATAACTGACTGGGCAGAAGATTAACCCGCAGTAGGTTGCCGTTGCTTTCTGCGGTAGACTGGTGGCCGACCAAGGCTATAGAACCCAATCTGTCCTGCTATTTAATCCATAACTGGAAGGAAGAGAGGGATTAATACCTTTCCCAAAGGTATTTGCGCGTAAGCAAATACAATGCATTCAACTGGATTTCGAACTCGGCTCCTCGGTTTCTCGTTCCGAGCCGATATCCCATCTACCACAACGCACATCCTTTTGCTTGAATATGTATGTTTATCGTTACATTTATACATACTTTCATACACACACGGATACAAATATATATATATATAGAGAGAGAGAGAGATAGAGAGAGAGAGAGAGAGAAAAAGAGTTTGTACACTTCCTTGTAGTAATGTTCATCACAGAAAATAACCGTAGGACTACTAAACGACAGTCAAGACATTAGTGTACTGGCGTGATAAAACTCTGATGCAATCACGGAGGATGCAATATTTTTCAAAGTCAAACAAATTTTGTCATACAACCCGAAAACAGATTCATATTATTGCACACCCCTGCAAATGACCTAATATGAGGAAAAAATAGAAATCAATTACACCCTGTCACTCTAATGGGTCTAAAATGATCGTTTAGTGAAAGAAATGAAACTAAAGCAGCTGTTTCAATTAATTTACAGAAGGATGTCTATTGTGTTATTATTTGTTTTTCTGCATAGTGTGTACGTACCGTTGTTGATTATATCTAGGAAATTTATTATAATTTGTTATATCCATTTATTTGCCAAATTTTTAAAAGATTTTATTTTTTTTTATTATTTTTTATTAAAATGTTTATTATTTATCTATTATTTCTTCTTATTTTTTGTTATTTCTTTATTATTTCTCATTATTTTTTAAAGTTTTATTATTTCTTTATCAATTCTGGTGCAGTGGATGTCGGCTTGGCATGAGAAATCAGAGAACGGTGTTCGAATTCCAGTTGAATTCGTTGTATTCACTTACGCGCAAATACCCTTGGGAAAAGTATTAATCCACCCATTCACTTTAGCTATGGGCCAAATAACAAGACAGATTGGATTCTATAGACATGGTTGGCAACCAGTCTACCGCAGAAAGTAATGGCAACCTATTGCGGAAAAAAATCTTCTGCCAAATCAATCATATCTCTTTCGAGACATGATCGCCGAGACATGTATCACGTATGGCACTTAAATGACTGATTGACCGATTATTTCTTAACTTATCATATATGTTGTACGGCCGTAAAATATCTTGCTATTATTAGTCCAACGTCTATGTATAGACACAAATCATTTTTTGATTATATTTGCTAATTAGCTGATTATATATTGGCACTGGTTAATATTTTTGTTGGCTTTCATGAAGAGCGAAGAGGTTGTTGTACACTTCGTCCTCACCTGTATTGACGATACGTTCAGGTTAATTTCTGTTTATTCCCTAATAAAGTAAAGGATGATCAGTTTCTTTCTTTCCTTAATTGTCTTTATTCAACTCTGGGGTTTACAGGTGAGAAAGAATCTAATTCTCAATTTTTTCGGATGTCCTGGTACATCGGACACCAACAACATTTCTCACCTCAATACATAGGAAACCTACATTTGCAGAGTTATATACGCGATGGGATTCCTTTTGTCCAAGGAAACGTAACATAACCCTTATTAAAACCCTAATTCATATGGCGTTAATGATCTGTTGGGAGGCTTTTTTGGATGATGAAATTAATTTTGTTGTGGAAACCTTATGCGGTGTGTGTATCATCCCAATCCTGTTCATTCCGTTATCCGCAAAAATATTACTGATTTCAGAAAGGTCAAAACAATTACACATAAAAAATGCCCTATCTTTCTTACACTCTCCTGGATTGGAGCTGATGGTGAAAGCTTAACTAAACAAATTCATCTAGTGTACGTGCTTGTTATTTCTCGGCTGAGGTTTGTGTGGTGCTTCATACCCTGTTCTAGTCACAAGGACCTTCTCCTCCTCTATTATTAAATTATGTGATTTTTCAATATAATATTGATTGCGGTGCTAATTATATAGGGAGAACTACTCAGCGTCTAGATATGAGGATTAAACAGCATTTTCCAAGTAAGATCAGGAATCATAACTTGGCTTCTAATGAATCTATCCTAAATACCTATGGTTCCTTCATATATGAGCACCTTTTAAATAATAGAAAGTGTGCTGCTGATTTTAGTGTTGACTTGTTTACTGCTGTTCCCCCGTCAAATGCTATATTTAATTTATGAGTGCTAGAGTCTTTGTATATCATGTTCCACAAACATTCTCTCTGTAAACAGCGTGAATGTTTGCCGGGACTTGCTATCATTAGCCTCTAGGGTTTTTTCTCATTCACATGATATTTTTCCTCTCTCTCTCTCTTCCCTTCTCTTGGTTCATTCCATGATTTATTTTACTCTAAGTTAATCTTCGATGTGGCCTGAAGAGCGGCAGCAAAATCAGTTGCTTCGTTTTTAACATGCCTAATAGTATCCATCTTTACACATTCATATCTATTATCAAGTTTTGTAGCTTCAAATATATATATATATATATATATATATATATATAATTTCACTATCATAGCTAACCATTGTACACGTCAAACTTATTGCTTTAGTACTTTTTGGTCAATATTTTCTTTTTTGTGATATAATGGAGATTTCTATTGTGCTTTATTATATCTATATTTTCATTGGAGATAGACACATACACTTTGCCTAAGTTAAGTGCATTATTTAATACGTTCTCTTTGATAAATGATTAAAAGTCTTTTATATCGAATTGCGTGAAAGGAAATATTTCTTTATCGTTAATATTATTAAAACAATTAATTGGCGCTTTTGTGTTGGTTTCTATTAGTTTATGCTTAAAATGTTTTTTGGTTTGATCATATTTTTCTAGCAATGTTATATACGTTTGCTATTTTTCCAATGCTATATATATATATATATATATATATATATATATATATATATATATATATATATTATTAAATTTAGCAAACAATGAATGTCTATTATATTTGATCATGAGTCGTTTTAAACATCGTATGATAGCTTTAATTTCGGGTGAAAATAAGATATAATATAAATATATACTACGATCTACACTATCGTCTCTAAACATTAGATGCAATTTATCGGAATGCAGACATATAAAAAATATCTCGTATACATTATTATGTCAGAACACATCTTACCAGACGACAACTCATTTACTCTCACTATAGATAGCTACAGCGAGACGGTAAGAATTAGGGGATATTGGCGGTAGGTTTCAAATTCTGCCGTCATATCATCAATAGGCCAGTGACATACACTATACACAATTTGGCAATCTTGCATTTTTCAGATCTATAACTGAGAATACAGAAGATTTCATGCAGTAGGCTGCCGTTCCTTTCTGTGGTAGACTAGTTGACAACTAAGACTATATGACCCGTTATTTAAACGAGGGAAGAAATGGATCCATTCTTTTCCCAAGTATATACTATTTGTCATAGAATACTATTGCGAAACCTGGTACTGTACATCTCGAGGTTTTTGACAAAATTCAGAAAAGGGTCTGTAATTGGAGTAGATAGACTTAACTTTCGCCCGGTTCACACTCCACCCACGTCTATTGAACAGGTGTAGAGGCTCATGCCTTGTTCCCTGTTTAGGATGTGGTTTCCGGCTTTCTCTTTTCCAATCTTTTTCACTCTTACGTAGCCCCCTGCACACCAGTGGCCTTACCGTTTTGCCCGGGGTGATATGATTAAAAAATATATATATACTCGATCCTGACCAGGTACCTTGACTTCAGTCATTTTTCACAGATACGAGGAGATTTCTCTCTGTCTTTTCTACAAATACTTTCATGACAACTGTTCTGATAAGCTTGAATATTCCCTGATGCCCTGACTACATGAATTTAAGCGTGCTACCAGTTTGGTTACTAAGACTCACCGTTCTACTTTTGAACTAGTTAGATATAAACCTACTTCTACTCTAACAGTTACTTTTATCAACTTTGAAACTCATTTTCGCATTCTTTCTTCTCTGACACCAAAAATGTAAATGCAATGTCAATTCCAATCTTCCGTTTTCTTGAAACTTGTTAATTTTTTGCCTTTTCCTCTATCATTTTTCCTTACTAAATGTTTTTATTCTTTTTCGCTCTATTTATGCCCCGCTGTTCTTGCTTACGTTGAAACAATTACAAACATTTTTTGTAAGAGAATGGAACGAACCGGTCAACTATTAGAACTTGACTTTGCGATATTTCATTCTAAGATGGTAATTGTGACAACAAACTGCACATTCACCTAGCATCTTGCTAATAACATTGGCCTTTAACGTCTCAGGTAATCATAAAAAATAAAAATGAATATCTACGCAAAGGATACAACAGTTTGTATATGTCTCACTAAATATCCAAATGGTAAAAATGTGACATCAGATCCTTTCCTTGACCAAACCCTGGCAGGCGACTCAAAGAAGGTAGGACTAGTTTGCAACATTCATTATCTTCAAAACCAATCTTCACCATCATCGAGAAGATCCTGAACAATCACTATACACGATGGATGATAGTAATCTTAAAAAGGCGTCTTGCTTTGAAAGCCTATTGCAATTCAACTCCATCTCCAATCACAAAGAGAATTCATATGTACGAATAATAGCTAAAGATGATAAAAGGATTGGTTTGTATCACTCAGTGCCTCAAAAACCGAACCAGTAAAGTTTCAACATCACCGAGCAGATTAAATTATCATTATAATAAGGTTTGGTTGTAATTTTAAGAAGGATCCTATTTTGGAACAGACACCCGAGAGAACTATTTCCCTGATCACCTAAAATTGAATTTTTTCAAGTTTAAAGTAAACTTCGTCTCTCTCACACAATCATCTTATATTAATGCCTCTTCATACTCTCATATAATATCATTCAGTAATACCCTATTTATAGTGGCTCATGAGTCATGCATTGAAGAAAAGTTAGTAAAAAAAAGTAATTATATTCAGAATGCATCTCACGTAAATCTTAACTTATATATAAATGGAACTTAGTCTCTGTGTGTATGTGTGTGTCTGTATGTGTGTCCATTACCTATAGACTCCAAATCGGCTGAACTGATTTTCTTGAAAATTTACACAATTGTACTATAAGCGTCTGCGAGTGTTCTTAGCTAGTTTTTGTGTCGAGTTACCCCCGATAAATATCGAAAATCGATAATCGAAAATATCAGGTTATAGTAGGAGTGGTCCGATTTTAATCAAATTTGATACACTCATAGACAAAGACATAAGAAACAATATTCAGAAGTTTCAAGGTTGTAGTTCTTACAATAGTGCAGTAAATTGATAATATATATATATATATAAAGCCAGATGTTTATGTGTGTGTCTGTTTATCTACCTGTATGTCTGTATTTTTTCAGCCCTTTTATATTAGTTCTTGCTTCGGGTTTGGCTCTAAGTAGGTATAATTGTAGCTCTTAGTCTCAGCCATGATACTATTTACTCAGAGGAATTATTTAGCCTGCAAAATTCAGTTTACGACGAAAAATACTTATTTGATATCGATACCAGGAAATCAAAATTTTGCTTACATCCATTCATTTTTCTTTCAGTCTACGGTTTCGCTTTAACTGGAAACAACTATTGCTTTTTAGTCTTTCGTATCAACGTCTAAAGAGTCTGAGCTCCAGGACCATGGATTAGTTTTAAAGCTTTCATTACACCCGAGCAACGCCGGGCTATACTGCTAGCATATATATATATATATATACATATATATATATATACATATATATATATATATATATATGTGTGTGTGTGTGTGTGTGTGTGTGTGTGTGTGTGTGTGTGTGTGTGTGTGTGTGTGTGTGTGTGTGTTTCCGCACGTGTGAGCGTATACACGTGTGTATATATGTGGGTGTGGTTTGTGTGTGTGCAGGTATATTGTGTATGTGTGTCACCCTAGTTTTTAAAAGAACAGACTTTGTATTCATTGTATCACCAGAACATCGAGGGAGTAATGTGTCAGGTTGAGCTGAGGTAGTCTAGCTGCCAGGTGTATATCGACGTGATATGCCAAGTTGCATCTGGGATGCAACGCGTGAAAAGGAGAAGCATACCAGTCCACAGAATGTCAAGCTCTCTCAGGAACCACAAATGGGAATGTAATTTAAACGTTCGGATTCAAAACAGCACACATACAAACTGTCCGCCAGTCTCGTGTTGAATTAAATGTAATTTTTCAGAGAGATACGAGGGATTAAATCTGATGTTTAACTGTAGTTAGAAAATGACATCATTCTATATATGTGTATCAGTGTGTCTCTCTGTGCGCGTTTGTATTTGCCTGTATTTAACATATATTTATATAAACAATTTGGATATTTCTGTAGTGTACTTTTCCAATTTTCAAATAAGATGTTTTATGTTCACGTAAAATCTGTCGATAAACTGTAAGAATAAAAAAGAAAAGCGAAATTAATTTATTAATAAAGGCTGAAGAGTTTGTAATTAATTGTACAAAATCATAACAAAATATGAATTTTGGACAGCTTAGCTGCAGTTTTAGTCCGGATGTACAACAGCATATTCTAAAATTGAAAAACATAAAATAAAATGTTAAGCTGATAAAAACTTAGAAGAATTTGACAATAGTTGCTTGAATAAATTAGTTTGTCCTATATATATATATATATATATAGTGTATTGAGGCAGCAATTAATTTTCTAAACATATCCTGTTAAATATAAGAGACAATGAATGTCTATTATGTTTATGTTTTACCGTCATTATAACCTCTCTCAAGATGACTCATATGAGCCGAAAGCTTAGAACCAACTTAAATAAATTATCCAAATGTTGGAGAATTTTTGTCTTTATTTTCAACTGAAATTAAAGCCAAAATACAATGTTTAGAATGGCTCATGCTTAAACATAATAGACATTCATTGTCTCTTGTATTTAAGAATATATATATATATTGGGAAGCTGAATGGCAAAGGGTAATAAATCGTCTTTTACAATTTCTTCATCAGGTGATTATAAGATTAACATTCATTCACTTTGTCATTCAGTTGTCGAACATTCTTCTTAAAGGTGTATATATATATATGCACACACGCACACACATATATAAATATATATTCTGAATTCAGCCAATTACGGAAGATTGAAACAAATCTAATGAATTCTGAATAGAAAAATTTAAAAGCTCTACATTATATATGTATTGACTACTTTTTAATACAACTGTGTGCTGGTCTAATTTAATTCTGACCAATAATTGGTTAATAATGATATATATATATATATATATATATATATATATATATATATAATAGTTTTCTACTTTTTTACATGTAGCTGTAACTTTCTGGGGCTATAGCGATATACTTTTGTACATGAATACTCTATTCCGATGAAAAGAATACTCAATATAACATGTCAGTGCTTCAGTCGCGTGTTTAATTCACAGTTATCATTTTCTTGGGCTGCTTGCCACCCAACGATCAAGATCCCAATCTGACCTCCAATGTAATCTACGAAAACGATGAAATGTATTAATAACTCTTCAAATATTTTTTGGGTGAAGGTGATTTTTAAAAAATCGATTGTAATTCGAACTCAGCTTCCTGATTCCAAGCTTGGCTTGCCTACTTACATCTTTGACAACAAAATATTATTTGACAGTATCTCAATATATATATATATATATATATATATATATGGGTGGGGGTGTGCGTGTGTGCGTGTGTGTGTGTGTTGTATGTAGGTATATACATTCATATATATTGAAAGCGAAAGAGGGAAATAGGGTGCGAGATAGAGTGAGAGGAGAGAAAGAAGAGAGGGAAATTTTCATACTTAGCAACACTAATCTAATTGAAATCTATAAATTTTATGAAAGCTTTTGACAGCTACCTTTCGCAAATTATTTACCTCATAACTATCTCGATGTTATCGTATACGTCGATTTATCGATCACTCAAACTTTATTAGTAGATGTTTTGTTATTTCGACTGCTAGACGTTTTTATGTTTTCGTAGACATCCTCTTAGGCTTCTGGATTTCCCGATACAAAACTTTCCCCCAGTGTAATTCTCTGTGGTAATCTTTATATTATAGAGTTTCCCGTCTTCTTCTGTAAAACATGCAGATCTTTTTTTTTTCTTTTTTTTTCTTTTTTTTTTTTTTTGCAGTCACGTAGCAGTCATGTTCTATGTTGATCTGCAACCAGCTGCTGCTTTTCGAATGTTCGAACGAATTATTGTTTGCCTCGAACAAACCCGTTATCCAAAAGAATCACATGTTCACAAGCTGTAGCTATCTTTTTTAACAGCCATGAACTTATTCTTAACATCGGGAAAAGTTCAACTGAAATTTTAAGGACACATAACGAGAAAGAGGGCTTTTAAAATTTGATACTCACAAAATAGATTGAAGAAAAGAGTGACAGAGGAAGGCTAAGTATTCAACTTGTGTTAACTGACAGAGGAACAGGGTTTGGAAAAAATAACCAAAACACGGAAATTATTAAGAGCTACAACGATCAGGAGATTTTGGAGAGCTATCATCTCCGATGCTCTGAGAGGATACGGAGCATGAAGAAAAACATTTCTCACTTCCACTTTTTCAACTCTTACTTGTAAAAACAACATTACGACTTATTTTATATTCAGTCCTTAGCACTGTAGCCGGTGTCATCATGAAGGCCAATATGTTCATCCCTTTAATCACTACTATCAATTAATAGTAATGTGGGAAAACTTATAATTTTGACTAAATTATTATAAAGTCCCTAAAATTTATAGGTCCTAGGTATGTCGGTAAACTGAATCCAGCAGCAAGGCCTCTGGTTAAGAGGTTGGGAGAAGCATGGAACTACCTTTTAATTGCTTTTATTCCCAGGTCCATCCTGACTCGGAGTTGTAACACTTGTTAGGGTCCCGGCTATGGGCGAATAGGTAACCTCCCCAAACTGGAGTCAAAACATCATGAAAGTATAAAACACTATGAAAGTATAAAAATAGAGTTTTGTAGAAAAATATACATTTTTTGAAAGAAAAATATTACCACCAATACATTTTTGAAGGAAAAAAATAGGACAGCAATACATTTTTAATACAAAACTAGAAGACATCTTCAGTTTTCTAAAATAAAATGTAAAATTAATTTTTTTTATCATCAAAATCTGACTAAATCAACTTTTTCACTATAACCAAACATGAAAAAAATACCTTAAAACCCCACATTTTTTACATTAAATAACACACAGAGGTTGCTATACAGTTAAACAAAACTCAAAGTCCAAACTCTTAAAATTTATAGATACAAAAATACCCGTAAAAATGAGAAACAGCAAGACGTGGAAACAACAAAACCAGTGTTATTTATTATCTCGTTGCTATTTAGTGTTGTGGGAAAGAAATACATTAATACTGAGTAAAACTGAGTGTTTTTTTTATATCAAATGAAGCTCAAATATGGATTTGAATTCGATAGAAGAATGAGATGAAGAATAAGAAATACATTTCTTATGTATACACTTTTTCTCGTAAGTTTTGATTTAAGATTCGTGTAATGAGTGTCCAGATAATTTAGCTGGAAAATACAAGAAGTGTCTGGTGTTTTTCTTACCTAGAATGTTTAGTGAGTTCTAAAAAGTAAATATTATTATTAGGGCCTGAATAAGGGAAAATAATTTGTTGACGCACGTGTTAACGACCTGTTCATGTGAATTGCTTGTATGATAATGAGAATGTTACGTATTTGGATGTGTACAAGAGAAAAGAAGAGTCGATTCTCATTGATTTAGAAAGAGTGAATTAATGTTACTTATAATTGTAGTAATTCTTTTATTATAAGTATTTTTGACACGCTAATTTTTTTATGTTACTGACAGTTCAAAATAATTAATACCATCAATAAAAAATCTATATTTACACATATTTCATCATCATTAATCAATACACTTTAATCTACATAATCTTTTTTATTGTATCGCGTGACATGGGTGTTAATGGGTCTCCACAATTTCATGTCCTTGTTCTTTCTATACAATGTTTATAGTCCTTCTCTCGCACTCTCTGTCGTATAGTCACAAACTTATTCGGACACTGTTCCCCATTTATGTTTTCCAATAAGCTCTTGTATTCTGAACTATTTGTTATCAGTTTTTCCTTTTTAACTTTGGTCAAAATTCATTTGTTCTTGTTTTTCTAGGCTTTCTTTACTTGGGATGATATCTTTTGCTGTTTTCCTTAACGTTTCCACTAATTATTTCATCTTGAGTCTTAAACTTTTTTCCACAGTTTTATTTATTGTTCCTAACTATGACTGTAGATTTCTGTAAATGAAATTACGGTGGAAATTTCCTTGTATTTTCGACAGTGATTTTAGTTTCTCTATTTTCTTTTTTTATTCCTACTTTGCATAGTGGGACTCATTTTCCGTCATTCATTGTCTGCTAAGTTTTAGCATTTAAAACTCTATACCAGTATTGTTTTTCGATAGTTAAGTGGTCAACCAGCTTTTTAATATCTCCTGACGGACATTTCCGCGTCCACAAATAGCAAATTTTGTCTATTATTTAGCCATTCGCTGAGATCTAATGAACCGCATTCTTTATATGATCCAGCCGTTTCTATATCTTATTCTCTTCCAACATTTACAGTTACGTCTCCTGTGATAATTATTATATAATTTCTTGTGACTTAATCTGTCGATAGGAATTTACAAGTATTTGTTGTAATGAGTCAGCTGTGTTCTTTTTAAATTCAAAAATAGCAAGACCTGTCGCAAAACTGGATACAGAACATTTACTTTCGATTATCAGTAAGTCAACTTTAAAGTATAGATCAAGAGGGACTAAGAGAAAGTCACTAAAATTTTTGTTCTTTAGACGAAGATGACAGAAAAAACTATTATTTTTAAATGTGACAATATTGCGTAAAGACACACAGAATAGACGACGAAAGCCTCTGAGAACAGAGTAGGTTCCACTTCGCTCGCTTATAGAAATAGGTTACTAACTATGAATAAAATCAAGTTTACTGCGAGAAATCGTTTTGCTTTTCACTCGTGGGTAACAATCTGGCGGATGAGCAATTTTGAAGCCACAAGCATTTGACTGAAGAAATATCACCCTGTCAACAAACCTGGTGTCCATTTTGATCTGCAACGAAATATATTTTGTAAATCTTATATATTTCTTCAGTTCTCCGTTTTATCAGAACCTTGATTATGATTGACGAAAACTCACTTCCTCTTAATGTCTTAATGTTTAGAATGATATTTCTCTTCGGGACATCGTCGATTAAGTCTTTCTGTTGATTTGTTTGCAACGAATTCCTATGATTTATTGGAAACAGTTTCACGTTGATTTCTTTTGCTGTTGGGAATCCAGAGTCTCCTTTATTCTTGACTGGGTATCTTCATGTGTTATGTACCTTCAGAGCGTTGAGAATCATGCCTCTCCACAATTTCCTGTCTTTTATAGTTCTTAATAAATTATGTTTTTTATTGCTTTTCCTAAACATTCTTCCGCCATTCATTTACACAGGGTAGATCCTGGGTTGTTTTCCTCTACCCTCATTACCCTCATTCTGTCCTGAGCTCATCATATTTTCCAAGTCATCTTTCATCATTATGTGATCTAGAAATGTCAACTGTCTCGTCCTGATGCTAAGTATAAGTGTTTCTTTCTTTTGCTTCGATTTTCTCTAAAATTTCGACGTTGCTTACATGTTCGGTCCATGGTATTCTCAGTATCTTTCGGTAGAACCACATTTCTTCTTGATCTACAATGAGATTGTCCAGCATTCACTACCATATAGGAAAACATATCACATAACAGCTGAGTTTCTAATGAATCTTTTCTGTTTCATAATACTTTGCTTAGCTTTTAGAAGGCTTTCATCCGCCGTTAAAACACTTCCCAAAAAATAGAATTGTTTTACTTTTTGATTTTGGCATCTCAGACCTAAGTCAAACGTGAACAGTTTATTTAATTAATTTTTTGGATAAAAAAAGATATGTGTTATTTCTAAAAGAATAAGCAGGAAAGTGACGGCATCAGACTAGCCCGGAATTTGAACCTGTTTTAGCTAATTCATTTCAGGCAAAAGTACGAATTATGCTACTCCACTGGCAAAGGTACACTTTAATAAAATAATATTCTTTCTGAAACGATAGTTTCCATATTATAATAATCTTATCAAAGCAGCACCCACAATCCTGTTATCATTATTCTTTTTACTCGAAACACCCATTAAAGCCTACAGCAACTACCAAGTGTTTTAAACCCACCCATCTCACTTCTGTGTCATGGTATCCTCGACTATAAACTCAACTATTATGTCTCTTGCTTCCAGAATATTCCCAACTGTTTGGGCTATTATCCACGTTGCCACTCCTACTGCCAATACCCTCATTATTGAAATTTCTTTCGCTCCTTAGTCATACGTCTGTGTTTCATCGAAGAATGGGACCTAAGTATTCAGAGCCTGTTCTTTTATTCATATTATGTTTTTACTGTGGTATGATAGAATGGAACCAAAAAGTCTGGCCTCCGACCTCGTCGACTTACCCATTTATCGTTATTAAATGAAGTAGGGGCGGTGGCAAACGTCAATCCAGCCTGCTACTGCTGCGTAAAATGAAAACTTGGGTTCTTGAAAGGAAGGACAGGAACCCGCTGGAAATGACTGTTCTTTAGAATTACGATAGAGAATTAGAAATGCTGTCTTGTGAGACCACGTTTTGGGTTACTATTCTATCTTTTCCCGTTACTTTTTTTTTTTGCAAATATCTAGGAATGGCTATTATGAATGTTGGTTCAATATCGAATTTACGGCGTACAAGTTACTCGTAGTCTGCCAACGCCGTAAAGCAATATTGCTGCGTAGCTTTTGTAAAAGGTTAATTTTTATTTTTCATTTCATTTTTAGTCATTTACTTTTTTGACAATGTTGAGATCCGCTATTGCTATTAAACTCTCCCTTCAGTGCTGATAAAATGTTCGGAATATCTTGTATATGAACAGACAAAATAAACGCGGAAAATTTATGTTCGACACCTTAAAGTGTTGTGGATAAAATATAAAAACGTCTAATATCCTCATCATTTTATCCACGAAGAGAAAGCTATACAAAATATACAACTAAAAATAGACAGTGACGATTGTCGAACTCTGAACGGGGAGGTCACTTAAGGGTCAAGATTTCTTTTTCTGAGGAGGGTGGAAGCCCAAGCTGCAAGCAAGGTTTTCATTCTTACACTATACCACTATCGTATACAAAACTTAGGAATGAGTTTGAATATAAGTATGTTACTTTACTAAATTAACCGGAATAACTTTTCATTCATAGTAATATCTACAATACCTTGCACATGAAAATACGAAGGTCATTCAATAAATAAGATGAATCTTTGGATATAAGGACTTCTAATACAGATAGAAGCGTACTTTTTTAAATTTTTTTTATTTACTTTTTTTTTTCAAAGGGATTTAATTTTTTTTTTTCAGATTGAAAAACAACTTTGAGAGTTTTGTAGTTTAACAAAGATGGCCGACCAAGAAGCATGCTCTAGAATTGGACACAGGTCAATTATCAAGTCTTTGGTTGCTGAAAGGTTCAAACCAGTTGAAATGCATAGGAGAATATCATCTGTGGATGGTGTTAAATGTTTCAGCCAAAAGAATGTCTACAAGTGGGCTAAATTGTTTAAAGGATGGAGCAGTGTTGAGGATAAAAACAGCCCGGGAGGCCTACAGAAGTGAGATGTCCTGAGGTGATCGAATCAGTCAATGACTTCATTCTGTCTGACAGAAGGGTGAGAGTGGATGACATTGCAAGAACTTGAGCCTATCTACACAAAAAAATGGCCATGCTGACCTTACCTACTCGAAGGTTAACTGCCGGTGGTTTCCAAAGATGCTTACTGCAGAGCACAAACAGAAGAGTGTCCAGTTGTCCCAGCTCTCCCATCCCCCTTCCAGCCCAAACCTTGTCCCTTCAGACTTTCACCTGTTTCGGTCCATTGAAAGCGTTCACGAGAGGCACGAAGTTTGAACGTGACGATGAAGTCAAAAGTGCTGAGAGCGATTGGCTGAGACATCAGTCCAAAGATTTGTACGCTGTGGAAATACGGAAGCTTGTGCACAGGTGAAAAAAGTGCGTGACACTGCTGAGAGACTACGTTGAAAAATTAAAAAAAAGTAAGCTTCTATCTATATTAGAATTCCTTATCCCGAAAAATTCACCTTATTTATTGAATGACCCTCGTATTATGAGCATATCTGACAAAAAATTGAATAAATAAAAATCCTGACGTAATTGAACAATTGTAACAGATGCATAATCATAACAATCGATTTAGTAAAAGAATACAGTCTTTTATACTTAACAGCAGGAAGAGTGAGTTTAAATTTCTAGGGCACATAATGAAGAAAAAGGTATCGAAAATTCTTATATCACAGGACATATTAAAGGGAAGGGACTAAAGAAAACAACGAATAAACTTGTCGGCGAGTATGGGTAAACTGATAGCAGAGCATGGCTTAGAAGTGAGACAAAATAATTATTAAGAGTTGAAAAGAAGAGTAAAACCTAGAGAGCCATAATCGATAGCGTTCTTAATGAACACAGCGCATGGAATAATAATAAGTGGAAGACTATAAAACAGAAATAACCTTGTTATTTAGTATCAACTGAGAGTAAACTTTCTGCTCCTGTTATATTATTCGATCGAGTTGGCTCGAATATTTACGAACCTGTTACGCCAACCATCATGGTTCTGCACCAAGGTGAGAAGGTTATTAGGAAGGCATGCTGTGTCATGAAATAAGTGGTCAATGTTAGTGTTTACTAAGTGACCAACTCGTCTTGCTCCATGGCTAGTTATTAAGAGCTACAAAGAACAGGAAAATGTGGAAGGCTATGATCTCCTACGCTCTGAAGAGAATCGGCATATAAAACAAGAAGATTCGCATTTAAAATCTCATTTTATAAGCTTCAGTTCTATGAGACAAAGAATATTCAAAGTAACAAATTGCGCCTAATGTCGCTACTGGTTTTTAATAAGCTATTAATTTAATATCTATCTTGCACATGAATATAGTATGAGCATATCTGCCTGTTGGACGTACCTATTGCTAAATAAACATCGTTGTTTTCTATAAGAAAAAACCCTGTGAACACATAAATGCTCATGTCTCAAATCGACTATTTTATATTCATTCTGTTATACGCCATGTAAATTATCCTCAAGCATGAATGTATTATTTACTGGTATATAATTTATTATGAATATACATAACTATTTGAAAGTGTTCCAATGTATATATTTTTTAATTTATTGAAAATAACTGTATACATAATCCATGGCTTTCTTTTTGCTTTACATGTTTCAATTCATTGACGAGCACTGAATGCTTTGAAATGTTATGCAGCAGTGAGTAAATACTATAAAGCAGATTTTTTCTATGATTATTTTTGAATTAACAGTGTGTAACTAATTAGAAGCCTTTATTTGTTTATAAAAATAATTTAATATCACCAGGACCGATTCGAAGATGAAATAAACAATGTCAAAAGTATATAATGAACGCTTCGGTTTATGATTTCTGCAGTTTCAACTCCATTGATCAATCAAATTAAGAGTTATTATTTTATGCAACCCAACTCTCTCCATTCTGTTTTATCTAAGCCTACATAGATACAAATACAGACACCTAACCCATTCTTCATCTCCCATCAGCACGTTTTAAAGCAAATCTTCGTATTTTATTTTCAAGCATGTTTATATTGCCAAACAATTTTAAAGAAAATATAATGACATATACCATAAAAAGTTTTTCATAAGATTAAACTGTAGAAATAATTTGATATTGTCACGTAATAGAAAGCCACTTCAGCTTCAATAATTACTGAATTCTTTACGACGCAAGTGTTTTGGAAAGAAGCCATAGCCGAATTACTAACCATAAATAATAATTTATAATTATTTTCGCTGATATATCTTTTTAAATCTCTATTCAATATTTGCTTTTGTCCTAATACCTAAAAAGTTTTAGCTGTTTGCTTTCATAAAATTGATCATTTTTTTTTTATGATTCGTTTTGGCCCATAACTTATTATAGCTTTTCAAGATTCAATAACTTCTATTTGGAAAAGGAAATACAAACTTACAATATGGTTGATATTGAGTTTCAGTCCCAAATGATGGCTGATATAAGTTTCGCTGCTAAACCAACAACCTACATTTTATCAATGAGCTGTATTTTTTTACGGAGTTCTCTCTGTTAGATAGCTACTCATATTAGATGATTAATGCTATAAATTACGCAACTAGTATTAAATGTCATCCTTATCGTTTAACATTTTGAACTGCTTATTATCACTGGTCATGATACACCGGAAATTATGAATTACGTTCGAGTTAATTATCTGCAGAAATCAATTAGTGATATTTGTATTGATATTTTAAAATATTTTGTCTTATTAAGTAAAATATATATTTTTTTAATTTAAATTTCACATTTACTTTATTGAATAGCCATTTTGATATACTATTTTCTGTCATCTTGACCAGAACAAAAATTGGTAGCGATGTTAAATGAATTTCAAATACAATATTCATATATATCTATACAGAAAAAGTCAAGCATATATGTGTCATCTTGTTCCAATGCCATTCGCCATCATTGAAGCAACTTCATAATTCTGTTCTCTAATGTTTCTCGGTTATAAACTGGCCGGAGTTTTTTTAGGCTTCCAGAAAATTAAAGTTCTTACTACTAAGAGACTATTTTAGGAATCAAAATAAGACGTAATCCGAAGTTGTATTGATGCTAGTGGGGCGGGTGGAGTCAGATATTCCGGCCATGCTGTACAAATTTCAGCCGGGTCTGCAAATAGACATGAGCTTTGGAAGAAAACCCTTTTGATTTAGTCATGGCGTTTTCAGTCATAGCGTTTTCAATACTTTGCTAACTTTAATAGGTGCTACCGGGAAGGCTACTTGCTTGATTAAACGACTGGTCCCGTGGAAGGAGGTCATAATGCAAAATAGCATTCAAATTCCATTCGATACACAGCATTATAATTTCCAGAGGCAAAACGGTTAACTCTTTTCTCTTTTTTAATTATTTCACCCAAAAAAAGGCGCTACGGCTACTGATATGAAGTGGGAGTTACATAATAGAATTAAAGTTTTAGGCAGGAGGAGAGTGAAGAGAAAGACGAACCAGCTATAGCGGGTAATAGAGAAAGGACAAGAGAGGGATGTGAACACAAGGGTGAAGACAGTTGCGAAGGTAGAGAGAAAAGAAAAGAAGAAGATATACGAGTTGATGTAGAAAAGAACTGGAGTCATGTGGATAAGAAACGGGAACTGACATTGCATTTAAATTCCTGAAGGGTGTAGCCGTCAGGAAAGCAAGTATGTAGAAGGGAGTTACACAGGCGAGAAGCGCGAGAAAAGAATCTACTGGAGTAGAATTGTCGCCTGTATTTGGTTGGTCTAATTGTAAAAGGGTGGGACCTTGTTGCCAGTCTGGTTGCCCGAGTAAATTCTTGTGAAGGTGGCCCCAGTGACTTCAATTCGTCAGATCAGAAGCCATGAAAATATTTAAAGAAGAGACAGAGGGAAGCCACATGTCGCCGGTGAAAAAAGTGGCTGGAGTCAAACTGCCATCTCGGGACCGATCACATTACAAATTCTCCTTTGGAGCCTGTCGAGAACACTGAGACGAACAGCAGGGGCCCCTGGCCAGATATGACAACAGTATTCCATGCACGGTCGGATGGGTGATTTTCAAGATGGATTCAGGCGGAAAAAAACTTCCTGGTCCGACACAGTGACCGAACCTTCCTAGCAATGAATTTAGCTATTGATTCAATGTAATGATTCCACTTGAGTTCGGCAGATAGGGTAAGGCCGAGGAGGCGCAGTGTATTGCTTTCAGGAAGATAGAAATCACTTCCCCATGACTGTCTTCGTTTTCATTGTTGCAAACAATAAATCTCTCATCGCCTGTGATTGGTTTTTACAAAAATAGGTAGTTTCCGTGCGTTTGAATAGAAAATCGTTATGAAAATGGAAACGATTAATTTTATTTATAGTAAATCATGAAGCAAATCATGTCAATTAACATAACCATATCAGCATGGAAATCGGAGAGATTAGTCAGAATTCCAGTCGGGATCGTTACATTCCAATTACACAAACGAGCAACTCTGAATCAAAAAGAGACATGATCGCTCAAGGTCGTCACATCCTATTCTATAAACATGCATTAACTCAGCGTAGTAAGGTAATGGGCCAATCCTCGCTCAGAATCTCTGGAAGATCTACGCCAAACAAAAGACATTCGGAGGCGGAGAAGAAGAACAAGAAGAAGAAAATGAAAAAGGTGACAAGCAAAAATAAGAAGAAAATGAATAAGAACAAGAAAAATAAGAAAAACAAAATTAAGTAGAACAACAAGAAGAAGACGAAGAAAAAAAACGAAGAAGAACCTAAATAAAGAAATAAAAGAAAAGATTAAAATTAAAAAGAAAAACAAGAAGAACAATAATAAAAAAACAACAAAAGCCGAAAGATAAAGATTAAATAGTAAAACAAAAACACGGACAAGAAGAAGAAGAAGAAGAAGAAGAACAGGAAGAAAGTAACAAAAAATGTAAACACGAAACAAAATGAAGAACAAGGACGAGAAGAAGAATCGAAAAAAAAAGAACAAAAGAAAAAGGACAAGAATATGAAGAAGAACAGGAAAAACGAAAAACGAAGAACATGAACAAAGTGAAAAACAACAACAACAAAGACAAAATAAAGAACAGGAAGAAGAACGAGAACAAAAAAGATGAACAAGAACAAAATCAGTAAGAACAGTAAGAATAAGAACAAGAAAATTATCAAGAACAAGTACAAGACAAAAATAGGAAGAAGAACACCACCAGAAAGAAGAACATGAACAAGAAAAACAACAACAGCAATAAGTAGAAGAACAAGGACAAATAAAGAAAAAAGAGAAGAAAAGAAGAAGAAGGATAAAAAAGAAGAAGATGAAGAATAGAACATGAAGTAAAAAAGGAACAAGAAGAAGAATTTTAAAAAGAAGAATATCAAGAAGAACAAGAAGAAGGACAGAAAGTGCGTTTGTGTTTTTGTGTGTGTCCTTTTATATTTTTTACATTTTCACTAGGTTTCTTACCTTTCTGTATTCAAAACCCTCTTTTCAAATTTATCCTATCGCTTCTTGCATCGTCTTGGGTGTGACGATAAACTACATCCAGCAGCAAGGCCTCTGATCGGAAGGTTTTGAGGGGCGTTGCAACTGTTTTTCTTATCATTCTTTTATCTGACTTGGGGTGGTAGCATCAGATAGGGTCCCAGCTATGACCAGATACTGAAACCCCAAAATTGAGTAGAGTACTATGAAACTACAAAAATAGATTTTTATAGTAAAAATACAAGCAATATATTTTTGAAAAAAAATATTACTAGTAATGAAGTTTTAAAAAGATATAAAATTACCAGCAAAAAATTTGTCTCTGGACAAAAACCCTATTTACGAAAATACATCAATGCAAATCTGATCTACAAACGAATTTCTTACAAAGAATGTATATTCTATGAACCTATGCAATAAATATTGTTGGTATTGAATAACCTATTGGGGTTGATATACCGTAAAACAAAATAAACTAAACCAAACTCAGTTTGCGCTTAATGTGATTTTTGTTTTTTTTAATATTGATTATAGCTCGGGTCTATATTTAAACATATCAGTCAGTTAAATGCCATACGTGAGATACGCTTGGTCGATCATGTCTCGAAAGAGATATAACTGACTGGACAGAAGATTATCACGCAGTAGGTTGCCATTACTTTCTACGGTAGACTGGTTGCCAACCAAGGCTCCAGAACCCAATCTGTCCTGCTATTTATCTCACTGGGTATTTGCGCGTGTTTGAATGCAATGAATTCATATGGAATTTGAACTCGGCTCTCTGACTTCTCGTTCCGAGCCGATATCCACTGCAGAACAAAGAACATCAAAATATACTTCACTACAAAATATGCTACACTATAATCTTTTTTTAAAATATCAATTTCAATGTCCGGAGGGAAGAATCTCCGAAACTAAAACATTTCAGTTCTCTTGAGATTTTAAAATATTATTGGTCCATATATCAGATTTTGTTTTTCATCAAAATTTAACAACTCCGGTGAATTGTCGATAGAGATTAAGAACGAGCTGTTGAAATCTGACCATTTCATAATCGAATATGTTAGGCAGTATTTAAGCATTCCTGACGACGATTGTTTATATTTTACAATCAACTGAGGATTATTAATTTTGACATTGTATTAACAGGTTGCATTTTAAGATTCTAATAAACTCACTGACCAAATTAGATTAGCAATTGGGCTTTCCTTTCGATATTGTTAAGAGATTCCACGAGTGGACATTTATAAATGCATGGTTTCAGTTAAGAAATTAAAGAATATATTAAGAATTCTTGTTTGAGTATGACTTTTGTGTAAATTACCAGTCGACAACTAACCTGCAAGTAAATAAAAATATGTATATATATATATAGTAAAGTTTTGTAATTTGCTTGAAGCATTGCGTAGATTAGGTATATGGTTAGGTCTTGATAGCTGTCACAATGCGTTTAGTAAAATAAAGGAAGGTAAAGAAGCTTTTGGGTATTATCTATTTATTATACATTAATATTTTGAGATCAAAATCTCATCTTCAGAATGTCAGAGGAGCGTGTGTCTGTCCGAGTGAGTCCGTACCTTTCAAGGAATGGCCATTCCTGGCTGGCTGCTGCTGCTGCTGTCGTTAATTTTACTGTGTGTTTGTGTGTGTAAGTGTGTTAGAGCATGTATGTGTGCGTGTGTGTGTGTGTGTGTTTATGGTATATGTGTGATTTACACACACACACACACACACACACACACAGACGCATACATGCTCTAACAGATTTACACAAACAAACACAGTAAAATTAATGAGAGTAGCACCAGCAGCAGCCAGGAATGGCCATTCCTTGAAAGGTACGGACTCAGTCGGACACACCCACGCTCCTCTGGCATTCTGAAGATGAGATTTTGATCTCGAAATATTAATGTATAATAAATAGGTAATACCCAAAAGCTTATTTACCTTCCTTTATTTTACTAAACGCATTGAGACAGCCTTCAAGACCTAACCATATATATATATATATATAAACGAATACATACATACATACATATGAACAAACAAGAATAGACAGAAAAATAGATAGAAAATCGTACTTTCAAATGATCGAGCAATATCCATAAAAGCAAAATTCATTTCAACTAAATATACATAGGATAAACAGAAATTGCTTCACGTTCATATAGATAAACAATAGTCGGCTACTCCTATTCGAGTATACCCGTCTACCAAGGAGGTTAGATTATCCCCATTGTAGACGCCTGCTGAGGCAATCTTTTGTTTGGTTTATACTGCAACTATGCTGAGCGGACCTCTGTTACAATTTCTGGGAGAGAGCAAGTTATCTAGCGTGAATTACAGTCTGAACAAGGCCAGGACGCTGAAACCCTCGGTTACGATTACCTGTGACTTCGAGCTATTCCAAGGATCTTCAAAAGAAACCTTTTACCCAATTTCACTCACAATGCTTAGGTTAAACCGTGGTATGGTTTTCATGCTGGGATCCCCTCCTCCAGATCGGTTACATCTAGATGTCATCTTCCTTAAAAATTGAACACGGTTAGATTCGAACTCGGGATTCATAGCCAGAAATCGAACGTTCTAGCCACTCGGCTACGTGCTCATAAGATGCATACATATATACATGCGAACAGATAGACAGATACTTAGATACTTAGATACTTATATACATATATAACGAACAGAAACGGATAAGCAAAAATATACATACATATATACATACATACATAAACCCACTACATATACTGGTTTTACTTCAGCCACGCTCTCCCGTAGACTTACCTGTCACCTTTCTGATCTGAGTACAATTAAACAACATTTCTCAGAAAACATAATCATGTAGGTAATATCAGACAGATTTTAGTCAACAATACAATAATCCTTACTCATACACATAGTAAAAAGAACCTTCAAATATTGGACGCCATCTACATTAAATCCAAACAACCCACACTTAATAAAATAACGTTTAAATCTGGTTATAACACATTACATTGCATCTAAATATATGGTTCTGTTATCATTTCGATCTCTCACGCGGTGTGACGTCATTGAACCGCATTACAAATATGAGAACTGCGTTTGCTATTTTTGATAACTGTTGCCATTGCTTGGCGGAGTTTTATGTCAACACAAGATAAAATCGGCGTTGATTGTGGATGTTTTTGTGTTAACATTCTAGTAACCTCTCTGAAGATGGCTCATGTAAACCGAAAGCTAAGAACCAAATTAATAAAAAATTATCCAAATGTTAGAAAATGTTTGCCTTTATTTTCAGCTGAAATTAAAGTCAAAATACGATGTTTAGAACGGCTCATTATTAAACATAATAGACATTTATTGTCGCTTATATTTAACAGTATATGTTTAGAAAATACAAATATACATGTGAACAAAAAAGTACGAATAGATAGATAGATAGATAGATAGATAGATAGATATGAGCAGACTGAAATTAAAAGATAGCAATGTAAGTGTGGTGAGACCACCCCTTTTTCTATGATAATGGACTCGACGTGAGTATACCTATACTCCTGCCATAGTGAGATACGTCAGTTATCGTAGAGCACCGTAAGATACCGAAGTTACACAGAGAATACCGCGTCATTAGTCATAGTAGATCTGAGCTCTACTCAGCCAGAATAGTATCACACGGATATACTAATTCCGGCACGGCTTCACTTCAAAGACTTGTGTATATATATATATATATATATATATATATATATATATATATATATATTCCTTACGAATCGTATTCCTGGATAACTAATATACGTTCCAGTTGTATATTTACGTTTAATATAACCTATTTTTCTATCTCAAATACCTGCTTTGTTGTTCATTATTTTGTGTCGTTCTTCACCCGGAATCCACAACAATAACAATACATGCATAGGAACAGAATATATATATATATATATATATATATATATATATATATATATATATATCGAGAGAAAGAGAGATATAGAATAGCGGACTGGAGTATGAAACTAAGCTAGCTAGATAGCTAGCTAGCTAGCTAGATAGATACTGAATATTTTTGAATGTCATTAGTTCTACAATATGCGATATAAAAGTAAGAAAATCATACAGCACGAGACCTCTGCATAGAAATTCTGTTTTCCAATGAATGGTAATAACTTTTACTCTGAACAAGCAGTTGTATCGGCATTACTACCGATGTTTCCATCGAGCATGCTACAAATAGATTCCAAGGCTGCTGTTCACGTTTCTGTTAGTCGCTGCTCTTTGGATTTACATGTCATTGCATTGCTTCCGGTTCGCTGGTTCGTTCGTTCGCTCTCTTTGCTGTGCGACTATGGGAGCAGAAGAGGACAAAATTTGAACCGACGAGGTTACAGGGAAAGGGAACGCCAAAGACGCGCTAATGCAGACATCAGTGCTGTAAGAGTTGGGTTGTCCGTAACTTTCTCAGCGAAATTGTTCCTTGTCAAAGTAAGTATAAGAACTGTCAGTTGCGAAATGGAAGTAAAGGAAAGAAAAAGACGAAAATGGTTGTGTAAAATACAAAATATACAATATATATTGAAACGAGGTTATAGAAAATTAAGAGAATCAAACGAGAACAGAGAAGTAGAAAATAGAGAGAAAGAGAAACACAGAGAGAGAATAAAGAGTGTACATAGAGTGAGTGAGAAAAGAATAAAATAGAAAAGAAAAGGGAAAATTAAGAGATAAAAGGTACAGAAATAAAAGGAGAAAGAAATGGAAAGAGATTAGGAGAGAAAGAGGACCAAACGAGAACAGATAAGTAGAAAATAGAGAGAAAGAGAAACAGAGAGAGAGAGAATAAAGAGTGTACATAGTGTGAGTGAGAAAGGAATAAAATATAAAAGGAAAAGGGAAAATAAAGAGATAAAAGGCACAGAGAGAAAAAGAGAAAGGAAGGGAAAGAGAGAGAGAGAGAGAGAGAACCAAACGAGAACAGAGAAGTAGAAAAAAAAAGAAAGAGAAAAAGAGAGACAGGATAAAGAGCGTACATAGAGTGAGGGAGAAAGGGATAAAAAAGAAAAGGAAAAAAAAGACATAAAAGGCACAGACAGAAAAGGAGAGAGAAAAAAGAGTGAAAAGACAGAGAAAGAAGACAAGAACAAGAACAAAATAGAAATAAAAGAAGAAAAATTGAAGGTAAAAAAAGAGATTAGAAGAGGAAAGAATAAAATAAAAAGAGAGAAAAAAAACGCGACCAAAAGAGAGTAAAACACGCGACCAAAACAGAGAAAAAAAAAAAAAGAGAGACAGCGAGAAGGAAATAAAGTGAAAGCAATAAAATAAAAGAGGGAGCAAAAAAGAAAATGAAGTTGAAAGATAAAGGGAATACGTAAAAGTGGTGGTGAATGGGGAAAATAGAAAAACGAACAGGGGAGAGAATAACCAAAATCTCGATTGTTTAAAAAGAGTTTATAATATGAAGCAGAAATTAAAATAAATCTGATACAAACATGAAAGAGAGACTAGAAAAAAAACACAATTTTCACTACTTTTTAAATCTGTCACAAACAAAGAGCAGTAATAGAGAAATTAGTGCATGATTGAAGAAAGTTAAATTCATTGAAAATAAAAGTAAAGGACAACCTGAACACAACAAAAACTACACGCGATTTTAAAATGGATAAAAAAGTAAGACATAACATCATAGCAAAAAGTACATAATTTCTTCTACAGCCGTTTGTCATAACATCCGGCAATAATCACCTCCTGAATGTATAGATAGCAACTTGTTGAAATCAATTAAATCGTTTGCTTAAATTTTGTACTAGTTTCCCGAATCTTCAACATTAAAATATTCAATACATCCAGATAATCACTTATTATTTTCACCGATTTTTATTTATTCATCTATAAAATGTGTACCGAAGCAATTTCACAGAATAAAAGTGTATCTGTTTCTCTTGAAGGTTGTTAACGTGTATAAGAATATCACTGCAATTGAGAGATTTTCTATTAACCTCTGATTGAATGGTTGACTGTTCTTTTTTAACAGTATATCAACTCGGTATCTAATAACGAAAAGTTTTTTTTTTTAATATATGCTTTCTAAACAATTATTTAGGTTGCTGTTTCTATTTCTTTTTACTCATGACTTTAGAACGGAGTTTTTTAGAGGTATAATTTGTGAGGAAGGCCAATCTCCATCAACTAGGCGAGAACAGTCTTCACTTTTATCATCCTAAAAACATCACCTAAACCTGCTATACCATCGAATTGTTGACGTATAGGAACATTGTCACTAAAATCGTATATAATATGTTTTACAATATGCACCTCTTGAAATGCTCCGAAATCACAAATCTGTTCATCCTTTAAGAGAATCAAGAGAGAATTTATGTTGTTGTGCAGTGGATATCGTCTCGGAAAAAGAAATCAGATAGTCGAATTCGAACTCCAATTGGATTTGTTCCATCCACTTACATGCAAATAGCTCTGGGAAAGGTATTAGTCTGTCGCTTCTCCCTCCAGCTAAGGGTTAAATAGAACAAGGGTTTGGGTTCTGTAACCTTGGTTGGCAATCAGTCTGCCGCAGAAAGTAATAAAAACCTACTGCCCCAAAATGTTCTACCTACTCAGCCATGTCTCGAAAGAGACATGATCGCACTATTCTGATTCATGATCGGACGACTTCTTCCTTACGAGAATAATGCGATTAGTGTTCAATCCTATAATTATTTGAATTTTGTAAGGTTTTTTTCTTTTCTTTTTTTTTTTTTTTTTTGGTGGGGCTAGTTACGTAACCATATTTACTTGTTAGAATTTATAGTTGATTCATATATGTATAGGGGATATATTGTTCTAGAATCTACACATCGCTCATTCAGCAATGAATTAGAGCACTCTGGTAACTGGCCAATGATACATCATACGCTAAAAGTATGCCTCCTTCTTCTGAGTGCCCGTAGCTCAGAGGTAGAATCGCTGACTGACGCCACTTCGGTCAGGTTTCAATCGTGTGTTAAAAGTAATCGAATATCTTAACATACTGATGAGCTGCGATAAAGCGAAACAGATTTGTCTGCAGATATATATATATATTGTGTCGCTATGGGGAGTCCTTTGGGTCCTTTCCTGTCTAATATCTTCGTGGGATATTACGAACGTGTGCTATTCGAGAAGGTCAATGAACCTTTAGTTTATCGACGTTATGTTGATGATACCTTCCCAATATTTAACAGCACATCTGAAGCTGAACAATTTTTAGTTCAGCTAAATTCCCTACATCCTTCTCTACAGTTCACTATGGAGATGGAGAATGACGGAGGTCTTCCATTTTTAGATGTCTTTGTTCAGCGTAGGGATAATGTTTTCGTAACATCTGTGTTTCGTAAACCGACCTTTACAGGTCTATATACGAATTGGAACTCTTTCGTCCCTAAGTCCCGTAAAATTGGCCTAATAGAAACTTTGGTTCACCGTGCCCTGAATATTTGTTCTCCTGAATGCTTGGCCAGCGAATTAACACGCCTGCATGATATTTTTGAGGGGAACGGGTACCCTATTAATTTTGTGAGACCGGTCATTGCCCGTAAAATTAAACGGTTTAAAGAACCAAAAGTTGAAGGGCCAAGTCGCTGTCCTTTATATCTAAAATTACCTTGGCTTGGTAGACAATGTCTTGCTGTTACTGACAAAGTTTCGGCTAATATTTCGTCGGGTTATTTTTCAGTAAAATTGCGTGTTGTTTATAAAACAAGGCCTGTGTTTCCATCTTTTGTTAAGGATCGGTTGTCCTATTTTCGTAAAAATTCTGTTGTGCATAAATTTAAATGCTGTTGCGATGCAGCATACATAGGACGAACCAATCTGAGATTGGAGACACGGGTTGCTCAGCATGTCCCCGCGAATTTACGTTTGGGCAATTCCAATAGCAATATAAGGACGACTCAGGCCGTGCTTGATTCAGCAATCGGCCAACACCTGTTGGACAATCCGGATTGTGCCTCCTCCTATGAGGACAGTTGGTTTTCTGTCGTGCACAGTGCTCGTTCGTCATATCATCTACGTATTTTGGAGGCCATTTGCCTTAAAATCCAACAGCCGAGCCTGTGCAGGCAGAAAGAGCAGTTCTTACGCTCTTTGCAACTACTGGCGAGTTTGTGAGTGTAACCTTTTTTTCTTTTTATTTTCACTCTTGTGGAATTTATATGTTTACACCCCCCTCACTTTTTAATATTCCTTAATAAATTTATTTTTAAGCGAATTCCATCATCTCCCAGTATTGCAAATATTCCATTTTGTTGTGTCCACTTCCTTACCTATTTATGAAATTTTGCCAACGTGACCCTTGACAAGTGTTGGCCGAAAGGTTCCTCGGGTTAAATTAAAATGACGTCCACACTCTTTAGATATATATATATATATAACCACTAAAATATCACCAACCAACACAACAACAAAATACTACGTTACATAAAATATAAAAGAACGACATCTAGGCCTTACGTTCTTGAAATGGAGAACGACTAAATCGAATCAGTAGTTGCATTTACTGCAAAGAAAGTTCGGTCACCTTGTCGTGCCTGAAAATAGTTTTCATCATAGTCCATCTTATTTACAGATGTAACATGATTCCGTGCATTGACTTGACTCTAGTCACTTTCTCATCGACGTGATGTGGCTTTCCTCTGCGTCTTCTACAAATATTTTCACGGATTTAACTCCGATGAGCCTAACTCCCTGGTGCCCGCCTCTGCATGAATTTACTCGAGCTACTAGACTGGCAATTAGGTCCCGCCCTTTTGCTGTGAAAAAACTGTAAATATAATTTCTATTCTATCAGATTCTTTTCTTGTACTTCCCGCTTGTAGAACCCCCGGCCTTATACTTGCTTCCCTGATAGTTACAATCTACAAGAGTTTAAATGCAATTGTCATCTCTTGTTCCTTTAACCCTTATCCTTTTCCCGAATACCCCTGTATCTTTTTCTTCTCCCCTTTAACTCTACTCTCACGCAGCTCTCTTTACACCAGTGTTTCTATACTTCTCTTACCCATTCTACGACAGCCTTTGTAACCTGTTCCTTTTTTCTTTACTCGCCACTTATGTAACCCCTTGCACACCAGTCGCAGTAATCCCTTGCTTGAGATGAAACGATTATATAAAAAAAAACATATTTGATCTGGTTCGCCTGCTATTCATCTCAAGGTTCTTGATAAAAGTCAAGGATCTCTAATGTAATCGATCCTGACATTGCATCTCGACTTCAGTCCCTTTCTTACCGAAATGATGTGACTTCCCTCTGTCTTTTTTACAAATAATTTTGTGACAACTGCTTTGACGAAATTCTTACGCTGGTGCCTCGGCGACATGAATTTCAGCGTGTTACTAGATTTCATCTAGGTTTCTCCAGTTTACTGTTGAAATAGCTATGTTTAACTGTCACTTCAATTCCAACAGTTTCTTTTGTCTTACTTCCCGCCTGTAGAACTCCGAGCCGTTTACTGATTCCTTGATTACTACAATCTCAAAAAATTTAAATACTTGAATACGTTCTTTTTCTCTCATGTTCACTCCCATACGTACTCGTGACATTCCGGTGTTGCTTGTGGTGAAATGATTAAAATTTACATGGAAAACAATAAAAAGTTAATAAAAGTATCAATTCAATTACAGCCTCTTACTCTCTTATACAACTTGTGCTCATATCGTTTGTTCTTCTGCTATTTATCTTATACTTTTGATATCTCTGAGTTCTGTGCCTTTTTTAGGAGATTGTAGCTTTTTCACTTTTACTTCATAAAATATAAACAAAAGTGATAGATACAGAAAATATCAAAATTTTACAGATACGTTTTATATACATTTATACGTGCTCTTTTTCATGTACATTTTATATAATATTAATAACTAACACCGAAATCTTTATAGGGTTCATTGAGAAAAATATAAATTCTAGTATATATTAAAATACAAAAGAAATATCAAACATTAAATAAAATATTTTTCTCTATAGGCAATCTCTATAGTATATAAAAAGAATTATTCAGTATAAATTCCCGATACAGGCCTCATGTTTTGTCGTCCAGATTACGTCACTCTTATCTGACTTGTATATTATTTCCAGCAATCTTTAAAAAAATTATTAATTTTAATAAATACATCTCGCTTACCTGACTAATCATTCAAAGTTTTTAACAAGGATTGCATCAGTTGAAACTACTTGAATGTAATAAAAAATGAATTTTGATGTGTTTATTTACAAATAGCAGTATAGCCTGACGTTGTTCGGGTGTAATGAAAGTTTTAAAACTAATCCATGGTCATGGAGCTCAAACTCTTTGCACGTTGGCACGAAAGACTAAAAAGCAATAGTTGTTTCCGATTAAAGCGAAACCCTAGACCGAAAGAAAAATGAATGGATGTAAGTCAAATTTTGAAGTTTGTTGAGAATCGGATAAAAATTGTGGATTTGTATAAAGGACATACAGACTGATAAACAGACACACACACAAACATCTTGCCTTTTATATATATTATCGATTTTCTGCACTATTGTAAGAACTGCAACATTAAAACTTCTGATTATCGTTTCTTTGTCTATGAGTGTATCAAATTTGATTAAAATCAGACCACTCCTACTATAACTCGAGTTTCTCGATTATCGATTTTCGATATTTATCGGGGGTACCTCGACACAAAACCTAGCTAAAAACACTCGCAGACGCTTATACTACAACTGTGTAAATTTTCAAGAAAATTGGTTCAGCCGTTTCGGAGTCTATAGGTAACGGACACACACACACACAAAGTTCCATTTATAAATAAGTTTGGATTTCCAGCAATCTTTAGAAAATTATTAATTTTAAAGAATACATCTCGCTTACCTTACTAATCATTCAAAGTTTTTAACATTGATTGCATCAGTTGAAACTTCTTCTTCTTCTTCTATGTGCCCTGTCCCTTCAGGACGTAGGCGATCATGGCTCTCCACGTCTCCTTATCCCTTGTGGCTCTTAGTATGTTTGTTCCTGTTGCTCCTGGCAACCCCCGTTCCGTCATCCACCTGATCAGTCCCTGCAAATATGTTATCCGCTGCCTTCCTCTGTCTCTCCTTCCTTCTATCTGTCCAGTTAATATGAGGTTCTCCAGGCTCTCCTTCCTCATTGCATGTCCCAGGAACTTCAGTTGTCCCTTCCTGATGCTCAGCATCAATTTCCTTTTTGTTGCCATTCTTTCTAACACATCGTCGTTGCTTGTATGCTCAGTCCACGATATCCGTAGCATCCTTCTGTACAACCACATTTCGGCCGCTTCTAGTTTTGTCCTCATTTTCGATGATATTGTCCAGCATTCACAGCCGTATTGAAGAACTGACATCACGTAGCAATCTAGCACTCTTTTCTTCGTTTCTATTGAGATTTTCCTGTGTGTTAGTATTTTGCTCATCTTCTGGAACGCGTCCTTTGCCATGCCAATTCGCCTTCGGATCTCCGTGTCGCACTTTCCATCTTCTGTTAGAACATTTCCTAGGTACTTAAATTTTTGTACTTACTTGATTCTATTATCCCCCACCTGTATTTGGCATTTTGGGTTGTATCTTTTGCTGATAACCATACACTCAGTTTTCTTAAAGTTTATTTGTAGTCCCTTCTTGTCACTCTCCACTGCTACTTTCTGTATTAGGTCTTGTAGTTTCCTTTCCGTGACCGCAATCAGCACTGTATCGTCCGCATACCTTATGTTGTTCAGGTTGTGGCCTCCAATAACAAATCCTGGCGTGTCATCTAGGGTCCTCAAAATATTCTCGCTGTATAGGTTGAACAAATCCGGTGAAAAGACACATCCTTGTCTTACGCCTTTTTCTATCTTTGTGTATCTACTGAGGTCGTTACCTGTCCGTATGCAGGCCGTTTGCTGCCAGTAGAGATTCTTGATTATTCTTATGTCTTTGCCGAAAATGTCGAGGTTGCCTAGCATCTCCATCAATTCTTTGTGTCGTATTTTGTCGAATTCTTTCGCGTAATCAATGAAGCATAGGTACAAGTCTTTCTTCATTTGTAATGCCCTTTCAGAGAGCATCCTAATCATGAATATGGCGTTCCTTGTTCCAGTGTCCTTGACGAACCCGCACTGTTCCTGCCCTATCTCTGGCCTGATTCTGCTTCTCGCTCTATTCATCAGGATTCTGACAATCAGTTTTGTAATGTGACTCATTAAGCTGATAGTTCTGTGTAGTTCGCACTCGTTTGCACCAGGTTTCTTCGGCAGTGCTATAAATATCGACTTGCATATGGTATTATTCCGCTGCTATAAATTTCGTTTATTATGTCGGTAATCTTTTCTATGCCATATTCCTCTAAGGCTGTCAGCAGCTCTATCACTATGCCATCTGGACCAGGTGGTTTGTTTCTGTTCATTTTAGCCATTGCAGCTTCCACTTCAGATTTTAGTATTTCCGGTCCATCCATCTCCTTGTGTATTCTCGATTGTTCTCTCTTGTCGCAAAAGAGATCCTTTATGTATTCTTCCCATCGCTGGAGTATTTCCTCTTTCTCTAATATGATTGTCCCTTCCTTGGATTTTATGCATCCTGTTGAGGAGCAGGTTTTTTGTCCTGTCAGTTCTCTTATCTCTTTATGCATCTCTGCTTTGTTGTTCCTGCTCAGTCTCTCTACTTCTGCACATTTGTTGTTGAGCCATTCCTCTTTGGCTTGTCTGCATTTGTTCCTTATCTCTCTGTGAAGTTTTTTGTACTCTGCTCCGTGTCTTGGCGTTATTTTTTGTCTCCTTTGCCTCATAGCCCCAAAGGAAATCAGACGCAGAAGAAAAAACGAGTGGATGACCGAAGAGATCCTCCACAGTTGAAACTACTTGAATGTAATAAAAAATGAATTTTGATGTGTTTATTAACAATTTTCATCTCGATTGATAATACCTAAGTCTGAGATCGGTAAGACATAATGAAAAAAATGAAATAGACATCACTTCGGCGTTACTTAAGAAAATTTGGATGTATTTTTTGTTGCTAAATATCCATTAAAACCCCCTTTAATAAAATTGTCTAACATTCACTGCCATAAAGGTTGACATATATCACGTAGCAATTTAATACTCTTTTTCTTGTTTCTAGCGAGGTTTTTCTTAACTTTGATATGTTTTAGAATGTTTCTTTGGTTATCCTAACAAGCCTTCGGATTTCAGTGTCACATTTTCTGTCTTCTGTTAAAACATTTCTCAGATATCTAAATTTCAGAAATTCATGTACAACAGTTTAAACATCTGCGACATTTTTTAAAAGAAAGTTAGACACTGAAATCTGAAGGCGCATAAAGACAGTGAAAGGTGACTTTTAATAGCTAAACAAAATTAAGGAAAATTTCGTTAGAAACAAAGAACGAGTACTGAACTGTTACGTAATATCAATTCTCGTAAAGCGCTGAAGATTCTAGAAAATCTCATCGCAGATGATGAAGAAACTTGATGCAACATAAATGTTTGTCTATATTTCTGAGATGAGGTAGTATTTACAGTATTTACATTATTCGGACAATCGTCCTCATTTTCGTTGCCATTTGTACGATGTTTCGACTGTTGTACGCTCCAGCTGTCTTCAGGTTCTAGGAATTTCAAATCGAACCCTTTATTACAATCACTGGGGTATATCCTTAAGGATGCATGGACGTTGGTTAGTTTCTGTGCCTTGACCCAAAGAGTTGTGAGTTCAATATCAGACTACAGCACTGGTGAACAGGTAACTTACAGGGCTAGAGGGAGATAACTCATGACTTTCAGAAAAGGCACTACTACGCAAGTGATGAGAGTGATATACCCCAGTGATTGTAAAAAAGGGTTCGGTTCGAAATTCCTAGAAACTGAAGTAGGCTGCAGCATACAACGACAGAAACGTCATACAACTGGCAACGAAGATGAGTACAATTGTCCGAATAATGTAAATACAGTAAACAGAAATGTTGTTCTACAGAAGGATGCTGAGAATATCATGGACCGAACATGTGGGCCAGGTTGAAATTTTTGAGAAAATGGAAACAAAAGGTTTGTTTGTTTTTTTTTTAGCTTTTTTTTTTCAGTTTTGACAGAGAATGATAAAAGATTAAGAGAATTGTTAGACAAAGGACATACGGAAAGCAAGAGGGTTAGACTGAAACAGTTACTAGTATAAACGAGTTTATGTAAATGAATAGCAGAACATGGAACAAGAGGATTACTGAAGGAAAATATATTGGCTAGACTACAAAAGTTTAGAAGTTGTGGAGAGCTATGATTGTTCAAATTATGAAGAGACGTGTCACTCAAATGAAAACACTTGTATAAGACAAAGAAATAAACATAACTGATGAAATGGAAGGATTGAAAACGTAGCAATTGCAGACTAAGAAAAAAACAAATGCAAAGATGTAGATATTTTCTAAAAACAGAAATTTCTTAAAAGACGAAAAATAAGATCGAGCATTTCTGAAATGGAGGTTACTCAAAAGACAAAGAAATATAAGACAGGAACTAAAAATTAAAAAAAAACAAAAAAAAAACGCAGAAATATATGGAAAACGAAAGAGTAAAGAAGCGGGTCGAGTATGCCGAAAGGGATGAGGAAATATGAATTGAAAGAGATGAACATATGGCTGACGGCTCGAGGCTTCGTTGCCGACCAAGGTGCAGTGCTTGGTTTGTTTGTGAGGGAAAAGCAAGAAAAACACTCTTTTAAAGTCACTTCCTACTGCCTGAGGTGACAATGAGAATTTTTGTCACGTGTCGACGGATGGACCTACGGAAGCATGAGTCTGGATTATTTCTGATTCGCTGACCTTTCTATTCGCCAAACAAATAGAAAGAATTAAAAGAATCGTGGGTTTTGGCTGGAGGTGTCGATTTGGACAGCGGTTTTGTTAGGATAATGATGGGTAATGGCAGTTAGGTACATGCGTTTTGAAAATAGATGCATTATATCGAAATTCGTAAAGTAAAAAAACAAAAAAACAAAAGTTATATATGCATCATATGTGCACTCTCTTTCTTCAGCTGCCGTGGCCTTATCTTAAAACTTCCAGAAATGATTGATCCGCGGTTTGACTTTGAATCAAACAATAAATAAGTTTTTCAAGTTGTCTCTTTCTCTCTCTTTCCCTCTATCTATCTCTCACTCTCTATATCTCTCTATTTCACTCTTACAGATTTACACGACGAAGTATCTCTGGTATTTGAAAGACCATAACCTAACCCCCATAATTAAATGAAGCATAGTTAAAAAATCATACACACCCACAAATTTCAGAGAGTGCTGTGAGTTATGTCTGGAAGAGAAAATAACCATCATCAGACACAAAAACCAGTTGGATGTGTTGAACCTGAGGAAGGAGCTAGTGTTTAAATGTAGAGGAGCCGGTTCAAGCTAGGTTAATCTTTAGCCCCCCCCCCTTTCATTATTGTTTAAATGTAAACCATTGTGATATAAGTTCATTGTTAAAATGTAAACCATTGCGATATATGCTAAAAGGGTTTTTTTATGTATTGGTTACATATTTGTTTTTGCTGGTACTTGAGTGCGTATATATATGTGTGCGCGTTGGTAGGTGCATATATGTATCTGCGTGCGTGGGCATATATGGGTATACGCATGTGTGTATGAAGGAAATTATGCACGCATTTACGTGTGTATATGAGGGGTGGGTGTGCAAAGATAGGTTCCTCTTAGTACTAAATGTATACGGCATTATTATTTTTGTTTAAATCAAAGTGTAAAATTTTACCTCTAACTCTCTCTCTCTCTCTCTCTCTCTCTCTCTCTCTCTGCCTCTCTCGAGAGCTTTCTCTTCACTGAAATCTCTTTCTTGTATTAACAATAACTACAAAATTGATTTTTTAGTCAAATTTAAATGAATTTGTTTTTTTAAAACTTTGTTTAAAGCTATAATTTCTGAATAATTTCCGAAATTATTCTAAACATAAAGGGCTTGGAGTAAAAATTACTCGCAATACTTTTCTGGAAAAAAATGTTTCTATCCAAAAATATTACAAACAATACATTATTGAGGGAAAATTATTACCAGCAATACATTTCTGATGATATTAATTCCAGCCATAGATCACTGTTAAATATTACAGATAATACATGTTTAGAGAAAAAATATTACGAGCACTAAATTTTAAACGAGAAAACCTTAATATTAATACATTTGTAAAAAGGAAAAAATACAAGTTAAAACAAATAAATCTAAATAGAATATTGAGGTTCCTTTAAACTAAAGATGTAAATCTCTATTTCTCCATCCCTCCTTCCTTTTCTTTTTTTCTCTTTTCTCTATCACACCCTCTTTCTCGTCTGACCCACCCGCTACCCTCGAACTTTCTCTGACACTGATCGCTGGGCGTACATCTATAAGGACACAAAAAATACAAGTTAAAACAAATAAATCTAAATAGAATAATGAGGTTCCTTTAAATTAAGGATGTAAAGCTCTATTTCTCCCTCTCTCCTGTCTTTCCTTTCTTCTATTTTCTTTATCACTCCCTCTTTCTCGTCTGATCCACCCGCTTCCCTCGATCTTTCGTCGACACTGCCTGATGATTATGTAGGAATGTCTATGGGTTCGACAAACGGATGGATTGTTCTTATTTTCTTTTTTAGAGGAGCGACAGTTATATTCTTATCTTCTTATATGTTTTTATTTTGTTCTGAAATAGGCCTAAAGAAAATGAGAGAAATGATCAAAGGCAAAGATATAGGGACAAATGACTCACGGGAAAATTAAGATACACCCTTGACGCTCTCTTAAACACCTTCAACGGAATCGCACCTCTGTCACGCCTGTCTACTCCAGAAGGCTGCAACCAGAATAAAATTTGCATACTGCTAAACTTTCGTTTCATGGTTTTATTTAATGGTTACTGATATGGCGAAAGTGTAAGATTTTAAACCACAAGCGTATGATTGGAAAAACCTACGCCCTGAGACCGAATCTGATGTCTGCTCTGTGCTGCAATGCTACATCTGTAGTTCGTTTGTTTACTTCCCCAATGCACATGCGCACGCACACATACACACACACACACACACATATATATATATATATATATATATATATATATATATATATAGTGCATCGAGGCAGCAAATAATTTTCTAAACATATATTGTTAAATATAACAGACAATGAATGTCTATTATGTTTAATCATGAGCCGTTCTAAACATCGTATTTTAGCTTTAATTTCAGGTGAAAATGAAGACAAAAATTGTCCAAAATTTGTATATTTTTTATGCTCGTTCTAAGCTTTCAGCTCACATCAGCCATCTTCAGAGAAGTTAGTGGGACGTAAACATAAAGATATCCACCATCAAACGTAAACATAAAGATCTTCATCATTTAACAATATATATATATATATATATATATATATATATATATATATTGCTGATGTAAACAATGAATTATAGATTATAGATACATTGCTGATGTAAACAAATGCATTATAGATGTAGCATTGCAAACTGCTTGCAATATAGGGTTAATTTAGCTGCACTGAAGAGATATGATAAAGTAAAACATACTTGTTTGTAGATTATTAATTATACTCCTGTTAGTCGATAGAACACAATAGAGCGGTGTAGATTTCATAAAAACAATGAGTACTTTCGGCTTTATGTTACGTTTTTCAGTTAATGAATTGAAATCAGTTTGGTTCGGCTATCAAATTGACCGCAGTTTGGTTCGGCGATCAAACTGACCGCTCTAAGTTACTGCCTGTTTGTTTACATCATGTAAATAACCTGCTTTGAAAGCTGCCTTTCTTTCCCGTACGCCGATAGCACAGTACAAACACTTCCATCTAATGACGAGTCAGTCAGATTTCGATCCTGGCTTGATGCAAACCGTTAATCTAGCTGCACTGAAGAGCTGCGACACAGCGAAACATGCTTATCTGCATAGATAGATAGATAGATAGATAGGAGTAGTCAGTGAAACTTTAACGGTTTAGTAACAAAATGCTCATGTGCATTTATCAATAAACATAACAGTCATTCCTGCTTGCATTTATATTTAATCTACTCTGGGTTTATAAATATTAAAAAGAAAAAATATCAATGGTTAACATTGTCTAAAAACCATACCTCCTGATCACGACTTCTTATTTAAACATTTCTCCTGATAGAAGTTTTTCAATCTTTATAGATATCGACATAAGCGTTATACATTTTATGTACAATGTATTCTTTTCCAACGAAAAAATAACCATTGTTAATATTTTTCATAAACATCAAATACATAATCAAACTATTAGCTAACTACCATGTCATGTCTTATCATCAAAGTTAAGCAACCTTAAAACTGTTCAATAAGTAGACTGGTGACCATTTGGGAATAACAGGTTATGTAAGCTTAGTGAAAAATAAGGGCTCAAAATGAGAAACCGGAGTACAGAGTTCGAATTGCAATCGAGTTAGTTACATTCACTTACGTGCACATAGTCTCCAGACATGCATGGATCAGTCCCCTCTCTTAGCTATGGATTGAACAGCAAGACAAATTGGGTTCTATAAGCCTTAATTATCAACTGCAGAAAGTAACGGTAGACCGTTACGTCAATAATTCTGCTACGACAATCATGAATCGAAAAGAGAGATGGTCACCCAAGAGTTCTTCAACATATGACTTAAGAAGAGAAGGAAGGGAATCAAACGATTTGAAATAATATTAATAGACTGCCAAATCTTTTATTCAGCCGTTGATAGCATTCAAATCTTTTTTTTTTTTTTTTACTCTTTGGGGGAAAGAATTGTTTTCCACTATGCAGCCTCTTTCTTATAGGTGTAGTGTCGCAAGTCTCGTCATATTTATCGGTCCTTCGATTGTAAATGTTCGAACGAGCTTCATTCATTAATTCAGACTATTACAGCCAAAAGCTACAATGTTGAATCAGCCATATTTCCTGGTTTTTCCCTAGCTTTTGGTAAAACGAATGTTACCCTAAGGCTTCATCTGAAAAAGAATCATTACTTACGTTTGGATGCTTCCTGTAACAGCACAAGTTTAACCTCTTTAATCTAGAGTCAGTCATTATCTATCCTCAGTATAATCGTAATCTTCATTTTCTTCCTCAACTTCTTACTCCCTACTTACTCCCTTGAACCTTCTATTGAGTGAACATTAGCATTAAAAGATTCAAGTAAAATTATTGTAAACGAGGGATAGAGAGAGACGAGTGGTTTTCTTAAAGTGTGGAAGAGAAAAGACCCACATTGTTTTCTTACCGTGGTTTCCATAACAAGTAGACTTTCTACAGAAAGAAATTTTCAGCCTCATGCCAAACCAATTATCTTTTTACTTGCTACTTATCCCAGTCTTTACAGAGTCACCGCGGCTTTGTCCGACTAATGATCGCAGGCCCGCCAAGGTGTTTATTTTTTATATTCTTAGTTGGGCGCCATCATCTTCTTTCAGAAATGGCTGATTCATTATCATCCTTATTTTAAATTAAAGCCAAAATGGCACTAAAGAAACATCTTCAGTTAGAGACAGATGTCTTTCTATCGCAAATAAATCTATGATATACCTGGATATTGACAGAATATGGCAAATAACAATGGCTATAATGTTGAATAATTGTTCCATGATTGTTTTCTGAAAAATAATAAAATTTCGTTGATTGCGCGTAATGTTCGGAAACTTTCTTACCAAGCCAATAATTTGCTATAATTTTATGGAGGACTTTTTCGCGCTTCGACAAAATGCGACCTTCCATAATTCGATAGCAATTAGACATAAATTACAAACAAACCCTGAAACCAGGAGAAATGTTTGAATTCTTTTCATATTTACTCCCCAAATGCGTCTTACAATAGCATACAGAAGCGGAACAACATATAGATCATTGCTTAATTAGTAAAACGATGAATATATTCATAAATGACTCCAGTGGCAAATGACGTGTAATTTGGGGTAGAAATTGCAAGACTTCATTTACTGTTAATCATTTCTGAATTACGCTCATAAATGTTCACTCAATAAGAAAAAATATAGGAAAGGAAACGTTATTATGAGGAAGCATCATTTGTAAATTATCAGATGAATTAGACAGCAATGAATTCTATTTCATGTTGCATTGATAGTAAAAAAAAAGAATATAAACAACTTTTAATTGTTTTACACACACAACCAAATACTATATATATATATATGTGTGTGTGTGTGTGTGTGTGTGTATGTGTGTGTGTGTGTGTGTGGTCATAATTTGCATATTTATGATGGATAACACAAAATGAAGATGTTACTGGTTAATTAGTCTAATTTCGTATCTGGTAGGAGTAACATTGCTACAAATTTGCATGAGGAATTTATTGATTCTCTTTTCGCAATTTTTAAATTATTCACAAATGTCAGCTCCAATTTTCATATGTAATAAGAGCCATCTAATGGTTTAATAATGCAAATTTAATTAGCATTTTTTTAAAACCTAACGATTTTAAGCCATAGAATAATGATTGTTTTTAAATATTTACCGAATCTTGATTAAGAAAACCTGCAAGAACTTTACGTAAAACACATTTTCAGAATCATGCCGATGATAAGAATGATTTTCAAAACGATTCTTAGGCTATTTATTTACATTAGTGCTTCAATGAAGAACAAATTTGAAAATGCTTATTCCTATTCTATAAACCATCCATCTATCCTACAATAAACCATAAATTATCTAACGTTAAAATATTTTTTGCACATTGTGAGCTGTGCATACATATATCTCACAATAATAATGACTGTATGATCACCGAAGTTGGTTGGTTGGCTTATTTGGTTTAGCAGCATATCAACATCTATGAATTATTTGATGCCGAATTCTAAATATTTTGTACACAATCTTATGGCTTAAAAAAGTTTGCTGTTGCTATTTATCTCATATACATCTTCGTTTTCTCGTTCATTCTTGGTATAATTCGAAATTAAAGAACTAAAATTAACTCAAGGTTAGTAAAATATTTGACGTCATTCTGGATAGTATTTTTTCCTCAAGTATACGATTGACTGGAAGCATAGATTAATTACAGATTCGTATAAATATATATTCACTATAGCTCTCTATACACAAAAGATCCGCTTCTCACTAAAATACCGGCTTTACAACAGTCTTCTAAAATACGAATTTCAGTTGATTTAGACTGAAAATTGATTCTGATAAGCACCTCGGCATGGTGTGATTGTTAGCAAGCCTGCCTCGCGAGACCAATTACGATTGAATAGTGAATTCGATATTCACTGGGCGCCCCATACTTTCGGCGTTGTGCTGCATATAAGCTGCCCTTAGAAAGTCGCCAAAATTGATTCTGTTCTATTAGTGACATGGCATAGAACCAAAATTCTGATTAATCAAGAATGCTTACGATTATTGTTCTGTTTTACTGATACAATTATCTTTGGTTTAAGTTAATTTGGAAATATCTTATTAGATGTACATACGTTATTAAAATGTATTTTGAACTGTATTTTTTATTATTTTTTTGTTGTTACCTGAATTATTAAAACTATAAAATGTCCTGTTAAATATCTTTCTAGTCTGTTTTTTTTAATGTCTTGGAATTATGATGTATGTACTTTGGAAGTGCTTGAGTGTAGCAGATACTGACAAGGAAAATACGATAAACAATACGCGTTCAAATTTCACGTTTATTCTCGCACGAAAGTCTTTAGAAAAGTTCAGAATCAACATGTATTATTTAAGGTAAATTGGACTCTCTAACTTTGTTGTGGAAACCAATTTAAGAAAAAGAAACAACTAAAGTACTAACTATGGAGAAGACTACAAAATGCCATTCTAATTTCTTTCACAAGAATGCAAGATATTTTACATATAATATTGCAGTTTAAGGAGAGTCATGATCGTTTCAATTCTGGGGGGACAAAGAATTAAAAATTATATTGAAAAATTCATATAAAATTCATCTATTTCCATGATAAATATAAGGAATGTGTAAAACTGTATATACAACATTGGCACTTAGAAAATTTAGTGCTGTGAAAGCTATGTAAATGTCCGTCAATGAAAACCAAGTTTTGTTAGAAACGTCCATCCGTAGCTAATGACGTCTATCGTTGTTTGATTAGCAGAAAGAAAATCTCTGTTCAAATCAAGTTCAGGGCAAAGTTGATAAAAGTTACGGTATGTAGGAATGGGCATTATTTTTTTTCTTCGTATCCTGCTAGAGTATAATTAAAAAAAGCATGATAATGTGGATATTCCGTGTTGTCAAAAGGGGCTGTTCGATCTGTTTCGAGCAGCCTGTACTTGAAATCTTCTCCTTTATCTGCAAATCACTGTTATTTGTTCGAGATAGAATAACTTTATCAAACTTTCTCTGTTTGTTTTGCATAGATTGTGTAGAAAATTGTCGTTGCTATTACCCTTAAATTTTCATCGTCTTTTGCTCTTGTTTGAACAAGGTATTCTAAGCGTTCGTCAATAGAACCGTATACCTATTTATGAGAAAAAGAATGTCCAGCATCCATAGCTATATAAATAATACAAATCAGTCCAGGTTTTTTTCATTTTCTTCTGTTGTAATGTTGTCATTGTTCAAGATTACCGAACATAAGTAAAACCGTAATTACAGAGAGTATCGAATTTGAGTTTGTGTTTTGCTTAATGGCATATTAACCTCTGTGGGTTATTTAATGCCAAAAGGGTGGGATTTTAAGGTATTTTTTAAAGTTCAGTTATAGCGAGCATGTTGATTTAGTCAGACTTTGATGAAAAATATTATTTATTTTAGAAAACTGCAGATGTCTTCTACTCTATATTAAAAATATATATTACTGGCAATAATTTTTTCCTTCAAAAATGTATATTTTTTCAAAGTCTATTTTTATACTTTCATAGTGTTTTGACCCCAGTTTGGAAGTTAACTATTAGCCCATAGTTGGGATCCTAACATGTGCTACCACTCCGGGTTAGGGTGGACCTGAGAACAACAGCAATAAAGAGGTGTGTCCATACTCCTCACAACCTCCCAATCAGAGGCCTTGCTGCTGGATGCAGTTTACCGTACTTTTCTTTAATCATTTCTCCCCAGGCAATGTAGTTTTACTGCCACTGTTGCACAGGGGGTTACATAAGGGAAAGTGATGAGAAAGAGAGGTAGGTTACAGGGGATGCAATGAGGAGGGCAATAGACGGCTGAGAATACCGGTGTAATTTGGGTGGAGTGGATGGAGAAAGGAGATTAAGAGAATGAATGCGAGTTAGTGAGTTAGGAGATGTTTTTTGACCTTACATTTAAATTCCTGGAGATTGTAGCTGCCGTGGAAGCAAGTACACGGAATGGAATTTCACAGGCGAGAAGCGCGTGAAAAATGTTGTTAGAGTAGAAATTGCGCTTATATTTTATCGGTTTCAATGTAAAAGAATGGGACCTAGTTGCTAGTCTAGTAGCTCGTGTAAATTCATACATAGGGGGCACCAGTGAGCTAAGTTCATTGCAGCAGAAGCCATGAAAGTATTTGTATAAGTGGCACAGGAAAGCCACGTCACGCCGGTGAGAGAGCGACTGCAGCCGAGCTGCCAAGTCGGTATCGATCACATTACAGATCCCGAGGTGAACAATACAGGCACCCGACCAGATGTGGTAGCAGTATTCAATACACGGGCGGATGGTAGACTTATATATGTGAAGGATGGATTCAGAAGGGAAAATCTTCCTGGCGCTGCACAGTGAACCGACCTTCTTAGCGGCGGATTTAGCTATGGATTCGATATAGCCATTCCACTTGAAGTCTGCTGAGAGTTTTAGGCCAAGGAGGTGTAGTGTTATGCTCAAGGAAGCTAACCTTAGCCATGCTAATCGGGGTTAGGAGCGATTGTCTATGATGTGTTAATAGATAACAGCTTCGTTTTGGAAGCATTAAAATTTATGAGCCATTTCTTACCACAGTCCACTACAGATTGGAGGTCTTTCTCAAGCTCGGCAGCAAGATTCGCTTTGTCAACCTCAGCAGATTTTTTACCAAGGCGAGAGTAAACGGTGGTGTCGTCAGTGTATATGCCTACTTGGGATCTTATTGCATCGAAGAGATCGTTAATGTACATCAAGAAAAGCATAGGACCTAGAATAAATCCTTGAGGGACAACCGTATTCGTATGGTAGTATTGGGAGGCATGTTCTTTCGATACTACTTTCATTGTGCGATTTCAAAGGAATGAGTGGATTAGGTCAAACAATTGTCTAGTTATACCATAGCTTCGTAGTTAGAAGGCCAGTATGCCAGACTTTGTCAAACGCTTTGGAGATATCAAGGGCAACAGTTCGAGCTTTTCCATTCTTGTCGAGAGCCTAGTATATATACTCAGTGAATGGTCGTTAACATATCAGCAGTAAAGCTGGTGAAGCGGAAACCATACTGTTTGTCCGAGAAGAGTCTGTGGACTGTGCGATATTGAACCACCCCGGCGTTGATAATAGCTTCGAACACTGCCAAAAGTTGGTAGGAGGTTGATAGAGCGGTAATTAGCGAGGCCCGATGGTTCTCCAGTATTCTTAAACATAGGAACTACAGAGGAAAACTTCCAACAGGCAGGAAAACAGTAAACAAATAGACAGTAGTTGTAGAGTTTAGAGAGAACAGAGGAGAGTTCAGGGGCACATTTCTTCAAAACTATGCTTGGGAATTTGTCACCTCCGCTTTCTTTATGGGGATCAAGCTTTGAGATTATGTTAGAGACTAGAGAGGGGATAATGTGGACGTCATTCAGTTGGACCTCAATTCTAGGTGGGAAATCGGGTGTAGATACTCCAGACGAATCCAGTGTCAAATTATTAAAGAATCTGCAAACAGAACACTCAGCCTTGTCTGCTAAATAGGTGAGGACCTCAAATTTATTGATTAGAGCGGGTATTGAGGATTTTCTGTTGTTAAGCACATTTTACAGAGTCACCAGTATGTTTTGGAGCCGAATTTACGGGATGTTACGCGCTGCTTCATTCTGGCAGCAAACAATATCTTAGCTGTATTAAGTATCTTAAGGCGCCTGCTATGGTCCGATGCGTGTCTCCTATAAAGCCAGATGAAGTGATTCCGGTGGGCAATGGTGGCCAAGGAAGCGGGCGAGAACCAAGCTGACGAATGGGATTTAATTTGCAACTTCCTGGCTGGGATGAAAGCATCGATGCCAGCCTTAAACAAAAAGAAGACCTCGGATGCACAGTCTTCAACATTACAAGGAATGTCACACAGGAAATTGCGGAACAAGTTCCAGTCTGCTCTTTGGTAGCAGTAAGATATTCTGCTGTTCTGAGTTTCTTGGGTGGAGTGGTAGTGGAAGGAGATGTTAACGGAAACCACCGAATGGTTTCCGAGTGGGCAGAGCTGCTTGACATTGCAAAAGTGATGGAAGTGAAGAAGAGGTCTAGCAGTGAGTCTCTTCCATTAGGGTTATTCGAGAAACGTGTGGGGAAATACACTATTTGCGTAAAAGATTGAGTGATTGAAAAATTCATTGTGTGGACCCCAGGAAGATCGGTGACTGATTTTTCCAGCCACTTGGCGTGGTGGGCATTAAAGTCAACAAACACAAATATATGGGCCGATGAATGAGAAGAAATCGATATTATTAGAGATGCTGCCAAGTACTGAACAGTCAGGCGATGAAGGGGAACGGTAAAGAAAGAAAATATAGCTAATCGAACTTAGAAGTGAGAGACGGAAACACATGAAAGAATGATCTAAGGATTCAAGAGATATCACCCTAGCTAGAGGGAGATGTTCACTGACATAAACACCAAGTTCATGTATATGGACATTGTAGTCATTTCTGTAAAGGGAAAAGTAACGAGGAACGTAAAACTTAGAAGATGGGATAGAAGGGTCAAAGTTAGTTTCACGGAGAGCTAAGATGTCAGGTGAGTTTATTTGAAGGAATGATTCTACGCGGCTTAGGACCAGAAATTATCGAAGGAACAGAGGACGAAATGAAAGAAACAAAGAAAAGAATGATTAAATACTCATACATGGAACGGAAATAAACCGAATATTACCCAAATCCTCTTCTGATGAGGATTATACAAGCGTAGCTCAGAAGTGGCGCAAGGCCGAAAGTAAGGGACACAGAATGACGACCGAACTCACTATTCAGCTGTAACTGATCTCGCGAGACAAATATGCTCATGATTTCACTACGTCGATTTGTCCGCAAATAATATTTATTTCTGTTAAAAAAACAGAAAATGTGATATTTTTTTATTATATTATTTAGACTTGCTTCAGTTTCATTTATAAGTCAGCCATTAACAACATCGTCTGCATCGATATCAGTTAATAATATTTTCGAATCCTTTTAGGATTGTATCACTCTATAAGCTAACTGAATCATTTTTATTTTTATGTATTCAATGAACTCGAAGTCTCGCAGCATGCGAGCAATTTTTTCCCAGAAAGGGAAACAGATTACTCAAAATCAAGCTTTCCTGTTGTATCAAATAGGTTTTTTACTGTATCATATCAACTGCTTTTGTTTTATGTAGAAAATATTGGTAAATGTCTGTAGACATTTACGTTGCTCTGTCTGATAACATTCTGATAAAAAAATATAACAGGCATTATTCCAGTCTCTTTTACAAAGCCATATTTTCATTGCCTTATTTCTAGTTCATTTTCGCTACGAGCACGATAAAAAGTAGAAAAAATAGCTAAAAAGAAGAAAAAGATTAATAAATTGCTACTTGATATTTACTCTTCTGTATGGCACTGGTTGCTGGACTATTTCTTCAAAGATGAAGAGGATACTGGAAGCAATAGAAATGGGGTTTTACAGAAGTATACTAAAAGTGCCATAGACCAAACATATGAGCAAAGACGAAGTTTTGGGGAAAGAAAAAAACAAAACTGCACATACTGTGGTAAGTCCTGTTCCGACCAATCTGGACCAACCTGACCGGTGAAAATTCATGAGGCGAACGCAAGAGATATAAAACAATACAATTATCATGAAACAAAAAAAACTAATACTTAAAACCAGGAAGAGACGGTTTAAATTTCTGGAGCATATAATGAGGAAAGAGGGCTTCGAAAATCTGATACGCATGGGAAAGGTAAATGGGAAAATGAACGGGGGTAAATAATGCATAATATACTTAGTGAGCTTGACAAAAGTGATGGCAGAACGAGGCCGAGGAGAAATAACAGAAAAACAAAGTTTAAGAGCTGCAAGAGACCGGAAGTTGTGGAGAGCCATGACTGCCAATGACCTAAGGTAACACGTTCACATAAAGAAAGATCTTAAAGATCCCAAAGTATTCTAAAGTTGATAGCATCTATGCTACCAACCTATCTGGTTGTCCAGCTTTGTTTTTTTTGTTTGTTTTTTTTTTTGTTTTGCTTAACCAGTGGCGATTATAAATAGGACTTTATTACCACTGATCCTTCGATGATTTTTTCTATGTATCGTAGGTTTATGTTATTTGTTGTCATGAAAGAGTCCAACAATATATTTCTTTCATCTTTGGTGCATATTTTTTCACGTCTTACTAGATTTTTCTTGCAGAGATAACGATGAATTTTTTCTATGTATATTAGGTTTATGTTATCTTTTTTTTCAATGAAGAATCCTATAATATATTTCTTCTATCTTTGTTGCATATTTTCTTCATGTGAGTTGTGGTGCAGTGGATATTGACTCGGAACGATAAATCGGGGAGCCGAGTTCGACATCCAGTTGAATTCCCTGCATTCACTTATGCACAAATACCCTTGGGAAAGTATTATTCCTTCTCTTCCCCCAGTTACGGGTTAAACAATAAGACAGACTGGGTTCTATAGCCTTAGCTGGCAACCAGTCTACCTCAGAAAGCAATGGCAACCTACTTTGGGATAATCTTCTGCCCAGTTAGTCATGTCTCTTTCACGTATGGCACTTAACTGTCTAATCATCCAAATATGTATGGTTCTCAACAATATAAACAAGTAAATTAAATGAGCTCTAATTTAGGGATGCCAAAGTAAAAAAAAAACGCACGGAAGCTTATGTAAGTATTTTATTAGATGAAATTATGTGTAGCATCAAAATCTTAAAGAAACTACCGTGATCGTCAGAAATATCTTCCACATCATGGTAAGATGGTAAGCAGTATTTACTAATATGTAAACTGATATTTCCAGTAACCATTTTGAAAGAAGGGATCAAGAGTCATGAAATAAGTTTTACATAGAATAGAGAAGGTTTTCATTAATAATTAAAGGAAAGGAAACTATATCTACAAGTTGAAATCTGTGGTGTATGTCAACAGATAGATAGATAGATAGATAGATAGATAGATAGATAGATAGATAGATAGATAAGGAACGGACTGAGACAGATAAAAAAAAATTAAAAAATGAGAGAGATTGTGGCAGTCTACTCATTAAATGAGTATTATTATCAGTAAGATACATTTACGTCCATGTAACTGAAAGGTGTTCTTGATGCGTGCCAGACATTTGCTAGACATATTCGAGAGATTACAGATGTAATCAATTCATAATTGTGTTGTTCTATATCTCCTGCGTTCGCCTCATATGTTTTCAGCGGCCAGGTCAGTCCAGATTATTTGGAACAGGATTTACCACAGCATGTGCAGTTTAGATATTTGTTAATCTGAAAATACTTGGTAGTTATATGTGTATGCGTGTGTATTTGTGCTTGTGTGTGTGCACGGCTTTCATAATTTTGTCTTATTTCCTTACTTTGTCAAGCTTACATGTTTATGTAAACAGCTTTTTTGCAGAACATAAAGCAGGAAGTTAGACACAAATACCCTTAGGAAAGGTATTAATCTATCTCTTCCCTCCAGTTATGGGTTACATAACAGGCTAAATTGGGTTCTATAGACTTGGCTGGCAACCAGTCTACCGCAGAAAGTAATGACAACCTACTGCGAGATAATCCTCTGCCCGGTCAGCCATGTCTTTTTCGAGATGTGATCGTCCAAGCGTGTATCATGTATGGCGCTTAACTGACTGAAAGCAGGAAGACTTAGATATCTCCAATGTTGAGTTGGATAATGAAATATGATTTGGGCATACATTTACCCATGTCGAATACAATATTTTCAACTTGCGTATCCATTTAGCTAAAATCTATCGAATAGAAAGAACAACTTTGATTTAAAATAGATGAAAGACTTTTGTCTGTATCAATCAAATCCTTAAACATTAATGTGTCGATCTATGTAAGCGTGTGTTAGTCGGGAGCATATTACTGAAAATACATTCTATGAGTCGAATATATAATGCATATCACATTCGCTCTGTCATATGATCAAATATTATTTCTTATTTTATCTCTTTATATTTGTTTTCTCAGCTAGGTCATTCAGTGCACTTTTTTTAATTCTTTATAACACCGGAAGCTTTTTGATGTCGTTTTTAAAGTAATGCCCGCTTCACTTCGGTTATGTTGATTCAGTGAATCGTATCATGTTCTTTGATGTAGTCCAAACAAGATCAAAACTTGTTCACCCATTGGTATTGAAGTTCATTGATCAGCACAAGTCACGTCGTTTGGCCTGATAGACTTGTAAATGGAGGATACCGGCTTTGGCTTCAACACTGTGTGTTGAAGCCAAAGTGATTTGATCTCGATTCTCTAATGACGCGAGATCAAATCACAAAAATGGCACACACTGTAAATGAGCAATTGTACCAATTAACTATCTGTCGATTTGTCTTGCTTTAAAAGAAGCAGAAATTACATGAAAGATATTTGGGGGAATGCGAATCATCTCATTCTTCGAAAATTGATTCCGATCTAAATGAATGTTCAAGTCCAGTCTCAGTAAAAGCTTGTCAACCGTTGTTAATCATCCGTAGGAAGGCGAATATGTCACTAACACAACCAGTTATGTTACTGAAAATTAATAAAACGAGAAATCTGAAATGAAGAAAAAAATATTAAAAGAATAGATTCAGAAAGTTAAATTCGGCGATTTATAGTGCATTTAAAATTTTTAAGATCGTAGTTGCCTGAGAAGCAGGAAACCGAAAGAGATTTCTGCAGGCAAGAAACGAAACATTTAGAATAGCGCTGACGGTTATATCTAGCTATTTCAACAGTAAAAAATAAGACCTAACTGCCAATCTAGTCACTCAGTCAGTTAAGTGTCATACATTATAAACTTTTGGGCAATCATGTCCCGTTTGATTGTGATTGATTTCTTCGTGTTCATGTGCCGTATCCTTTCAGGACTTAGGTCATCCTTGATTTCCACTTGGCTCTGTCTCTTGTCGTTCTCAGTTTTTTTCTCCTACTTTCTTCCCCAAACCTCGCTCCGCCATTCATTTGCTCAACCCTATCAAGTATGTCTCACGCTGCTTCCCCCCGTCTCTCTTTCCTTCTATCCATCCTGTGATTATTAAATTCACTAGGCCTTCCTTCCTCATTACGTATCCCATTAATCTCATCTGTCTCTTTCTGGTGTTAATTATGTGTTTTCTTCTTGTTTTTATCCTCTCCAACACATCTGCGTTGCTAATATGCTCAGTCCTTGGTATCCTCAGCATCCTTCTGTAACACCACATTTCTGCTGCCTCAAGCCTCTCCTTCATCTATGAGGAGATCGTTCAACATTCACTGCCACACACAAGGAAAGATATCACATAGTAATCCAGCACTTTATTCTTTGTTTCTAACGATATTTTCCTGTCTCTTCGTATTCTGGTTAGCTATTGAAATGCCATCTTGGCTATGCCAAAGCGTCTAGGGGTTTTGGTTGTCGTTTCTTTTCTGAAGTACATTGTGTTCGATATCGGGTCGAAATGAAAAATTGCAATGCTGAGTTCGAATTCCTCACCTGTTCATTGCATTCACGTACGAGCAAATACCCTTAGGAAAGGTAGAATTGCATTTCTTCTCCTCCCATCTATTGGTTGAATAGTTGAAAACGTTTCCTTGCTGATACTTTCCGGCCTTCTCCAAGTGTCTGCATTAGTTTATTGTAACTTTCTTGAAATTTTGCACTGAACTCATTAGTTAGATTACTATAGTATTGCCATGCTTAAGGGATATTTCACATATTTTTAAAACAATTAATGATTTTTTAATCCGATATTATCTATCATTACAAATATAGGTTATATTTAGTAGATACATTTACATTTTTATAATAGAGACTTTTTTTGAAAGTAATGGAATTAATGTCAACCGGTCTATAGATAAAGAATCTTACTAAAGAAAACTGATTTATTTTCTACAATTCATCAACTATTTGTAGGATATTTAATGCCTGGGAATGTTTTTAGATTCTTTTTTTTATTTAGATAACAATGGTTTAGTGATAAAAGTCTTACCTATAGCAGTTGCCGAGAAGATTCATTCTATCCCCAAAGATATTTCCACGTAAGTGGATATAACGAATCCAACAGAACTCAGCTCTCCGATTAACGATTTCAGGTTATTATCCATTGCACCAAGTGCACATCCACGCTTACAAAATCTAGTATTCCCAAGAGATTACTATCTAGGTACTGACAAGGCTCGGCGTTGCTTAAATTCGCTGATCGTAAGGGAATTGCAGTTTCAACGTGATGTGTCCGTAAGCCTACAAAAATAAAAGAAAAAAATATCAAATATACTCTGTAGTAATAAGTAATAATAATCAGTCTTGTTTAGTTTTTGATTTTTGTTCATGAATTCCGCTAAATATAATGTTTGCAGTTTTTAGCACTATCAGACAATAGAATTAAACTTACCTCGTCCAAGAATTCTGTTATTTAATACATTAATCCAAGAGACCATGTACTTCTTTAATACAGCAGGCCAGGAATGCCATACGCTGGTTTTTTTAATCTTCATCAGTAAATTACTTTCCACCATGACATAGTAGCTGAGCTTTTCTCTGATCATTCAAGGAGTTTACAATTTGGATTTAGCACTCTATGATATTTTTCTTATTTTCTAAGTACTAATTTTGAGATCCAAAATGAAGTAAGGTCATTCCTTAAGACCCTCACTTCTTCCGAAATTGTATAAATGATTATTATTGTCACTCACACGCGCACATGAAAATGCAGGGAGATTTAAGAGATAGATAGATAGATAGATAGATAGATAGATAGATAGATAGATAGATAAGTTTAGAAAAAAACGTGAATTTGACTTTTGTTTCATTAATTCTTTTCACCATGATAATGAAAGCCATATAATATTAATTCTAACAAGCATGTTTTAATATACTAAATTATATATATATATATATATATATATATATATATATATATATATATATATTACGGTGTCACTCATATATAAAGTGTGTCCTTTTAAGTGTGATAACATAATATATATAAATCATCCGCATACAGGCCTGTTTCGATGTATCACGGATCATCCGTGCGGCTAGATTAACTATTTGCTTTAAGCCAGGATTGAAATCTAACTGATTTGTTACCAGTCAGAGATCCAGCCACCAAGCTATCAGCGCACGGCAAAAGAAAGGCAAGTTTCATAGCGTGTAATGTTTTACAAAATGGAAATACGCCAACAGTCATTAGTGTTCAATCCCGTAAACAAACGGAGAGCGTTCAACACGATAACCGGAGAATATAGCATAAAGCCGTAAATAGGTATTGCTTTTGAAATTACCCTTTCTCCACAGTATGCACTTTTACAGATAATGAAAGGTAAACAAATAACAAAGAGTACTTGCTGTAGAATTTTAGGCATCTTATACTTTAGGTTACTGATTGTAAATTCGAAAAGACTCAATATTCTACAACTGAAGACTTGTAATACAATGTTGTGTCATAAGCCATTTCTATTTTGGAGAAACAACTGGAATAACTGATCATCCGGGGCATTTGAGAATAAACGTGGGATACAAGAACATAATATTTTATCTTTTCACCCAAAGCATGGTAACACAACAACTAAGACGAAAGCAGTTACTGAGTATGAGGGAGAGGGAACACTGTTAATATGAGAGAACAATAAAAGAACAATAAAACAGAAGATAACAATTGACATGACATTTACGTTTATGAAGATCATATATTCAACTTGTACAGCGATACTATTCTGAGGACCCAAAATGTTATGCCAGAATTTGTAATCGGAGGCCACAATTTGAACAACATAAGGTACGCAGTTCTGATAGAAGACACTGAAAAGAAACTACAAGACCCCCTACAGAAGGTAGCTGAAGAGAATGACAGGAAAGGACTACAAACAAACTGCAAGAAAACCGAATGCATGGTCATCAGCAAAGAGAGCAGCCCAAAATGACAAATACAGGTGTGGGATACTAAAATCAAGCAGGTACAAAAATTAAAATACTGTGAAGTGTTCTAACAGAATATGGAAAGTGCGACACAGAGATCCAAAGGCAAATTGTCATGGCGAAGGACGCGTTCCAGAAGCTGAGTAGAGTTTTAAGAGACAGGAAAATTTCGCTAGAAACAAAAAAGAGAGTACTGAATTGCTATGTGCTGTCAGTTCTTCAATATAGCGGTGAATACTGGATAATACCACAAAAGATGAAGGAAAAACGTGAAGCTACTGAAATTTGGTTGTACAGAAGGATGCTACAGATATCATGGATCGAGCATGTGTGCAATGATAAGGTTTTGGAAAGGCTGGAAATGAAAACGAAATTAATACTGAGCATAAGGAAGAGACAGCTGAAGTTCCTGGGACATGCAATGAGGAAGGGGAGCTTGGAGAACCTGATACTAACAGGCCAGATAGGGAGACAAAGAAACAGGAGAAAGCAGCGGATAACATATTTGAAGGGCCTGAGTAGGTGGATGACAGAACGGAGGTTGCGGGATGTTATAAGAGAAAGCGTGCTAAGAGCCACCAGGGATAGGATGATGCTTCCCTAGGTTCCAAAATGACAAGGCACGTAAAAGATATTGACTGGGAAGCCAAAAGTTGGAAGAAAGTCACACAAGCGAGAAGTGCGCTAGAAGAAACTATTATCATATAAATTACGGTTATATCTATGCCTTAGAGAGGAAAGTTCATGGGAACAATTACTATGAAAGAATTTATAGAAAAGTCACTACGTTTCGGCAGTGGTAATATAGTTGAAGCAGAGATGTCAGGTCAAGACCAATAACATTGCAGATCCTTCTCTCGACTTACATGATAAACCAATGCTGCATACTGCAATAAATAAATATTAGAACTCTGCTGTTTTGTAACAATGCCACCCATTATGCTAAAACATGATGTGGGATGTCGCTCGCGAAGGTACTATATTCCATTCCTGCATGATATAAAAAGAAAATCACGTGGATACAAATTACTTGGCAGCGTCAGTTGATTTCTTCCTTGTTCATATTTTTTTTACTCGTGTGAATTGCCAAGTGAGAGAGAGAACAACAACCGACTACTATCTTAGCGGCAGGTTATTAAACTCACCGCTAGCTGGGAATATCTTAATTCCGTCCGCAACTGGCCGATTCGCGAGTCATCCACCATTTCCCTCCTTTTGGTTCAACGGCCTAAGCGACCCCTCCACAAACGATTCTCTTGGTTCCTTCTTTTTCAATTCATCACTACAATATATTCCTGCTCCAGTAAGAAACCTGTCGTGGCGGACAAACACAATCTCGCTGCTGACCTTGAGCGTGATCTACACTCTGTGGTGAACTGGTGCAAGAAGTGGCTTGTCAACTTCAATTCATCTAAGACCAAGCTGTTGTCTGTCAACCATTACAGGCAACCTCTTCTGCCTCCCATAAGCATGGACCAAGTGATTCTCCCTGAGAGTAATACACTACGCCTCCTCGGACTTACCCTGTCCTCAGACCTCAAATGGAACCACTATATTGAATCCATAGCAAAATCTACTGCTACGAAGATTGGGTCACTATGTCGATCCAGGATGTTTTTCCCACCTGAATCCATCCTGCATATATACAAGTCAACCATCCGTTCGTGCATGGAGTACTGCTGCCATTTATGGTCAGGTGCCCCTGCCATTCTCCTCAGTGTTCTTGACAAGCTCCAAAGGAGAGTCTGTAATGTGATAGGTACTGATATGGCGACTCGACTGCAGCCACTTCCCCATCTTCGAAATGTGGCCTCCCTTTGTCTGTTCTATAAATACTTTCATGGCTTCTGCTCGGATGAGCTTAAGTCACTGATGCCTCCTCAACAGGTGTTTACTCGTGCAACCAGACTGGCGACTGAGTCCCACCCATTCACAGTCAGGTTAGCCAAATGCAGACGACAATTCTACTCCTGCAGCTTCCTCTCTCGCACTTCCCGCCTGTGGAACTCGCTCCCGTATTCTTGCTTTCCTGACGGCTACAACCTCCAGAAATTTAAATGCAAAATTAATACTCATCTACTAACCACTGGACTCTAGCTCTCTCCCCTCCCCTGTATAACCTTCCCTTTCTCTCCACCTATGTATCTGTCATCGCACCTGCTTTCTCAGCTTTCTGTTGTTCCTTTCTAACTAGTTTGTACTCCTCACTCTTTTCTAATTAATCTTTTTACATTTATGTAGCCCCCTGCACATCAGTGGCGTTTCCGCCTTGCTCGGGGTGAAATGATTAAAAAAAAAAACAGTTCGTATTATGGATTAGGTAAAATTTGATGTAAGAGTGTTGTTGATATTATAAAGGTTTATGGTCTCTAAGGGGACCTAACTTTGGTTTTTGTAGTATTTTTAGCATGATTTTAGGGGTTTTTGCCTCTAGCTCTCTCCCCTCCCCTGTATAACCTTCCCTTTCTCTCCACCTATGTATCTCTCATCGCACCTGCTTTCTCAGCTTTCTGTTGTTCCTTTCTAACTAGTTTGTACTCCTCACTCCTTTCTAATTAATCTTTTTACATTTATGTAACCCCCTGCACATCAGTGGTGTTTCCGCCTTGCTCGGGGTGAAATGATTAAAAAAAAAAAAACTCTCCCTTTTATTTCATGCCTTTTTTTTGTGGGGGACACTAGAATGACCAAGGGTCTTCCTGAAAAGACTAGATTTCTTCCGAACCATCTCGAATAGGAAAAACTTCTATTTCTTTATTTGTTTATTTATTGTGTGGATCCGATCTGCGTCCTTGTTAGCGCTGGTCAATCGCATTCAAACCCGGTGTGCCCTTACGAATTGACAAGACAAGTGTCTATTTTGAACCTACATCATTAATCTTAACTTTCTGTATATTTTACAGCTTTTGTCACTGAGGAGTAGAGTTTAAAAGACGTTTCCTACATTAATATTTGTTGTTTGGCGACTGAATGAGCAATGATTTCAAATTTCTAGTTTTGTTAAAACTCTTCTTTTTCTTACTTTCTTTTTCGTTTTTATTTTTAAAAGGACTGCTCCGAAATTTATCACATGCTAACTATAACATAATATTTCTACCTCACCGGTCATATTTGAATGGTTTTATAAAAACTAATAGTTAACTTTTTTGATAGCGCTAAAACGCTTTTGATAGGAAAAATGTATTCTAATGAAAACAATATTCAAGAGTTCGTCGAGAATCTTTCACAACACAACCTGCGTAATTTTATTCAAAGGGTGTCGAAGAGCTGCTTAATAAATAGAAACATGGCTTTGCAAATCAGTATAAAATTGAATAGAAATTAAATTTACTTTTTTTCAAGAATAAAAATGAATGAAAGATATATAATAAATAATTCCTATCTTTTTTAACAATTGTTAAAATTGATAAAAATTATTTATGACTACCTGATATTTTCTTAAAATACTAATTATCAACGCTGAGTTGTGAAAAGTAATAAAATGTTAGTAATGTACTTGTAGGTAGTGCTTCTAATATTACTAAATTTCTTTACTGCGTTCAAATTTGGTGAAAGACAAATTCGATTAAATACTTCCATTTTGTAAGAACACACACACATCCCTAAATTTTCAAATATCAGAAATTTAATCTCGTTTTAAAACCGGATGAGTGTGCAGGCGATAAACGTTCCAAATTAAATGAAATAGTTTGTTTTTATTTTTCTTCATTTTTAAAATTTTGTCAGAATATAATTTTACAAGCAGTATCTTGTGGATTTTGTCTAGTCTTCCAGTTTGAATAGGTTTGTCTGCTTCGAATATAAATATTCGAAATATTGACATTTAACAAAAATACTTAGCATAATAAATGCCTACACTAACGTGCTAATTTTCATGAGATAGCAGTGTGTCAAAGCAACGATAGGTGGCGCCACCGTAGACAAAAACCTACGGAAAGATTTAAAGGAAAATGAAAAACAAAATGTATGGCCGTCAGTAAAAGTAATAGCTCAAAATAAAGCTACGAACTGGAGGCAACAAAATCAAACAAGTAAAGAAACATAAATATCTAGAATATGATTTAACAGGGGACGGAAAGGCGACATCGAAATCAGAATTGGAATAGCGAAAATTCGCCATTGGCGGCCATAATCTCAACAATATCAGATACGCAGATGACATGGTGCTGATAGCAGACACGGAAAGGAAAATGCAGGACCTTCTACAGAAGTTAGCAAAAGAAAGTGAAAAGAAAGAACTGAGCATAAACTTAAAGAAAACTGAATGCATGGTCATCAGCAAAAAGAGGAGCCCAATATGCCAACTCTAGGTCGGAGAAACTAAAATAGAACAAATAAAAATATTCAAATACCTGGTGAGTGGTTTGACAGAGGATGGAAAATGCGACATGGAGATCCAAATACGAATTTCAGATGATAACCAGAGTACTGAAAGCCAGGAAATCTCATTAGAAACAAAGAAAAGAGTGCTGGATTGCTATGTGATATCTGTCGTTCTGCATAGAAGTAAAATACTGGACAATCTCATCAAATTTGAACGAGAGGCTTGAGGTAGCAGAAATGTGGTTTTACAGAAGGATTCTGAGGATACCATGGACGGAGCACGTGTGCAACGATGAGGTGCTGGAAAAGCTGAAACGAGAAGAAAACTGATACTAAATATTAGGAAGAGACAAATGAGGTTACTGAGACACGTTATGTGGAAGGAGGGCATGGAGAACTTAATACTCACAGGTCAGATAAAGGAAAGACTTGACAGGGGAAAGCAGCACGAAACGTACTTTTTAGTCTGAGTAAATGGATGGCGGAGCAGGGCTTAGTGATACCAAGCGAAAAATATTGAGAGCAACAAGAAACAGAGCAAAGTGGAAGTCCATAATCGCCTACGTCCTGATAGGACACAGCACAAGAAGAAGAAGAAGAAGAAGAAGAAGAAGAAGAAGAAGAAATAATGCTAAAGAAAAAATTAAAGAAGGAAGAAAAATAAAAAGGACAATGATATAATCCATCTGTAATTTTTTACCGTTTTCGTTTGACATCAATAGTAAAAACATCAGGCCAAATGTCTCATACGTAACATTATATTTTATACAGATCAGTACTTCGCTAATTCCGGTCGGCCAGCCGGTGTGTGTAGCTAAAAGACTTTCGCCAAATTCTGATTCTGCCTCACGTCAAGACGAGTAATCTCTCTCTCTCTCTCTCTCTCTCTATATATATATATATATATATATATATATATATATATATATATATATATAAGAAAAATTAAGACAGACACGTTATTTCATGGTGAATCGAAAGTAAAGGCCTATTTCAGGCGAACCATCGTCAGTTTCCATCTTTATTTTACAGAGGATTTTACACGAATATTCGTGTAAAATCCTCTGTAAAATAAAGATGGAAACTGACGATGGTTCGCCTGAAATAGGCCTTTACTTTCGATTCACCATGAAATAACGTGTCTGTCTTAATTTTTCTTATATTTGCTCTATATGTATTTATATGCATATATGTTTAGAGCTCTCTTAGAGAGTTATCCTACCATTGTATGTACAGGATACTCCTTTAGATACTTCTATACACACACTGCATGCTGATATATATATATATATATATATATATATATATATATATATATATACATATATATATATATATCCTTCTCACGTGGATGTATATATATTGACACGTGCACATCTTTAGAGCAACATTGAACACTATATTTGCACCTGAAAGCCAACAACTCGTTTCTTAAATCAAAACATTAGTGTACCTGGCTTTTTGAAGCTCCAGCGTAACACTGAATGCAAATACTATTTTGGCAAGATCAGGGTTTGAGTCACGGGCTTCAATATAATTGATGTCTCAATAAAACTTGTAGTAATCATAGCAATAAATTATTAATATCGCTTTATAATGAATACCATAAAGCGCAAATTAAGCAGAATATTTAATTGATTAATTAGCAGTAAATCAATGACGATGCCAATCATAAAATTAGCTTCTTCGATACAGAAAACATTCGACATTCCTTGATCAAACAGTTAGAATTACTGCCGTCATAAACTTACAATATCTTTATTATTAAAACAATTTTCCATTAAATTATATTTCCTTGTCTTAGTTCTCCCTCTAATAATTCTGAGAGATTTCTTCCATATTGTTTTCATTAGTATGAAAAATCAATATCTTGATTAAATTCTTATTTCCATTTCTTTTTCCATAATCTACGTGCTAACCATTTTTGTTGTTGCTACTGTTGAAATGTTCAAGAAATCTGAGTTTTTTTATTATTTGCTAAACATTTTTTGTTTGTTTGTTTTTTGTTTTCTTTTTGTTGATTGTTTGTTTTTTTGTTTTATTTTTTTTTTTGTTGTTTCCCCACCCCCCAGTGTCTATATTCGGATGATTTGTTTTCAATTTATTATAGCATTATTTCGTTTAATCTATTTAAGCTATGAGAAATTTGAATGATCTAATTCCAAATTAACACTTTAGATCTTTATATCGTACTAATAGAAACCTGATGGAAGCATTGTTCATAACTTCTTCAGCTAGTAACAATTATTGGAGTACTCGATGCCCCGGCGACAATTTCAAAAACCACTTTATTCATACAATATGTTCGATATTTGGTCAACTCGTCAAAATTGTCAGATATTTGGCCAATAATTTAAAAGTGTCGTTTCTTTAAATCAATGTTTTTTGTGTTGTAGTTTTGTACAGCTCGGTAGAAAAAGTCAAAAAGAAGAAGTATTAGTTGTAGTATTAATGATTAATTTCAAAATGCGTAAATGGATATGAAGTGACCATATCAATGAAGAAAAAGGGAGTGATTAACTTAGCGTTTCTGAAATTGTCTACATTTTTAAACAGTTCCCAACAATTTAACTTCTTCTTCTATGTGAAGTACATTATGCACTGATATCTGCTGAGTTCATGTGAATGCTTATGACAATATGTGTCGAATAATCAGATTAAAGATGTTAGACGGCTAGGACAACTTTTTATCCTTTGTCAATCTTAGAATTGCTTGTCTTACTCTCCCGTATATTACATGTTCAATCAGTCAGTTACGTGCCATACGTGATACACGCTTAAGCGATCATGTCACGAAAAAAATATGACAGACCGGGCAGAAGTTTTTCCCAAGGTAGGTTACCATTACTTTCTAAAGTAGACTGTTTTCCAGCCAATTAAATTACGAGACATAATCTGTCTTGTAATTTAATCCATAGAGATATAAGAAACGGATTAATACCTCTCCCAAGGGTATTTGTGCGTGATAGCATGCAACGAATTCAACTGGAATTCGAACTCAGCTCTCCGATTTCTCGTTCCGTGCCGATATCCACTATGCTACAACACCTTCATGTTCAGTCATCCGTTAACACAAGTTCCATAAGTAGTTTACTCGTGGTTTTCCTCTGCCACCTTTACCTGCATTATGTCCTCTAGGTTTCAAATTCTCCAAGAATTCTTTCCTCACTATAGACCTAAGAAATTTCAAATGTCTCTTTCTGATTTTAGTATAAGTGACCATTTTATTTATATTTTTCACATTATTCTTTTGGATTACACGCCCCGCTCATATTCTTCACTAATTTGTTGTCTCAAGTTTTCAGTACTTTGCGAAAATGGTTCAGAATTTTCGGATTCAAAAGCTTTTTTGTTTGTTTCTAACGATATCGTCTTGTTCTACAAGGCAACATTTGCAATTTTAATACGTATATAGATTTCGGTGTCACATATTCCGTCACTCGTTAAAGCACATCCCTATATTTAAATTTGCATATTTTTTAGAATCTGACATCACCTGTTTGTAATTCGAATCTCTAGTTATTTTGCTTTCTTGTATGTTTATGTCCTGAAGCTATGGTATTCATTTAATATCATATATTCTATCATCAGTTAAAGCAATTCCTATATATTTATATTTAAACTGCTGTATCTTTAGAATTTTGATATCACCAATTAGTAAATCAAATCTTTGTTTTTTTTTCTTGCGGTAAGTATCTGTCCAGAAATTAGTATATATATATATATATATATATATATATATATATATATATATATATATCCCCCATTAAGCTCGTAACATATGTTTATACATCCTCAAATTGTAATTAGCATCTTAAGAAATTTTCTTGCTGTAAGTATCTATCCTAAAGTTATGATATACATTGAATATCATATATTCTCTCATCAGTCAATGCACTTTCCATATATTTATTCTCACGTTTTTTTTGGGGGATTTTGACGCCGCTTATTCGTAATTCTTATGTTGGGCTATTTTGTTGCAGTAGGTATCAGAAATTAAGCTATTATATCTAAATATTATCATATAGCCTATCATCGGCTAATTTTTCTTATTTTTTTATAATTTAAATATCACCTATTCGTAACCTTGCCTTTTTTTTTCTTTTCTTGTAGGTATTTCTCCTGAATTTAAGATAGCCCTTTATAATATTATGATAGCCATGTTCTAGCATTCTTTAAATCATATCTGATATATTTAAAACCCCGTTTTTTATTTCATTTATTTATTTATTTATTTTTATTTGGGGGGCGTTTACCTCACTAAGTCGTAATTCGCATCTTGGACTTTTTCTCTTGATGTAGTTATCTGTTCTGAAGCTATAATATAATTTTAATATTATATATTCTATTATAAGTTAAATCACTTCCCATAAAATTGAACTTTTTTTTAAGCATTTCTCCCCAAGCAAGGCAATTCACTGCCACTGTTGCGCAGGGGGTTACATGGGGGAAAGTGATGAGAAAGAATGGTTCGGGGGTTACATAGGGGAAAGTTATGAGAAAGAATGGTTAGGGGGTTACATAGGGGAAAGTGATGAGAAAGAATGGTTATGGGGTTACATAGGGGAAAGTGATGAGAAAGAATGTTTCGGGGGTTACATAGGGGAAAGTGATGAGAAAGAATGCTTTGGGGGTTACATGGGGGTAATTGATGAGAAAAAATGGTTAGGGAGTTACATAAGCGAAAGTGATGAGAAAGAATAGTTAGGGGGTTACATAGGGGAAAGTGATGAGAAAGAATGGTTAGGGGGTTACATGGGGGAAAGTGATGAGAAAGAATGGTTAGGGAGTTACATAAGGGAAAGTGATGAGAAAGAATGGTTAGGGAGTTACATAAGGGAAAGTGATGAGAAAGAAAGTTTCGGGGGTTACATAGGAGAAAGTGATGAGAAAGAATGGTTCGGGGGTTACATGGGGGAAAGTGATGAGAAAGAATGGTTAGGGGGTTATATGGGAGAAAGTGATGAGAAAGAATGGTTAGGGGGTTATATGGGAGAAAGTGATGAGAAAGAATGGTTAGGTGGTTACATAGGGGAAAGTGATGAGAAAGAATGGTTCGGGGGTTACATAGGAGAAAGTGATGAGAAAGAATGGTTCGGGGGTTACATGGGGGAAAGTGATGAGAAAGAATGGATAGGGGGTTATATGGGAGAAAGTGATGAGAAAGAATGGTTAGGTGGTTACATAGGGGAAAGTGATGAGAAAGAATGGTTCGGGGGTTACATAGGAGAAAGTGATGAGAAAGAATGGTTCGGGGGTTACATGGGGGAAAGTGATGAGAAAGAATGGATAGGGGGTTATATGGGAGAAAGTGATCAGAAAGAATGGTTAGGGGGTTATATAGGGGAAAGTGATGAGAAAGAATGGTTCGGGGGTTACATAGGGGAAAGTGATGAGAAAGAATGGTTCGGGGGTTACATAGGGGAAAGTGATGAGAAAGAATGGTTGGGGGGTTAAATAGGAGAAAGTGATGAGAAAGAATGGTTAGGGGGTTATATGGGAGAAAGTGATGAGAAAGAATGGTTAGGGGGTTACATAGGGGAAAGTGATGAGAAAGAATGGTTCGGGGGTTACATAGGAGAAAGTGATGAGAAAGAATGGTTAGGGAGTTACATAAGGGAAAGTGATGAGAAAGAAAGTTTCGGGGGTTACATAGGAGAAAGTGATGAGAAAGAATGGCTCGGGGGTTACATGGGGGAAAGTGATGAGAAAGAATGGTTAGGTGGTTACATAAGGGAAAGTGATGAGAAAGAATGGTTCGGGGGTTACATAGGAGAAAGTGATGAGAAAGAATGGTTCGGGGGTTACATAGGGGAAAGTGATGAGAAAGAATGGTTAGGGGGTTACATGGGGGAAAGTGATGAGAAAGAATGGTTAGGGAGTTACATAAGGGAAAGTGATGAGAAAGAATGGTTAGGGAGTTACATAAGGGAAAGTGATGAGAAAGAAAGTTTCGGGGGTTACATAGGAGAAAGTGATGAGAAAGAATGGTTCGGGGGTTACATGGGGGAAAGTGATGAGAAAGAATGGTTAGGGGGTTACATAGGGGAAAGTGATGAGAAAGAATGGTTCGGGGGTTACATAGGGGAAAGTGATGAGAAAGAATGGTTCGGGGGTTACATAGGGGAAAGTGATGAGAAAGAATGGTTCGGGGGTTACATGGGGGAAAGTGATGAGAAAGAATGGTTAGGGGGTTACATAGGGGAAAGTGATGAGAAAGAATGGTTCGGGGGTTACATGGGGGAAAGTGATGAGAAAGAATGATTAGGGGGTTATATGGGAGAAAGTGATGAGAAAGAATGGTTAGGGGGTTACATAGGGGAAAGTGATGAGAAAGAATGGTTAGGGGGTTACATAGGGGAAAGTGATGAGAAAGAATGGTTCGGGGGTTACATAGGGGAAAGTGATGAGAAAGAATGGTTAGGGAGTTACATAAGGGAAAGTGATGAGAAAGAATGGTTAGGGAGTTACATAAGGGAAAGTGATGAGAACGAAAGTTTCGGGGGTTACATAGGAGAAAGTGATGAGAAAGAGGGTGATAGACAGGTAAGGATACCGAGGATGAGGGTTTCGTAGATGGGAAGAGTGTTTGAGAGAATGGGTGCGAGTTAGTGTGCTAGGAGGTGTCTATTGACCTTACTTTTAAACTCCTGGCGATTGTAGCTGTCAGGGAAGCAAGTATACGAAAGGGAATTCCACAAGCGGGAAGAGCGAGACAAGAAGTTGTTGGAGTGGAAATTGCGGTTGCATCTGTTTCCCTCTAAAAGGGTGGGACTTAGTTGCTAATCTAGTATCTCGTGCATATTCATACCTAGGGGGTACCAGTGATCTAATTTTATCGAAGCAGAAGCCGTGAAAATATTTATAGTAGAGGCACAGGGAAGCTACGTTACGCCGGTGAGAGAGTGACTGCAGCCGATCTGCCAAGTCGGTATCAATCACATTACACATTCTCCGTTGTATTTTGTCAAGAACCCCGAGGAGAATAGCAGGGGCACCTGACCAGATGTGGCAGCAGTATTCAATACACGGGCGGATGGTAGATCTATAAAAGTGCAGGATAGATTCAGACGGGAAAAACTTCCGGGCCCTGCACAGAGAGCCGACATCAGCTATTCATAATTCGCATCATCAGATTTCTTTCTCTTAATGTCGTTATCTGTCCTAATTCTATAATATCCGTAGAATATTATATATCCTATCATCAGTAAAAGTACTTCCAATATTAACTTCCTTATATTGGGAATGTTGACATCTCCTATCCGTAATTCGTATCTTTAGCATTTATCGCTTGCTGCAATTATCTATCCTGAAGCTATGATATCCATTTAATAATGTATTTTCTGTCATTGGTTAAAGAATTTCCCATATATTCCAACTGCCGTATTTACTGGATTTTCATACCTTCAATTCCTAATTCCACCTTGGCACTTTTCCCTTGATGAAGGGAAGCTTCTGTCCTGAAGGTATGATATCAATACAATATATATTCTATCATTGATTAAATCACTTCCCATGCATTCGAATTTTTGTATTTTGTGAATTTTAACATCTTGAAATCGTTAATTCGTCAATTCGCATCTTCGGCATTTTTTACTTGCTCTAAGTATCTGTACTGAAGCTATGATATCCATTTAATATCATACATTTAATATCATACATTTAATATCATACATTTAATCCACTGTTAAATCACGTCTGACATATTTAAAGTTCCTATTTTTATTTTGTCATCACAAATTCGCAGTTCACATCTACGAGCTCTTTTTTCATGCTATATGTATCTATCCTGAAGCTATGATATCCATTTAATATCACATTTTCTATCGTCACTTATGGCATTTCTCATATATTTAAACTTCTTTTTTTTTAAATTTGACATCAACAAATCGTATTTCGCATCAATTTGGCATTTTTCTCTTAATGTAGGTATCTGTGCTGAAGCTATGATATCCTTTTAATATCATATATTTTATCATCGGTTAACGTACTTACCATATAATTAATTAATTTTTGCAAGTTTCTTTATTCGGTATCGATGAATGGGACGACTGCTATATTCCGGCTTATATTTGTTAGTTTAAAATAACATTCTTCAGCAATAGAACTTATCATATTTTCGGATGGAGGCAAATGTATTTAGTATTGTTACTTCTGTTTCCTTTGTTATAATTAAACGAATATACTGAAATTTATTGTGGAAAATTAGTAATGCATATATATGTGTCTAAATATGTAATATATAGCTGACATTTAAATAAAAACGTTTTCAAAGATTTTCAGTGTTTTTAAACAAAATATATTATTTATATGTATTTAGTACACAATTTTTAAAAATGTATTTAGTACACTATTCACTGTATATTCTGACTTTCCACATTTGTGAAGTGTGTATTATTTCATACAAGAACGATTCATGTGTTATTCGATGAGATCTGGGAGGTAGTTTTTGATATCTTCAAATTTTGGGAACCGCTGTTCCTGTCAATGTTGCATGCAGCGTAACAAGTGATACTTTGTATGTGAACTGTTAGATAGTATATGCCATATGTGGAAGAATTTCTCATCCCAGGTTTATAATTGTTTATTGTGTTAGTGTTTGCAACAAGGCCTCGGGCGTTATCAACCGACTATTCTCTAACCGACATACTTGCATGAAAAAAGCTTATTTTTTCCTAACCCAGTGCTTTATTTGAATAAATTAAATAATTCAGATCTAAATGGTCCGGTTCCGTTGCTCTTTATCTTGAGCTTCTTGATGAATTCCAAAGAAGAATTACCAAAATTATAGATCCTGGCCTGGCTGCTCGGCTTCAGTCACTTTCCCATTAACGTCAGATTGCCTTTCTCTGTGTTTTCTATAAATACTTTCGTGGTAATTGTTCAGATTATCTCTTCGCTGTGGTGTCTAGACATTACGGATTTAAGCGCAGTACATGATATCACCGATAAGCTGAATTAACCGTAAATTATATGGTAAAATTGTCTTTTCTAGCACTTATTGTTTTTCGAACTTTCTTCCGATGACATACATTCCAGCCAACTTTAATCTTCAAAACCTTAAATGCAAAGTCAATCGCTAACTATTGTCCTCCTGATTACTCGTTCTTTTTACCTCTCATTATTAATGTTTCTATTTCTAATTCTTCCATAGCCTATAACCCTTTGTGTTTTAACTGCATTGCATGGAGTGGAACCGATTAAAAAATGTCGCATCACCCCAAGAGATATATCTCATATTTGTCAAGCTATATAAGATATTGGATTTTACAGGGCTTTTTATTATTTGAGCAAAATATTTTTTTATTACTTTGTTGAGTATTACACTTGCTTCATCTTCAATGTATCTTATGTTATTTCCTGCAAAGCAGCTTGTATTTGTTCCCAAAGTCTGTCTTGCAAAGTAATATTAGATTTATCAATTTTTTATCCAAAATATCACATTGATGTTCAATAGGATTAAAATCAGGGCTTTGTGGGGGACAATTACAATTTTGAAACCTTCCTTCCTCTTCCTTTTTAGGCAAATATTTCTTAGAAATGTTTGAGTTATGTTTAGGATCATTGTCTTGTTTATAAATAAATCCTTGTCCTATTAAACGTATCCCAGATGAGACACGATGGCGGATAAGAATCTGGTGATACGTTTGTTATCCATCTTTCTATCAATTTTCTTCCGGTCTCCAACTCTCTGGCCACTAAAGCATCCCCAAACAAGAATATTTCCACCTCCATGCTTCATTGTTGGCACAATGCATTTTGCAAGGTAACTTTCATTTGATCTCCGCCTAACATACTGTCTACTTTTACATCCAAAAAGGTCAAATTTTAACTCGTCTGTCCAGAGCACTTTTGTCCACTGATCTACCGTCCAATCCTTGTGTTGTTTTGTAAATTCTAAGTGCTTTCTTACGTTTACTTTACGCAACATTGATTTCTTAACCGCTACTCTCCCATAACATCCATTTTCACAAAGCTTTCTGGTAACTGTGGACCTAAAAAACTGTTCATTTTTAGGAAGCAGTTTGTTGCACTCGTACCTTAATTCACGGGCTGTCTTCTGCCGATCTCTCAGGTTAGCTAATCGGAGATATTTAACCTTTTTCTCAGATAGTTTCCTTGGCTATCTATTCCTCTTCTTTGTTTCAAAGTTCCCGGTTTCTTTTTCTCTATCCAGGGTGTATTTCACTGTATTTGGGAACATTTGATGTGAGCTGCAATCCTTCTAAGCATCCACCCAACATCTCTTAAAGCCTTTATTCTGCTATTTTGTACAATTCTTAGCTCTGCTACCTTTGGCATTGTAGGTTGCTTAAAAAAATAAATTATTTGCCAAATTAAAAGATAAAGAGTACTTGCACGACTTACTCGAGGTCAGACAGCTAACTATTATCAAAATAAAGTTTAAAAAGGAACCTTTAAACTATGCTGACACTATTTGCAGCTCAATTCGATATGTGGGGATAAAAACAAAGTCAGTCATATCCAAGAATAATAGAATAATGAGTAGTTACAAAATAACTTGTTTAATAGAAAATAGAAAACATTAAATATAACTTCTTTTTAATACAATTCTTTTACCCCTATTTTTAAATAATCAATATTTATTGGCAATTTACTTGGCTTTACACCCTGTATTTGAATTTCAGTGAGGTTTTTAGGAAAATCATGCTTGTCCTAATACTTTTGCACACTACCAAAGTGTGCAAAAGTCTTAGGACAGGGGTGATTTTAAACTTTATTTTGATGCTTCATAAAAGATAAAACAGTTCTTGTCCTAATACTTTTGCACAGTACTATATATATATATAATTATTGATTTTCAGCAAACATTTCTTTAAGAATATGTGCGCACCGAGAACATAGAACTGAGTTAATTTCAGACGCACTTCTAATATTTCCCTAAGTTTGTACATAATGTCAGCACGTGAAACGTTAGCATTAATTTAAGAATAAATCAATATCCAAACAGACTCTGCTCCATCTAATGATCACCGTGAAGTATGCAAAGACGATTGTTGGACACGGCAAATTTCCGCTCAAGGCTGAATTTCTAAACTACTTGACAAAGATCAAGCAAATAAGAAAAAATTTTCGATCTCCTATAACTTTAAGTGCCTCTCCATGAAATATACGTTTCAATACGCGAGCATTAATGCGTACAAAATGAATTATATTAAAATGAACAAGGGAGGTAAGTCCTTTTACGTTAGTATTTAGAGTTGCGTCCCTTGTATTAAAGGTTTAGTATAATTAATCCTAATAAAAATTTCAAAATTGCATCTTTCGAATGTATATTGATTGGTTGTATGTCGTATTAATTATTTTTTTCATTTCAGATTACTACAGTTTATATGTACTAGCAATTATTTCGGAAATGAAGTATTTGATGCGTTCATTGATAATTTGATGACAGACGAGGCTTATAGTGCTTTTCTCAGCGAAACTTAGATGCTGTACAAGACCGAAATTATGGATTAACCAGCGACGATCGAAGTCACTTGTAATGGTTCTAGCGAGACAAGCTTGCTAGCCCTTACATAACATCGACGTGTGCCAGACGAAGCTTATTAATGATAAACATATAATAATAAGATTATCCGTTTCTAGACAGGTAATATTAGGCATTTATTGATTCAATACCTGACATTAATGTCAGTTGGAATTTATACACTTTTCTTTTCGACCATACTGGCTAACACACAGCTCTTGCTCTACCAACACTCAAAAATACACAATTTAAAAAACTCGTGATTATTACCTCCCCACTAAGGCGGATGCCCGAGGCAGATGCGGCATAAAGCCATTTAAAGTCCGAGCCCTTATGCTCGGTCAAAAATATCCCGTTGACCTTGCAAAAGACAGGGTCAATGTCTTGTCTGTTCACTTCAGACGAGACTCTAATCTTCAGCGGAGACTCATCTGTGTTCCTCTCCGCTGGAGATAGAGAGTTGACTTCGTACAATTTCAAAAACTGTCTCTTTAGACAAAAATAAATCCTTATATTAAGTGACGAATTATTTAATTGGTCAAGTCAGTAGTAGAGGACACATCATTTGCACGAAATAAAGTCAGTCAATAAACAATGTAAGACAAGCAGAGAAGAAAAATTTATTCTTTTTCTTCCTTCTTCAGCAAACTACACACAGGACACGAACCCGTTTTCTGGGAAAAGGGTTATCCCCCAGTTCGTCACATTATTTCTAATACTGGTATGGTTTTCCTTCCGAACCTTTGTTTAAGGTACTGGAGAATTTCATCATTTCTTCATTTTTTAATTATGTTGCTAAACATTTTTATTTGTTATTGTTGTTGTACGTCTTCAACTAATGTGATTTCTGTTATTTGATAAAGTTCTTAACAGCTACTGAACTTAAAAAACCTGCTTTCCTTTTAAAAGGATATTTTAAGCAAAAGATTTTATAAATTTCACCCAAAACTGTACTGGCTGCTCAGTCAGTGAATGTCAAATGTTTCATTGCAACTGTCTAATTATATTATTCTGTCAGTTAAATGTCATAATTGATATACGCTTGGGCATCATGTCTCGAAAGAAAAATGACTCAGCAAAATATTTTCTCGCGATAAATTGTCATGAATTTTTGCGGTAGACTGGTTGCCAAACAAGGCTATAGAACCCAATCTGTCCTGTTATTTAACCAACAGCTGCGGGGAGAAACGACTGATTCATACCTTTCCCAATGTTATTTGCGCGCTAGTGAATGTAATGAGTTCAACTGAAATTCGAACTCGACTCTCCAGTTTTTTTGCTTCGAGCCAATATCCACAGCACCACAACGCACATCTAGTTATGGCATTGCAATAACTATTTGTAATTCGTTAGCGCCAGTCTATGATATCTGATGAAAATTGAGAAGGTTCTTTGGCTTGAAATCATTTTAACCATTGATCTGAGAACATGGTTGAATATAGCTTATAGTTTAAACATTTCCAAACGATTTTGACGCTGTACATGACGTCTTTATGGTAGGCTACATCGGAGAAGGTCATTTAAGAACAAGATGTGACTTATTATTTTACTTTTTTGGCTTTACAGCAAACTGCGGTGTTAATAAATCTACATCAAACGCAGCCTATCTTATTTTCAATTCTCCTATTTCCTGTACTATATTTGATATAAATTTACCAATGTATTTTAGAACTGTTCATAATTTATTAATTCAACATTCTGAGTATTTATGGCGGATTCAGAGTATACGCACAACACTGCTTTTATTTCAGTTCTAGATCATAGTTTTTATTTTGGGAAGGTTTATCATAAGTTATACTTCTTGCAACACTTATTGAAAACAATGCTGAATATACTGAATTTTATATTAAATAGTGTTATGTTGCATGTACAAAAATATTGTGAAATAAATACAAACAACGTAATAGCATAAAGTAGGTGTATTACCAAGAAGAGAAGTATTTACAAAAGATGTGGTTAGTTGAATCCAGAACAAGGGTTTAGTAGAACGTATTGTCGTGAGACGTAAGAGTTTGACAAATAGAACACTTCCGGTGCAATAGCGGAAATACCAGACTGACTTGTTCATTCGGCTTACTTCCTCGACTCACTTCCGAGCTCCTCCTCGAGGTATCAACACTACTAGTTTATGTAGTGCTTAGAACAGTCCATTACTATAGAAAAAGGTGGAGAGCGCCCCAACAAATAGTTACTTTCCTATAAATACTTTCATAATTGTTCTGTTGAACTTTCCTCTATCGTACATAAACTTCCTGAATTTGATTGTTGTACCAGATTGGCAAAAAAGTCTCATCATCTTACAGTTGTATTGGTTAGGTGCAACCGTAAGCTCTATGTTAACAGATTCTTCTATCAAACTCGTCGCTCGTTGAATGCTTTTCCCGCTTCTTTTTTTTCTAGTGAATTTTAAATTTGCTCTTCAAATGTTTAAGTTCAATGCCAATCCTTATCTTCTGTCTTTTTAATTTCTGTTTTTTATTGTTCACTCTCCTTAATAGTTTTTTTTGTCTCTCATATTTTCTAATTCTAAGGACTTCACTCGCATTTTAGTGACTTTATTGTATCGTTTGGAGTGAAATGATTAAAAAGATATTTTTAATAGATATATACACATATCGAAAGAGCATACGTATTGATACGTCCCGGAAAGGGATATATATCAATACGAGGTTAAGTGGTTAATGTAACCGGGTAGGTCAATCTAATACGTAGACATAATCGCCGTATGCCGTATCCTGAGACGTAGGCGTAGTCAGTAGACCTCCGGTGGAAAGATCTCAAGATCTCTCTCACTCATTCTCTCTGGACGTCCTTGCCTTCGTCTTTATTTATGGCTGATACCAGCCAATCACATTCCAGTAATGACGGTCATATGTTAGTCCGTAATAGCAATGGGCCCTTGTCTATTCTGATTCAAAAGAATATTATTAGAGCCTTTAAATTACTGGAATTTAAAATTGAAGTTCCCTCTAATCTAAAAATTGTCAATCATTTTTGACATCGCCCTTAACATAAATGACATTTCCTACAGAACTTATCTTAAAGAAAATGATACCCCAGCGATATTAATGTTAATTCCAGCAGCCCTGATACCATGATAAAACAAATTTCTAACACTGTTAATACCAGAAATAACTGGCTGTCTTCCAACTTTAAGATCTTCAATAAAAATAAAAAGCTATATAATAAAACCTTCCAGGAAAACCGCTTTAAGGACAAACTGGTATATGTAAAGCCCGTTGTTAAATTTGAATCCTCTAAAACGAGGAATAGATGTAGAAAAAGTAAAGTTACACGGTTTACCCCGTTCCGTAGACTATCTGACATTAAAAATGTTAAATATTTTCTGAAATTGGTGAGGAAACAATTTCATACCACTAATTCCTATGCAAAATCTTTAATAGAAATGCTATTAAAATTAGTTATTCCTGCACGCATAATATAGATGATATCATTAATTCCCACGATAGATAGATTTTTTTTTTAAATTAGGTAGAACCAATATTAAATATGGTATAATACTATTGGTGGTCCATTCACGTTTGTCCAGTGGAAGTTAAATGTAAATCTACCTAAGTGATCTACCAAGCGAACATCTGCCAAAAAATAACAAAAATAATTACCAAGTTTGCATTAAAATTTCGGCAGGAGACTTTAAACAACGTTACAACTCCCATAAATGTTCTTTGTAGCCCAAATATAAAATTTCAAACTTATTTCGTGAAGATTTTGGAAAATGAAAGAGGAGATACTTAATCCAATAGTGAGCTGGAAATTAATATGTTCTACCTTTGCGATAGATGTAATCTATATCTAGTTGAAAAAATTAAAATATTAAAATATCCTAGGCAAAATTTGATTTTAAACTTAAGAAAATAATTTATAACAAAATGCCGTCATAAACTTCCTGATAATTAATCTAACATTAAAATTCCTTAAATTATTTGTTTAATTTCTTCTCATTAGCTTTTTAATTAAATTATTTTATATGATAAACCCCTCTCTTAAACATATATTTCTTCTAGGTATGACGTTCGAATTTTTATCATATGATTTACCTTTTCTTTTTTTTCATATTAACATTATTCGCGGCACTTTAACAGTGGCTTTAAAAAACTGTAATTTTGTATGACCTATTTGTTTTTTATTTTTAATCTTATTTTAAATTTATTTTATTATATCTATTTTCGTTAATGTCATCCACAAGCCGGGTCTAACATGTTCCGGTAGCAATAATCCGTCTATTTCTTTTTCACTACCCTTAATTGCGTATTTTTTACACATAGGAATAAATTTATGTTTTGTTCTCGCTGATGAAGTAGTTGTTAAATTCACCTGTCGAAATGGACATCTGATATCAGAATATATATATATATATATATATATATATATATATATATATGTGTGTGTGTGTGTGTGTGTGTGTGTGTGTGAGAGAGAGAGAGAGAGAGAGAGAGAGATTATAATTATAATTGCAACCATTATATCTGCTTATTTTTATTAAAATACGTTAATACTCACGAATAATCTTTCGCGTATTATAATTGAAAGATGTCAGAAATGAGCTGTAACGATGACGGAAGTTATTTTTATTCGTTTCTCAAGGTATCCAGGTACTTTCAATCTCTTTTCGAGGGGTGTGAGTTATGGTAACGAAAAATAACGGCAAACTCTCTGGCTAAAAATTATTCTAATTTTTTTCTGCTTCAAATATAACGGTTGACAAATTGCTATCGTTCATTAGAACGTGAAAATTATCCAAAATGGAATTTTTTTTATATGTTGTAATGTCATGGTCATGCACATGAAAAAACTGTTCTTCTTACAAACATTTTTGAGCATTACTACAGTATTCATAGATGATTCTATTAATTGACGGTTTAAGTGTTTTAATGAATATTGCCTCGAGAATCTGTAGTTTACTTTTGTTGTTTTCTTGGTAGAAGGTAGTTGTGTTATCATTCATTATTTTTTATAATGTGAGTGTAGTTTTTTCATGCTTTAAAATATAACGGTTTTATTGAGATTTGGTATTCACATCTTATCAAGCTTGACTTTATTTTCATTAATTTGATTCAATTTGACTTTACATACTTTTTTAATTTTTTATTCTTAATTTATTGTATTTGTTTTAAATTTTTACCTCACGCATTAGTAACCCTTTCATATTTTCTCTGACGTAACTGATTTACACAAGACTATTTTAATTATTTTTCTTGGCTTTCATTTTTTTTTTAATTGTTTTGTATTTCTATCTTTTGTTAATCAAATTTTAATTTTTTTGTGCATTATTTAATTTATAATTTACTAGCAGTATAGCCCGGGGTTGCTCGGGTGTAATGAAAGTTTTAAAATTAATACATGGTCCTCTTTGGACGTTGGCACGAAAGACTAAAAAGCAATAGTTGTTTTCAGTTAAAGCGAAACCGTAGACTGAAAAAAAATGAATGGATATAAGTCAAATTTTGATTTCCTGGTATCGATATCAAATAAGTTTTTTTCGTCCTAAACTGAATTTTGAAGGCTAAATAAGTCCTCTGAGTAAATGGTATCATGGCTGAGACTAAGAACTACAATTATGCCTACTTAGAGCCAAACCCGAAGCAAAAACTAAAATAAAAGGGCTGAAAAAATGCAGACATAGAGGCAGATAAACAGACACACACACAAACATCTTGCCTTTTGTTTATATATATTATCAATTTTCTGCACTATTTTAAGAACTGCAACCTTGAAACCTCTATATATTGTTTCTCATGTCTTTGTCTATGAGTGTATCAAATTTGATTAAAATCGGACCACTCTTTCTATAACATGATTTTTTCGATTATCGATTTTCGATATTTATTGGTGGTACCTCGACACAAAGCCTAGTTAAAAACACTCGCAGACGCTTACAGTACAAAACTGTGTAAATTTTCAAGAAAATCGGTTCAGCCGTTTCGGAGTCTATAGGTAACGGACACACACACACACACACACACACACACACACAGACAAAGTTCCATTTATGAATAAGTTTAGATATATTTCCAAAGTTTTTTTATTATTTCATTGCCTAATTTAGTGAAACTTTTTTCCGATGTTCACTGTTGATATATTATTTTTGCTCGTTAATTTTTTTTTCAATATTTTTAGAGTATTTTATTTTTAGTGTTTACATTTCCATTTTTATTTTTATTTTTTTATGTGCCTTGTATCAGTAAACCATTTCTTCTTTTTTTTCGTGTTATTTTTATGTCTGTTTTTTGCTTGTCAGTTTTTTGACAGACTTTCTAGCCTACTTTAATTTTTAGTGTTATATTTCTTTCTTTTGTTTTTTTATTACACCTTTTTTGTCGTCTAGTTTTTCCTCTCACTTGCTTCATTTTTGTCTCATAACCTATTTTTTTTATTTACTTCCCCCTCTGAACTGGTTTAACTAGAGTTGGTTGGTTTTTGGTTTTTCAGTTTCTTTCGTTGAGTCAATTGTAGAATTCGGTATTACTGAATTGTTTTTTTTTTCTATTTGTGGAAGAATTCATTTAATTTACATATTTTAAGTTTTTTTATTTTCATTTCGTTTATATTTCATGTAAAAACAACATTTGCATACACACATTTACACATATACACGCACATTTGCCTGAAAAGAAAAATATTGTAGGAAAGAATCACCCCCCTCAAAATGGCCGACAAACTTTAGTCAATCAAAAGAGTCTTGCTTGAAACTACTTCTGAGATAGATCCAGCCAATAAAAAAGAAAACAATCAAAGTCTGCAGAAAATAGTAATGATTTGTATGCTGCTAAGAATTAGAAAATGACAAACAACAAACAAGTATGTCGGCCAAAAACTACAATGTACGAATGAAAATAATGATAATATGATAAATATGATAAAGTTTGGAGAATCTTCACTTACCGGAAGTTTCCACTAAACGTGTGATCAACAACAACGAGTTCTTGGAGCGGTCCAAAAGTTACGCACATCTAAAAAAGAAAATAGACTGTCGGAAGTCACTCACAAGAACTTAAGAAGATTGGAAAAAAATTGTGCCAGTCTTCGTGGTTGACAAGCGTACGCGCAAAATCTGTAGGTCAACAAGACACAGTGATTAAGTCACAGTTGTCACTGAGGGTTAAACCCCCAAAATAATCAAGAGAACGAGCTTTTTTATGTGGGGCATACAGTTAACCACGCCTGAAGAATGCACAAAGATAACCAGTCATGATCAGATTGCAAAAGATCTTATCTTGAGAACCGAGTATAAGATAATTAGGGTTGTTCGAGGTTGCTCCTTATTATACTGGTGAACATTTGAACGTTCTCCTGTCTCTGTATGGACAAATATTAAGTTCCAGCTGTGATAAGCTGCACGGAAAATGGGAGTTTTAACATTATGCTCAATTTAGCGGTCATTATGTGGGTCATAATGACCGGTCGAAAACCAACGTGCTTGAAGTTTAGAGAAGTTGCTCACATCTCATCCTGCCCAGAGCAGGCTTCTGAAATTCATTTCCTAAGCGAACAAAACCACCCTGTGGCTGTGTCATTTATTTCCACCTCGCCTGTGATGGGCACACCAGCAGTGAGGAAAAATCCAGATTGGATTTCGTTTACAGCCCTCATTCCGCAAAAAGCTTTTCCCGCTTCCAGTGCAGTTGTGAATAAGTTAAAAGGGGAATGACTGGTTGATGGTTGAGTGAGAGAGAAGCGTTAGGCAGCGGAAACTAAGTCTTTTCACCCGGTACTAAATCACCCGGTACTAAATCATCCGGTACTAAATCTTGAATCACCCGGTACTAAGAACATGTACAATTCTACTACTTCTATCAGTGTTAAATGCCAGCCTCAAATATCTCATTTAAAGATCTGCAAAGAAAGTACTATCCTGCATTTGAAGAAGAAACTGAAAATATTAAGCAGTTGAATGCGAAAGTGGATCTTCATATATTCACTAAATCACCATCTAAAATGGTATCATGTTCCTTGGCCTCAACTTTGTCCTCCTCTGTTTTCACATTTTTGTTTGAATCATAACACACTCACTTCTCGCCCTGCAAGCTTATCCCACTCAGCCGAGATTCCAGTCCCTTCAGAAAAAAACTATTCATACTCCAAGTCTTACACCCAGTCCTACCCAAAAAAACACCAAAAGCAAACAGGTAATCTTTTTAGAGGTATACCATCCAAAGATCTATCGAATTTCAAAAGTATACGTCTGCCTTGTTTTTCGGTGCTGGCTGCGATAGCCATAAATTATGGTAACCTGATCAAAGAACTAAAATATCTGCTATAGAATAAAATTTATATGAAAACTGATGAGAACAATCCTCATCAATATTCCTATGCAAAATGAGTATTCACTTTCATCAGAATGGGGTATGATATTAGGTATTTTACAACTAATTTAAAATAACCTAACCAATTTCAATTGTAGAAAACAAGGAAGCCAACAAACTGAAACAACTCTGTACAGTAAAGACCCATGGTTTCATTCACCCTTAAATGTATAGAATCTTAAGACTGATATCTCCCTGGGACATTGGTATATTGTCCCTAGGCAGTTCCATTAAGAATGAGATAGGCGATGAGTCAATGGGAGAGCCCGTTGGAGTTTCTTCCCCAACCATGATTCCTAACCCTAATCGGACGGAAAATGGCACTCTGGTTATCTAAATCTGAATATCTGAGGCCTGATCTCGAAGCCTCACAGGCCACTCACAATCTACAGGGTCTCGAAGTGGATGTGTGTGGCTAAAGAATACTCGTTTTTTACAATTAGTAACTCGCGACTATAAATACATTCTGTCTAAAAGTTTCATTCTCTATTCAACATGTTTTGATGGACGCTCTCAGGGTGTTTACAAGCTTGCGATGAGGATTTTTTTTTTTTTTTTTTTTTTTTTTTTTAATCATATCACCCCGAGCAAGGCAGTAACGCCACTGATGCGCAGGGGGCTCATGGAGGGTAAAAAGAATGGAAAAGAGAAAGCCGAAAACCGCATCCTAAACAGGAAACAAGGGATGAGCCTCTTCACCTGTTCAATAGATGTGGGTGGAGTGTGAACCGGGCGATAGTTTAGTCTATCTACTCCAATTGAAAAAAAAAATAAAATAATAAAGGAAAAGAGTGAAAAGATTGAAAAGAAAACCGGAAACCGCATCCTAAACAGGAAACAAGGGATGAGCCTCTTCACCTGTTCAATAGATGTGGGTGGAGTGTGAACCGGGCGATAGTTTAGTCTATCTACTCCAATTGAAAAAAAAAAATAAAATAATAAAGGAAAAGAGTGAAAAGATTGGTTATGCACCCAATGACTGTATTCAGCGACCTGATTTGTTTCGAACTATTTTTGACCACATTCCGTCGGGTAGCTTCAGTCGGCGTTTTGAATTCAGTACTTGACCCCGATATAAATCATATAGATTACAATTCTACCTAGGTGGTCCGTTCTAGCTACTTCGGCCGATTTTTAATTAATAGAGTCGATGTAGAGCTCTTAGGTTGTCCAAGTTTTCATTCTATTGTTTATTTAGATCGTCGGCTTGTCCGCTTTCGAAGGAACGTAGATAAGCCTATGTAATGACTGGCTACTAGAAATGAAAGGCTTCGTTATTTGGTGAGCAGAAATTTACGGAGGCTGTAGTTGAGAATAAGTCGTGAGATAAATTAAAATCCAAAATTAGGTCGTTTGCTGCTGATTATAGTTGTCGATTCAATCTATCTACATTAACAGCGTGCAAAGCAAAATTTGATCTGTCGATTAAATCCCGTGATTGTGGGGAAGTAGCTAGTTTAGAGCAGGCTTCATTGCTTATCAATTAGAAAAAGCTCTTGTAGTTAGCGCTAGATGAAAAAGAATATCTCCGGAGGCAACAACTGTAACTGATGAACTGCGTGTAGAGAAAGATAGAAATGCATCTAATATGTATATTGCGTGCGTCCCTTTGCCGGATAAGCGCGCCGCCCTGACTATCAACGTGGGCATATACGAGGCTTTACATGGCTTCTTTCAGGATCTCTTCACCAGGGAGCTCGATCTTAGCCCTGTTCATTTTTATGACTATTTGGCCGACTCTCCCCGCCCCGACACAGCTGAAGTGAGTGTAAGTGTCCCGTTACAGAGTCTGAGATCTGGGAATAGCTAAAGTTGATTGGCCAAGATAAATCTCCGGGATGAGATGGTCTTTCTTACGAACTGTACCTGAAGCTGTTGCTCGTTCTTGTTCCTTTGCTGAAATTGATTTACAACAACTGGATAAAGCAGAGATCTATGACTCATCTCTTCACCAGGGGTATGATCAAATTACTACGCAAAAACAAGAACGGTGGGAATAGGATAGGTATTTTCCGCCTTAGATGTTATAGTTCAAGATTTTTGCCAAGATCTTAATCAGCCGTTTGCAGTCCTATCTAGTTTGATTGACTTTAAGCAGACTTGTGCTAAGAAGGGTAGGAATATTCAGGACAAACTTCATTTTATACTCTTGATCATCGATCAAATCAACAATGAAGGAGACCTGATGAATTAAGATCAGTCCAAATTATTAGATTGGGCTGACCTTTCGGCCGCCGGTTTCGGGCCGTACTTTCGACTTGAATTAGACCGTCGTGAGACAGGTTAATTTTATCCTACCGATGGACACGTGTGTTATGTCGGCCGTGGCCACGGCTATCCTGTCCAGTACGAGAGGAACCGCGAAATCGGAGCAACGGTTTACATGCTCACTCGTCCGGTGTGCTGATGGGAGTGAATAGAGTACAATCGGAGGCTTTTACTGTCCACTTTCGCCATTGATTTACGTTCTTGTATTAGAGCCTTTCCTTCGCAAGTTGAAGGTGAATTTATCCCCTGCAGAATCTCCTTACGTAATGCTACCACTTCGGCCAGATACTCCGCCTATGCAGATGAGGTTTTGATATTTTTGTCGTGCACAGCCAAGATTGACGAAGTCGGCAAAGAGATCTGAGTGTACCAGACTGTGATAGGGTTGAGATAAACATATTTTGGTTTGCGGTTGGCCGCTTGGAAGTGAGTATCTTTTCTCGGGCTTTTTCTCTAGACGGACAGGACGCTCAAGATACTCGGCGTCTGGTTTTGTCCCAATCTCTTGCTGGAAATGAATTAGTCAGACGTGCTGGAGAACGTCGATGGCGCAGTTCTTTTGCCGTGAAGAGATCTTTCCTTAAAGGGGAAGGCAGAAATATGTGTTTTACATATCTACCCAGTTCTCCTTTAACGACTCCCCCTGCTTCTCCTCTAGTGTCATGCTAATGCAATTATTTAAAGTCTTGTTTCCGTGTTTGGGAAAATAAGGCTTCCTTGATATGTTAGGATTTCTGCTACGTCCACTCTTCTGAATACTGTCTGGGTATGCCTAGCGTTCAGATTCTTCAATATATGCTTCAGATCGCGTTTTTATTCGAAAACAGTTGGAAATGGTGACTTCTTGAAGGAAGACACCAGTGAGTTTCTCTTCCCTGAGAAGTGTGCAGTCATGCGAGTAGAAAAACTACCGCTAACACTGAGGTATGTTTTTTGATTTCTAAACAGTGGAAACGATAACGGGAAAACACTTCACTATCTTTCCCAAGGATGCATGGCAATTCAGATATAATAATAAAAAAGAATCTGTGGAGCGATATGATCGCCTACATTTAGAAGGGATATTTTTAATTTAATTTTCTACTGATGAATATAAGAAAATAAAAAATGTAAAAATATAAGAAAGTGATAATGATTGCAATATCGGAGAAGTTAAAAATAAATATAAATACGAAAGAGAATATAAGTCAAAATTGACGTCAAAAGATAAAAAATGAAGAGGAAAAATCTTAAAATAGAAAACTGACAAGGAAAAACAGAAAAGCAAACGAAAACACTATAGAAGGTAATAAATAAGCAAAGTACAACCAATTTTTTCCTAACAAACCGATAAATAACAGAAACACAAAAAGAAAAAGTTGGACATAAAAGAGAAAAATGAGCAATAAAAATAACACAGAGAGAGAGAGAGAGAGAGAGAGAGAGAAAATTAGTGCCGACAGATTTCAAGTGTAAGGCCATAGTAGTAGATAGTATAGTTTGGTTGCGGAACTTAAAGGTCGTTTACTAGCCAGGCTGATCTCTGATATAGGGCATCGCAAATAAAGAGGGCAGGGAGAAAATATGAGCCATCGATACGGGCAAATAAGATCAATACTCAACTCGACACCACACAATTGTATACAACAACGTCGTTTCAATAGAAAAGAAACGTGTTAAAAAAAAGTGCAAAGAAGGAAAGAGGGAAAGAGAAGGAATAAGTGGATAATGTTTTAAGAAAATAGGGAAGTGAAAATGCAGGGAGATTTAAGAGATGATAGATAGATAGATAGATAGATAGATAGATAGATAGATAGATAGTAAGTAAAGAAAGAAAGAAAGAAAGAAAGAAAGAAAGAAAGAAAGAAAAAAAAGATCAAAGAAAGAAAGAAAGAAAGAAAGAAAAAGAAATGTAAAAGAAAGAAAGAAAGAAAGAAAGAAAGAAAGAAAGAAAGAAAAACTAAAATTAACAGACAGAATAAAGAAAGAAACAAAAAAGAAAGAAAGTAATGGACAGATAAAAGAAAGAAAGAGAAATGTTCAAGAAAGAAAGAAAGAAAGAAAGAAAGAAATGGTCAGGATAAAGAAAGAAAGAAAGAAAGAAAGAAAGAAAGAAAGAAAGAAAATTGATCGGATTGAAGAAAAAAGAAACAAAAAAGAAACAAAAAAGAAAGAAAGGAATGAGGAGATACAAGAAAGAAAGAGAATATCAAATTATAGAAAGAAAGAAAAAGAAAGAAAAGAAAGAAATGGAGAGATTAAAGAAAGAAAAAGAAATGAACCGATTAAAGAAAGAAAGAAACACAAAAGGAGAAAGAGAAATGATCCGATTAAGGAACGAAAAAATTAAAATAAATGAGTTACATCCTCGAGGAAAAGAAAGGAATAAACAAACCAGAAACGTAAGTATTAAAGGAATGAATGTCTGAAAGAAAACTAACGAATAACGTGTATAGAATACAATACAAAAATCGACCAAAAATAAATGACCCCAAATTTGGAAAAATATGAGTTGGAAAAACCTAATAAAAATCCATGAATAAATAAAGCAAGTATGAAAATACAATAATACGCAGAACTACATATGTATTATTGCATCGTAATATATCAAGAATGAGGCGATTGTATTTCCTATTGTAACTGAGTTTTTTAACTTAAATATTTTCATATTTATTGGTTGTGTTTCACAACCTGAAATTAATATGAACGAATCATTTATACATATAAAATACATTATATATATATATATATATATATATATATATATATATATATATATATATATATATAGGCATATTAATACCTATAAAACTACGTGAGGTAGTGAAAGGTGGTGAAATGTCTAGCTCAAACCCACTTCCCAAGATCCGGTCAAATAACTAATATCAGATTTTAGATTCAAATCTCTTTTGCGTAAACTTAGTAATTTTTTTATCTCTTTCTCGCACTCTCTATGTCTATCTCTATCTCCCGCCCTCATTCTCTTGTTCTCGCTCTTCCTTTCTTTCTCTCTCTCTCTCTCTCTCTCTCTCTCTCTCTCTCTCTCTCTCTCTCTCTCGCTTTCTCGCTCTCACCTACCAGTAAAGATAAGCTATCTTGTCTAATAATAATCGTCACCATTAGCGCTAAACAGAGGAAACAAGAATTTTTTTACACCTTTCCTACTTCCGTTAAAACTTCAGTGACATATATATATATATATATATATATATATATAAAGAGAGAGAGAAAATGAGAGAGAGTATATACAAAGTGTGATAGAGAGATTTAATAATGGAGTGAGATAGATAGACAGTACTAAAGAAGTAATGGAACTTAGTCTGAAAATCGCATTGAAGCGTGAAACTGACAGCTACCATACTGTGTTTATTCCTTTGCTCACCCTATATATATATATGTGTGTGTGTGTTTGTGTGTGTGTTGAGGTGTATATGTGTGTGCTTTACTATATACTAATATATTGCATTTGCTATATACTATGTTTATGTTTTACTGTCTTTAACTCTCTCTCTCTCTCTCTCTCTCTATATATATATATATATATATATATATATATATAGGGAGAGAGAATACTATATGTATTTATATATATATGAGTTTGCTTGATCGTGTTAATGTATTTATATATATGAATCTTTGTACGTTTTGTAGTCTTGCTTGCACCTGATTCTTGGAGCGAAATATCGGCGCATAAGACGCTGTGTAAGGTTAGTAAGGATACATATAAATGTGTACGTATGTGTGTGCATATGGTCACATTTAAGTTCATGTCTTCTCTGTTGCATATATATGCAACATACTTCCGTTCACAATACTTGTTTACGTATTCGCACACACACACACACACGTGTGTGTGTGTGTGTGTGTGTGTGTGTGTGCAGGACAATAGATGTACGCACAGCCTACAGATGGTCTCTTATCAATATCGTTGCCCTCGTCCGACCACCATTAACAGTACTTGGCGTGTATTTTACGAATGCAAGTGGACTCTTGAGAAATAGGATGGATGAGATATTGTCAATGTCGACTAGAAGCTGACCAGCGGGTCGGGTCGGGGAAAGAGTATGGTAGGAAGAACATGGTTGTTGGGATGATGGTACTACAACAGAGAGGAGAAAAGTTGATATATATTCATTGTGTCTCCATTAACATTTTATCTTCCACCTTTCACCATATCTACTCGGCATGCCACTTACATCCCCCTTTCCGACCGACCGACCGACCGACCGAACCCCCACACGTCTTTTATTCAATCCATCGATGGCCGAATATTGATATTGGTTTTTGGTAGGTATTCAATGTAGGCTTTGTTCTACCTCCCCATCCATTCACTCTCTCTCTCTCTCTTTTATCTCTCTCTCTATATATATATTCTCTTTCTCTCTCACACTCTCTTGCTCACTCATTCACTTTCTGGTTGGCACACAAACAAACTCGCTATTGTTTCTAAAGCATCAATTTTCTTTATTCGCTTATTTTCTCACATTTCCTTTCTTAAACATTCTCTCCCTCTTTCTTTTCTCTCTCATACTCTCTCTTTCTCGCCTTCTCACGCTGCATTTGCATATTTTCTCACATTTCTTTTTCCAGCCATCCTCTCTCTCTCTCTATTCTTCTCTCTCTCGCTCTCTCTCTCTCTATTTCTCTCTATATATATTTCGCCCTCTCCCTCTCTATTTTTTTTCTCTCTCTCTATTTATCGCCCTCTCACGCTGCAAGTTTCTCGGTCTTCTCACTATCTCTCTAAAATTATCTCTTTAATCATTAACTAACTCACTCACTTCCTCTCTATTACAAAACGTCCCTCTCTGTTAATTTTGTTGCATTTCTTTTTCTTTCTTTTTTTCTTGTTTTCTCTCACTTTCTTTTCTATACTGTCTTACTGTTACTCTCTCGCTCACATCGCATAGACTTCTTTTACTTTTCCTCAGGAGTTCTCTTTCAAATCATTTCTCTTCACCTGCTCTCTCTTTCTCTCTCACTATCTATCTATCTATCTATCTATCTATCTATCTATCTATCTATGTTTTCTGTATAATGCTATGTCTTTATTTGAAATCTTTTCATACCTTTACTTTTCAAATCTTTTCTCATTTATTTTATCTTTCTTTTTCTATATTTCGATTCTATCTTCTCTTAACTTTGTTTTTCAGTTCTAATCTGATCTCGCCATCTTTTATTTTCTCTTTCATCCACTCCCCCCTCTCTCTCTCTCTCTATCTCTCTCGCTCTCTCGTTACTTCTGTCTCTCTGCTTGCTTCATTTCTGTGTTACGGATTTCATATTTCTGTCAATCGCCATCTACCAGGATTTTTTACATGGCACCGACCTCGACATTACCATTTTAAAATTGACAATTGTCCATCGTTCTAATGTTATACCAATGTACAGATTTTCATAAATTTATCACTGCACACTTATAAATTTAGTAAAGACATGACCAACAGTGTTATCTTAAACGCATTACATTTACACTATGATTCAATATATTTGACTTACGCAGGAACATCAATAAGGCCAAATGAAAAAGCGTTTATTTTTAGCAACAAGTACTTTAGAAAAAAAATAGTTTCCTTCCTTGCACTTAACCTAATGCTTCTCCATTAGTACCATAGAGCGAATATTATTCAGTGAATATCTCAAATCCAACTTAAGGCGACCCACTTATTGATTCAGATTATTATATGTATTTTCTACGTGAACAACATATTCAATTCATATTTAAATGTATGCGAAAAATTTACATTGGTATTTTAAGAAAAAAAAACACATTCAGAAAGAATGTTTACTTTTTACTAAACAAATTATGTTACTATCGCTTAGTATAATGTTCAAAAAGTGTTTTTGGCTTTTGGTACTTTCAGTTGGGAGGACAGCTATCATTGCATGCAGGGCCAGGAAGATTTTTTCCGTCTGAAACAATCCTGCACATATGCAAATCTACCATCCGTCCGTGCGTTGAATACTGCTGCCATATCTGGTCGGGGCTCATGCTATCCACGTAAGTGTCCTTGACAAAATCCAACGGAGAATCTGTAATGTGATCAATCCCGACTTGGCAGCTAGGATACAGTCGCTTTCTCACCGAAGCAATGTGGCTTCCCTGTGTCTCTTCTACAAATACTTTCACGGCTTCTTCTCCGATAAACTTAGCTCACTGGTCCCCCCCCATATATGAATTTCATCGAGCCACAAGATTAGCAATTAGATCCCACCCTTTTACTGTGAAGCCAATAAATTGTAAACGCAAATTCTACTCTTTCAGTTTCTTTTCTCGCACTTCCCGCCTGTGGAATTCCCTTCCATTTACTTGTTTTTTCGACAGCTAAAATCTTCAAGAATTCAAATGTGAAATCAATAGTCATCTCCTGTCTCACTAATTTGCCTCCTCTCTCTCATCCTCTCCGTCCACCCCACTCTCATCAGTATTCTCATGCTTCTCTTACCCTCTTCCTGACACCCCCTCTCACCTGTCACTCTTTCTGATAACATTCCACCTATGTAACCCCCTGCACAACAGTGGCAGTAAAATGCCTTGCTTGGGGCGAGACGATTAAAAATAAAGAATAATGTTGGGTAACGAATATTGGCTCGGAAGCTGGCATTGATGGAGACCGTTCAAATTTATTCTTCTGTTCACTTTCTCACACACATTCATAGGAAATACATAAATCCGTCTCTCTTTCGCCGATACATATGTCTTTAAAACATTTACATATTAATATAGTGACTCTTCCCTATAAAAACCAGCAATATATTTATATAATGACTTTGATAAATATTTTACTTTAGCAGGTTCAATTTCCGACATGGTGGTTTTAATTACCTCCCATAGGCCTGCTTATTGCTTGTCGCTTTCATATAATTTCATCTGCTCAATAGAGCATAAAAGTTTGATTGGATTCAAATCAGGACTTGATGGTAGTTTTCCCATTGTTATATTCTCTTTTGTAAACCAATTTTACGCCCAAATAATTCACGGATAACCTTAGATACACCTGCAGTAGCGATGTCAAGCCTGAATACTCACTTTACATAGAAACTGCAAAACTGCAACTTGGATCATACAAATAAAGATCTGAGAAGTGGTTGTTTTACTATGACTCGCTTTAGTTTACATTCCCCGCGAGGAGGCAAGTTCCTAAAGCCTTTGACTCTGCTTCTAGTTCTAAATTTAGTTATATTTTTAACAGAGCTCTTCATCATTCGAATATCGGTACGAAGCTCTTTTGATATCTCAAATGTGAATGTTCCATAACTCAGTAACTCTGTTATTTTCTTTTTTTCAGCATTTTTCAAAGCCTTTCCATTATTCGTGTTCCGACGCATTTTATAGAAAAAAGAAAAAATATTTTTTTATTGGATTTCAGAGGCCTTAAACAAATGTTTCTCAACATCTTTAAGCAACAGCATACCTAGGATTAAATGAAAATATCCCGATACACATTGCAAAATATTTAAAGCGTAATCGGAAATTTCTATAATATGAATTCATTATTCATAACTTTGTAAACATTTTGAATTCAACAAAAAGTTGAATGCAATTATACATTCCTGATCAAAAATTTAAGACCACTTAAAAATCTTTAAAAAAAAAAATCTTTTTTTTTTACAGATAGATTTTAAACTTCTCCCACTTAAGGTTACCAATACTACAATCTAAAAGGTTATTGAAACAAAAAGCTACATTCCAAACATTTTATTTAGAAATTTACATTTATTTACGCATGATCAAAATTATAATACCAGGAGTATAAATTGTTTGATCTACGGTAATTCCAATGTTTTTAGTTCAGTTAGAGATTAGCAATCACTGCGTAAAGGTGTTACCATGCCTAAAGCAAGCAAACTTACCAAAGTTGAGCGTTCTTGAATTCTAGAATTCCATAAGCAAGATTTGTCACAGCGGGCGATCGCAGCTAAGGTAAATCGCAGTAAAACTGTGATTTGCAACTTTCTAAAGAACAGTGAGAATTATGGAAAAGCAAAATCCTCTGGTAGGTCCCAAATAATTTCTCCTGCATTGAGTAGGAGAATAAGACGGGTTGTTATGAAAGAGTGGGGACTTTCTTCTAGTCAAATTAAGGCAGTCACAGATGCTGATTGCAGTCCTGCAACCATCAGACGACACTTACGACAAAAAGGCATGGTAAATAAAAAGCGTAAACAAATTCCTCGGCTGCTTCCACGTCACAAGTTGGACCGCTTAAAGTTTGGTTGTGAATACCAAACATGGGACGTTGAGAAGTGGAAGAAAGTCCTGTTTTCTGATGAGAAAAAATCCAATCTAGATGGTCCTGATGGCTTCCAACGATATTGGCATAACAAAAACATGCCTCCTGAAATTTTCTCCATACGTCATAGTGGTGGAGGGTCCCTAATGATATGGGGTGCCTTTTCTTACAGAGGGGTGATGGAGCTTCAGGTGGTGCAGGCTTGTCAAACAGAGGCTGGTTATGTTAGCATGCTACAAAAAGCATCATTGATGAGGAGGGCCATCGTTTGTGTGTGGATGGATGGTTATTCCAACAGAATAATGCTGCAATCCATGCTGCAAGACGGACCTTGACCTTTCTACAAGAAAATGAGGTCCATCTCTTGGGACATCCTGCATACTCACCAGACTTGAACCCAATTGAAAATGTTTGAGGATGGATGACAAGAGATGTTTATCGAAATGGCAAAAAATATTCAACAAAAAATGAACTTTGTGAAGCCATCTTCAGAAGCTGGAGCAACATCCCACGCACCTTAATGGAAACGCTTATTTCTAGCATGCCCGACAGAATTTTTGAAGTCATCAAAAGCAGTGGAGGTAGAACTCATTATTTATTTATTTACTTACCCTAAAAAAAAATATGTACAAAATAATTAGATTTCCGTAATAAATAGCCGACAGAGGTTAATATGCCGCTAAATGAAATCAACCAACCACTAAACACCTATATGACCAAAGTATCACCTACATTGTATTCAGTTGTGAAAGAAGAGTAACATATAACAATTTTTCTTATTACATCAAAGCTCCTCCCAAAATTTAATTTCGGCATTTAGTTAACTGCCATATGTGATATACGCTTGGGCAATTATGTCTCGAAAGAGACATGACTGACTGGGCAGAAGAATATCCCACAGTAGGTTGTCATTACTTTATGCAGTAGACTGATTGCCAGCCAAGGCTATAAAACGCAATCCGTTCTGTTATTTAACCCATAACTAGAAGGAAGAGACATGTTAATACCTTTCCCAAGGGTATTTGCGCGTAAGTGAATGCAAGGAATTCAACTGGAATTCGAACTCGGCCCCCAGAATTTTCCTTCCGAGCCGATATCCGCTGCACCACTACGCACATTTCGGTATTAAATGATCCATAAGGAGTTGATATACCGTTAAGCAAACAAAACGATCAGTCTATATATTGTCCAGTTATTTTTCGCGTTGTATTTGTCGGCGAAACCAATTTATAATTTTTTTTTTTTTTTTGGCTGTTATTAAACTCGGCTTCAGGATACTAAGGATATCATAGCTACCTGTTGATTTTTCTTGTATATCTCTGAAATACCATGTCTTCTACGCAAAGATAGTTGTGTAGTTTCCCGTTGCCTTCTCCACGGCTTAGAATTCAGATTTGTCCAAATTTGATATTAGTTTCCCCTCAAAGATACATGACCAGTTTCTTCATTCTTCTTTTATAAATCATATGCCTTCAAGTCGTTGGTGATAATAGCTCTTCACAACTGCCAATCTTTTATTTAGATTGTTGAGGCTGTTGTCTCCATCTTTATTGTCATATTCACAAATGTCTCGGCCATTGTATATGAGAATAAAGATAAGGACAACAGTCCGAACAATATCAGTCAGTTGAGTGCCATACGTGATAAACACTTTGTGCGATCATGTCTCGAAAAAAACTGACTGGGCAGAAGAATATCCTGCAGTAGGTTGCTATTGCTTTCTGTGGTAGATTGGTTTCCAGGCAAGGCTCTAGAACCCGATTTGTCCTATTACTTGACCCATAACTGGAGGGAAGAGACAGATTAATACCTTTCCCAAGGATATTTGTACGTAAGTGAATGCAAGGAAATGAACTGGAATTCGAACTCGGTTCCAGGATTTCTCGTTCCAAGTCGATATCCACTGCACCACAACGCACATCCCCGAACAATGTAAATAATATATAACACTATTGACATATCTGGTCGAGTGCTACTGCTATTCTTCTAGGGGTTCTTGACAAAATCCAAAGGAGGATCTGTTATGTCATCGCTCGACTTCAAACACTTTCTCACCGACGGGATGTGTCTTCCCTCTGTTTTTTCTACAAATATTTTTACGGCTTCTGCTCTGAGGAACTTCTTTCCCTGGCACCCCAAGAACATGAATTTAATCGTGTTACTAGACTGGTGACTAGGTCACATCCTTTTACTGTCAACATATTCAAATGTAACCGTCACTTCTACTCTATAAGTTTCTTTTCTCGTACTTACCACCTGTGTAACTCCCTTCCAAATACTTGCTTTCCTAATAGGTACAAACTCCAAAAGTTTTAATGCAACGTCAATCACCATTTTCTGTCTCCTTGATTTCCCACCTTTCTCTTATCTTTTTTTCAACATCATTTTTTTCTATGTTTTTTTTCGCTTTAACCTCCTGCATAACAGTGACGGTACTGCTTTACTTGGGGTAAAACTGTTGTATATTCTTGGTTGGGAGTTGAATTTCTCCCAATAATGTATTTGTATTTTGTTGCAAAAGTTGGGAAAAAAATGGATATTATTTAAAATGTCAGAATAGGCAGCTGGCAAAGCTACATTCTGTTTTGACGATCAGGGTCAGGGAGGTTCGGTGGTCGAGGTGTGACAGAGTACGGCGTAAGTTCCAGGTGTCAGTGAAGTTGCTTATTGAAGTGACGTCAGTTGTTAGACTCAGAGAGTTGAGTTCAGCAGTTTGCAGACGGTGGTTGAATTGGGGAACGGAAGCCGAGTGCCCGCTGCCCTGCTGTGTACATGTGCTGCCTCCAACCGGACACCCCTTCCACTCCGCGCCAGGTCACCGAGGAGAGAAAAATATATAATGGTGTGTTTTATATATACTTGTTAATGTCTGTCATTTTGCATTGTGAAAGAGCAGGTCGGTTTGGGCCCAGCTTGTATTTCGTCATTTTCATGAAACATAATCATATTTGGTTCGAGCATATTCTCGCCGAGTTAGTTGTAATTTGTTGTCAGTCATTTAATTGGAGAAAAACAACGTCATTTCCGTTGCAGATTATAACGTCGTGAAATTTGAGGTGCAGTATATAAAAAACGATAATAAAACAAATGCCTCATCTCAGAAATATAGACAAATTCGAATCTTTTGTTTCTGTAAGTATTTTTTAACGCTTCCCCTTCTCTCTTTGTCTCTCTTTTTTCATTCATTCACGCAAACACGTTAAGCATGTTAAACGATGTTTCCTTCTGTTTCTATTGCCTTCAATATGTCATGTGATTCTTTATGCTTTCTTTCTTTAGAGTGTACAGGAAAGATTCATTTCCCTTTTATTGTAATATACATTTCCTTATAGCGTTTATTTTTCTTGAGATGTCCTCGATGTTCACATTTTTTGTCAATCCTATTGTTTGTACTTTCGACAAAATATATAAAGTACTTTAATTTTGATACAAAAGTAAAAATTCATAAAAAATTGCTTTCTGGTCTACTGTATCTTGATAAATCCAAATAATTTTCCATCTATTACCGAATTTCATGTCTGAATTGCCTCATACTTCTTTTGAAGCACTCATATTTACCAAAGATCGTCCCCAAAGATTTTACAAACGTTTGCCTATGTAATGCAATGAATAGTAATTTGATAGGAAATCTAAACTCATTATTGCGTAGGATGTTATGTGTCTGTCAAAAAAAAAAACTTAAAATCGTGTATAGCTTCAATCTAACGACGGTCAATAATGCTGCATGGAAATACGTTTTCTGCGGTTTTATAACACACGAGTGTATATAAATACTGAAAAAGTAAATTAATTTTCCGTACGATCATCAAAGTTAAGCAACGCTAAACCTGGCCAGTTCCTATATGGGTGATCGCTTTGGTATATCAGGCGCTGTAAGCTTAGATTTCACGGTAGTATATTGGATAATAATTCAAAATTGTTAATCGAATGAGCCGAGTTCCAGTTCTCGTTGGGTTCGTTATATTCCCTTACGCGCAGATACCACTAGAAAAGGTATGGATTTACTTCTTCCCTTTCCCATCGATAACCCATTATTTGCTCCAAAATTATTGCATTCTAAAATATTTTCTGGCTTTTAATAACCTGAAAAGTGATGATAAGCCGTAAAAAAGAATCAGTTACTTAAATATTGATTAGCTGCACAGGCATATATATATATATATATATATATATATATATATATATATATATATATATATACACACACACATTTTCGGGGATATAAATTTATGGAAACGGACGTGGTCACAAAGTGATGGATCAATTTATTTATTATTTTTTTTTAGAATGGATCACCCAATATATATCTAAATTGTAATTTCTTGTTTACATATTAAACTTTTATTAGTTATGAATTCACCGTTTTATGGATTAATTAATAAAATTTGTGTCACTAAACTATTATCATCTCTCTTTCTCTCTCTCTCTTTCTTTCTTTCTCTCTCTCTCTCTTTCTTTCTCTCTCGCTCTCTCTCTCTCTCTCTCTCTCTATATATATATGTATTAGATTTCAAATATATATATATATATATATATTTGAAATCTAAAATATTTTCTGGCTTTGCTTTAAATAATCTTCAAAGTGTTGATAAGCTGCAAAAGCCGAATTAAAGAATCAATCAAAAACGAACCAAAAACTTAACTGACTGCATTTTGACAAATGCACGCAACCTTAATTATACAAATATAAAACGTTAGAGGCTTTCTGCACTTTTAAATATACCTCATAATAAATAATTTTCCTTTAAATTATGCGTGAATTATGCGTGAACTATCATAAAATCATCAAATTTCTTTTATCAAACCCTCAGCACAGATGCTAGTTCAGTATGCATCACGATATCGTTAACTAGCTTCTAAGTTTTCTTCATGGATGCTGACCTTTCGTTTTCTTTTCCCTTCTTATAATTATTTCACCCTGCTCTCAAGCAAGACAGAACCGCCAATGGTCAAAGGTGGTTACAGTGAGAGAGAAAACAAGGTACAGGGTATTTCAAGGAAAGGATAAAAAGAGATGGAAAAAACACAAATAGAAAATGGCAACTGACATTTCAACATTCAAACATGTTGTGGTGCCTTCCTACGAGAAATGGACTTCTCCTCTTGCAACATATATGATTACCTACGTGACCTCTAGAGTAGCTAGTTAATATATACCTTCGGAATTATTTCTATATTACTTATTAATACTTCTTTTGAATATCTTGTTTTTTTATTGTTTTTTTTTTGTTTTTTTTTGCTATACTAATACTATGTTTTAAACCTACTTTCTTGTTCCGTCTCTTTCTTCCGGCACAAACCGGTCACTACAAATTTGCGGCAAAGTTTCGCTACAACTCCACAACAAATTGGCGACGAAGATCCACAAAAAAGGTTGAAGCTATCAGAGAAGCAAATATGCAGAAGAGAGTTCTACAAACAGGAAGTGCCAGAAGAGAAATTGTTAGGGTAGAACGGGCAGCTATATTTAACTATTTCGACGGTAAAGGGGTTGGACATTGATCCCAATCTAGTAACATGCGTAAATTCATGTGGCCGGGGAACCAAGGAAAGAAGATCGTTAGAACAGTAGCCATAAAAAATACTTGTAGAAAAAAAAAACAGAGGGCAGCTACATCCCGACGGTTAAAAAGTGACTGAAAGTGGGCTCCGAAGTCAGGAAGCCCTTCTTTTGGATTTTTTCAAGAACCTCAAGCTGAATAGCAGGAACACTCGAGCAGATATGGCAACAGTACTCAATGCACAGACAAATAATAGATTTATAAAGGTGCAAAATGGATTTTGACGAGAAAAGCCATTTGGCCCGACATAGTGACCTAACCTACTGGAAGTAGATGCAACTATAGATTCAATGTAGCCGTTCTATTTGATGTTGGTTGAGAGAGTGTAGCGAACAATGCGCTATGTGTTGCTTTCTCAGAGATTAGTATCATCCATTATGATGATAGGTAGAAAAGATTCGTTTTTTTTATTTTATTTTCTCCTAATAGTTTACGGAAACCAGGTTACCCGGCCTTACGCGTAGTAATTTAAAAAAAATGATCGTGTATAATATTTTTGCTTAACATTTGTATTATAAACCTAAATCTTCGGTGTGCTCTTCGTTACTAGCAATGCCTTATGCATGAATTTACTACATTGCTTTGAGTATGTGCTGTATACATTACCGTGTGTATTATTATTTTATGCTTTTTGTGTGCATCTGTTTGTCTGTATTCAATAGCGTTTAATGTACGCATTATACCTTTTGTACATGTATTTGCATTTTTCACGCGATCAAACATGTGTATATTGTTTAGTGTAAGACTTACATTCTACTAATTTTTGTGACTTTTTTGGCGTATTCATTGTTTTCTTTTCTAAACTGTTACACTTCTATTACGGATATGAAATTAGATAAGAAACACCCTCAATATAAATGAGTGACTTAGGCAATCAAATAATTTTGTAACGAAAGTTTTCATTTTTTTAGAAATTTTCAACATTTGATTTCACACCAGTTGAACAAAATGCAAAGGCATAGTCGCATTGTCGATCCTCAAGTATGGTAGGGAATGCTAGATATTTCTTTACAGGTGAAATAGTGAAACAAACCGACATGTGGTTCTACAGGCGGATTTTGAAAATAGAACGGACAAAACTGTAGCAAATAAGTTTTAAAAAATGGGTACTAGAAAGACGGCAATGCATAACATCAGAGACAGACTAATTGAAATATCTAGAATATATTACGGACAAGAAGAAAGACGGCATGGAAACATTAGTACACACAAGTATTCAGGAAAGGCGGGATACAGAGAATCAGAAGGTAACTTACGTAATGCTTTGGTGTGAATGGATAGCAGAACAGAAACAAGAGAGTGTGGTATAGAATCAAAAGTTGTTTAGTGCTACAAGTGCTGGATGATTGTTTTTGCTTAAAAGCATATCAAAATCTCTCTGGATTATTTAATGCAAAAATGTAATTATTTTGGAGATAATAATGGTTCAGTGATATGAGTTTTACGAATTAATCTATATATGGAAAAGAAGAAGAATCTTTCTCAAGTGTATATGCTTGTAAGTGAATATATCGAACCGAATGAGAATTGAAACTTGGCTGTCCTATTAACATTCCGAGCTATTAACGGTTACATCACCCGCAAATCCAAGCTTTTCACCCATCAAGGTACTGACCAAGCTTGACGTTGCTTAACTTCTCTGATTATACATGACGCCGTGGTTCAACTGAATATCTGCAAGAGAAACGATGTTGTGGATAGTCATGTATTGAAGGGGATTAAAATGATTGTTACTATGGTAATATTCTCGTTTTAAGTAGCTACATTTGATTTTATCTTTACACAGATTTTAAGAATTGTACTTCAGGATGTTCGTTGTGGTGCAGTGGATAGCGGCTCGGAACGAGAAATCGGGAAGCCGAGTTCGAATTCTACTTGAATTCCTTTCATTCACTTATGCGCAAGTACCCTTGGGGAAAGGTATTAATCCGTCTATTCCTTCCAGTTATGGGTTAAATAACAGAACAGATTGGGTTCTATAGCCTTGGCTGGCAACCAGTCTACTGGAGAAAGCAATGGCAACCTACTACGGGATAATATTCTGCCCAGTCAATCATGTCTCTTTCGAGACATGATCGCCCAAGCGTGTTTTACGTATGGCACTTGACTGACTTCAGTAGTTTTGGTAAAATATCAAACTTTCTACCATTTAAGAAAGTATATAAGCTTTTGCATTAAAAATACTCTATAAAATCGTTTTAACATCCATACATAGGTTTTATGCCAACTCTATTTCAAATAGTATGTGTTGTGATGAAATGGATATCAGCTGGAATAAAAAGAAAAAAGGCGGTGAGCTAAGTTCGAATTACCGTTGCCTTCACTAACTTTGGGAAAAGTATGAATCCATATATTTTCCCTCCAGATATGGGCTGAACAGCTGGACAGATTGGGTTCTATAGCGCAGTAAGAAATGGCAACCTATTGCTGGAAAAATTTCTGCCTAATCAGTCATGTCTCTTTCGAGACATTATCGCCCAAGCGTGTATCACGTATGGCACTTATCTAACAGACTGACTATTACAAAGATATGCTTCCGTCTCCGTTGAGCTTGCATCATTAATGACAGTCGCTATTCGGTCTCCAAACTTAACTGTATACATATTCTAGCCCCCTTTTTTTAAATGATTTCACGTTAAACAAATCTACAAAGCCACTAAGACGGAAGGAAATACTGAGTTTGAGAGAATATGAGAAAAAGAAAATCTTCTTAAGGAGAAAGACTAATAAATGAGTAGGAACTAAGAATACTTCAGGTAACGATTAACATACATTTAAATTTTTGAAGACCAAAGTTAAATGGAAAGCAAGTAGTATGAAAAGAGTATCTCAAACGAGAAATGCGAGAGAAGAAACTGTTAACAGAGAACTTACGGACATTTAAACCGTACAATGATGATTCATTGCCGTTGATCTAGTGTTGCGCTTAAATTCATTATGTCTAGTTGCAAAAGAGAACAGTTCAGCGAAACATTTACCATTGAAATATTTATAGAATTGACACATAGAAGCTACGTTTGCAGAGTAGAAAAGTAGTTGAAACCGAAATGCCAGGTCTTATATTAAGAAGTCGACTGGAGTGATTTTTGTGAAATTATATTAAATTGGATAATGCCCATCACTTTCCTGAAAAATTAATTTATTATTAACATAGTCATTAATATTCTTCAAACCATCCACAAGTGTGTTATTATCTTAAAAGCACTTCCAAATAAAGAAACGTTTATATTTTTTCCTTTTCTTTTTAATTTTGTTTTATTTACATTATCTTATTTTTGGCATATACTTTTCCCTTAACCGATGTAATTCAATAATTTAGGATCAAACGTCCATTGTCTGTCTCCAAGGGTCATAATGAACAACGTTTGGTTATTAACATGACTTGCTAAGCAAAACAAAGTCACCTCACCTCGACACCTGATACTAAACCTGATATTAAACAAATCTATTCTTGGTGAAAATGATCTGAGGCGCCTCTACTGTTTTTCTCCTTTGAACTTCTTAACGCCATCTCAGTGTTGAATCAACTTGTCATCGTAGGTTGATCAGTAGGACCCACAACGCGGTTAGAGTGTAAATATCTATTTTTACTTATCTAGAAAAACACAAGTCTGTTATTTTAACCTTTATCGTTCCATTGGTCACAAGTTCGTCCCCTTGATATTTTCCCATTTCGCTTTCTTTGGCGATATTTCTGTTTTTCAAAGTTGATTAAGGAAAAACCGCTGCAGCAAGGACACAAAGTGTTAATCGATAGTTTGCAAGGTTCAGTTTGTTTTTGGAAACCATTTTTCGAGCGTTCGATATTCATTCGGTGCACAACGAAGAAGACCAATCTTGCTTTATTCAGTAAATTAAATGGTAAACTGGATTTGAAATATCGAACCAGTATCAAGATGTATATATATTTATATATATATATATATATAGTCATCCGCAGACAGACCTGTTTCGCTGTATCACAGCTCATCAGTACGTTTAGACTCCGATTGCTTTAAACCCAGGATTGAAACCCGACCCAATTGGCGTAAGTCGGCGATTCTACCTCTGGGCTATGAGCACTCGGTAGAAGAAGGTAGACTTTTTAGCCTATATATTATCATTATACACGCCCAATAGCCAGAGTGCTCTAATTCATTATTGAATGTGCGATACGTACATGCCAGAGTAGCTACTGTTTTTCAAAGTCTACCATTATATATATATATATATATATATATATATATATATATATCCAAAGGTAAAGAGGACTCAAGGTTTTATGATTTTTGAGTTCCCTGGCATTTATTTTTTTCATAAACAGTGCTCAGTACATTAAATATTGTAGAGCATAATATAATCATATAATTACGAAATAAAAGTTCATCGCGAAAGGGAAATGTTTATGTTTCGAGTTAGAATCTCGTCATCAAGCAATATTGGATGTTGGTTGTGAAAATGATTTATATGATGTAAATCATTTTCACAACCAATATCCAACATTGCCTGATGACGAGATTCTATCTGGAAACATTGACGTTTCCGTGTCGGAATTTACTTTTAAGTCATAATTATATATATATATATATATATATATATATATATATATAGTAAAAATAAACAAAATCTATTTGTATAAAGAAATATGCACTGTAGACGACAAAGCTTGTGCTACTCTGTGAACTTAATAAGATTTAAACTTTTTTTCAGTTTAATTAACTGTTAATGCTAATTTTCTCAGCGTAGCATAGATGAGGCACACGGCCGAAAGTAGGTACATCCACTCAATTCTCTATACCTCAATATAAATTGAATCTTTAAAATTGAAAAACTTTTCTTGAAACTATAATTTTAGCTTTAATTGAAAGCAAAGTGATTAAATTTACTAATTACATTAAGCAAAATACTCTGGTGTATTTCAAACCGAAATTACATTGATCGAAATAAAAAAAATTCAGGTTAAAAAAATTTACGCCATTTTCATTTTTCATGAATTGTAAACAGTAGCCAATTCTGAGTTTTAAAAAATCTTACAAAAATAAAATACATCTCGCTGACCCATTATTTTATTCAAATTAACGAATTTAAACTTATTTAACTTCCCTTGAAACAAGAATTGCTTGCTTACTGCTTGAAATTTTTCAAAAGAACGTTTCTCAATTACGGTAGCCTTGTTATCATAGCTGTCAACACCTTATCAGATATAACAACTGATGATTTACAGTAGCAGGTCAAAAGTATGGAAGATGAATTTGGTATAAAAGATTAATACACTGATTTTGGCGGACCTGAAAAAGACTGCCACCAACGTTAAATTTGTTGTTTTTCATTTTTTTTTTTTTTTTTGAGTGGAATCTGATCGATTACACCTTAAACTTTCAGATTGACAAAAAAAAAATTTGGAAGAATTTCAATAGTTAAACAATTTTAGTAGAGCTCAGTTTTTCATACAAGGTTATAGTAAATCGACCCTCCATTTTGGAACCACTCACCGGTACGACATTACCACCACCTGTAAATTGGTTGATTATCATTTTTTATAGTTTTTCAGTGTAATGTTATCGATTAAAGCCTAAACTTTTCGATTGACAAAGAAAATTTGGAAAAATTTCAATATTTAAACAATTTAAGAGTGGTGCTCAGTTTTTGATACAACCTTATAGTAAATCGATCCTACGCAATTAACTTTTTTACTTGCGCATATTCAACAACTGAATCCTTTGCGAAATTTTTGAATAAAGCCATTCTTGGAGTTTCTGAGGAAGATGCCATCGTAAGAACTGAAGAAAACTTGAAAAAGACAAAAGCAAGAGCAACAATTCGTCCCAAAAAAACAAAACAATGTGACCCCAACGCGAGTGGTTCCGAAATGGAGGATTGATTTACTATAACGTTGTATGAGAAACTGAGCCCCCTAAAATTGTTTAAATATTAAAATTTTTAAAAAAATTTTTATAATCGGAAACTTTATGTAATAATCGATAAGACTGCGTTGAAAAAGTAAAAAGAAAAAAAAAGAAAAAACAAATCTAAAGGTGGTGTTATTCTCTTTCAGATCCGCCAGAATTTTTTTTTTTTTTTTTCATGTAAAGGAGAACAACCCTTGAATCACGTGACCTTTTAAGAATAAAGATATCGTACGGGTACCCGTACAAACAAAAAATGGATTATCAACATGCAGAAAATTAAAATGTTTTTATTATTTAACAAAAAATGAGCTCTCTTTTTTAAAGTAACTGTTTAGATTTTCGATTAGTAAATATATTCGTCACACATTAATTTTAAAAAAATCTGAGAGACCTCTGAGGAGAAAATTTTAAAATATTTTTGAGGCTTTGAAAAATTACTTAATAAAAAATATTAAAAATGAAAACAATTCTTGTAAAAATTCATTATTAATGGAATTTTTTTTATTCAGACTATGATATAATTTTATTTTATGTTTATAAAAACAATTCAAAGTTTATCCAAATAAAAAATGGCATAGTTTTATTGCATTTTTGTTTTCGCATTTCGGAGCAGATTTTCTAAAAAATGAGCAGGTTTTCAAGAAAAAAAGACAGTTAATTAGCTTTCCTTAATGACTCCTGAATTTAATTAAAATTATATGTTGAGACCTAGTCACATTTTTCGACATTTCTGGAAATTAATTGATGGTGGGGTAACATATGTAAAAAATGTTTTTACCAATATATTTTTAAAATAATTGTTTCCAAACATCAGTCAATTATGAATAAGTCCTGAAACTTTCATCAAAATCCGACAATTATTTTATCTTTGCAAGAATTTCCAAATTAATATGTCTTTCACACTCCAAAAATGCCTTTGTGTAATATTACGTTTTGACGTACTAAGCTCTAGCGTCAATTTATGCCTCGCACTGACGAGAGAAAAAAAGATTTTCTACCACTAAATGAACCTATTAGAAACGATTAATTTTTTTTAAATAATTAAAAAATAGTTTGATCTCTCCTCGTAATGATAGCATAAACCTTTTGCCGAAAAAACTTTATTTTTATTTAGTTTGAGGCTTTTTTCTTCAGACTATGCTGTTTTTCCAGCAATTTTTTGGACGTCCCTAGCCGAAAGTAAGTGTCACCCAGTGAGAAACGAACTCACTAGTACAAGCTTGCTAACCATTACCCCATGTCAGAGTGCCGAACACCTACCAGCTAAAAACGATTAAAATATTAGTGAATGGCGTCCAATGTTTTTAGAGACCTAAAATATTAAATCCGACAGTCCAGAAATTATCATTAGCTAACAAGATAGATTGTACAAAAAAAAAAGAAAAATTTTAAGGACATTTTTGTAGTAATTTTATTTTTAATTATCGCTGTCTATATCATTAAATATTTTTGAAAGAGAAAGTCCCTCGGGGCTGAAGTAAGAAAGTAAATTAATTTTGAAAAAGACAACCGGGAATTTATTGGCGATTCTTCGAAATCTAGGGAGTGACTCTAAAGTGCACATTAATTAATGCTGCTTGTTTTCTGTAAAGAGAAATATTATAATAGTGGGTAATATGCTATACGAGGCCAACATTATACACATAATGTAGTCATAATATCATAGTGACGCTTAAATTAGTTCAATTTCGATGAAATATATATTTTGGATTTTGCAATAACACGGTGATCGATTCATAGAGAATGCGTGGAAGAGTAACAGTTAAACACTAGCCTTAAAACACCTGAGAGTGTGTCTGATTTTCATCAAGTGTCCTAGAAGTACACCTGTCTACAACACTTAAGTGTGCTGACCAAAAAAGACGTGAAGGACGTACAATGATAATTTACTGATACTTTATCCAGTACAATGTTCGTTTATTTTGAGAGATGGTAAAGGAATGAAGAGTAAGAGAATTTTATGATGATTAAAAATAGATATATCTGTTGACTCTCAACTTAAAGAAACTTAGATTATACTTGTCAGGGAAGTATTCTCTCGGGAGTTTATTCGTAACAGTAACAGTTTGGGCGGAAGAAGAGTTGAATTTGTTTTTTTATCAAAGAAACAAAAATGGAATGGAAGAAGTTTATCATTGTGAACAAGGCATGGTGGGTACTTGCTGTAAAGGTCCCAGCAGGTAGCACGAATTAATATAACTTGTCTGCACATCTGCAATAATAAGAGCGATATATAGGCCGGCGACGTTTTGACCGTGGAATAAAGATGGAGAATAATTCATCTCCTACAAGGTCACATAAGCGATTTTGAACGCTGTCAAAACTGGACAATGAAGATTTGACAGCACCAGCCGAGTTATGACTTCATTGTTTGTTTGATCTGACTCTTATACGGGTAGATCATAGCAGCGAAAGTTAGGTATTTTATAGAGCGACAGAATAAAATTACCATTCTTCCGGTACCATTTGCAATGACACGAATATGCACGTTTCATTTGCCGATCTCGAATGAAACGTGCACATTTGTGCGCTCTGGTTTTCTTTGGATGATTAAAATTTTGAACCAAACCCTTTATTTCGATCAATAGGTACTATTGTTCTTGTTTCATGATTTATGTCACTTCCGGATGTTCTCAAGGACACATGGCCCAGTGGATAAAAGCTTTTGCTAGATACGGCGACTTGATCTAAACAGTTCAGTGTTCAGCACCTGGCTACAGTAGTGGTGAACAAATAACTTAGAGAGTAGAGTTAACGAGAGACGACTAAGACATCCGGAAATTACATATACGAAGAACAAGAACGAGAACGAAAACAATATATCCTTGTGATCGAAATAAAGGGTTCAATTCAAAATTCCAATCACCTGAAGACGACCGGAGTGTACAACGACCGAAATGTCGTGAATATGAATATTGCAATAAATATGTGGACAACACTACGGACAATATAAATAATGAATTCATTCCTACATAACCATTCTTTTCTTAATATAAACTCTTACTTAAATCAATTTTTACTTGAAGTGTCCTGTATATAACAAATATTCTTGCTTAAATTCATTGTTACTAGAAATGTCCAGTTATTAACACTGACTGTTGTTTAAATGGTGTACAGGAAAATATTATTAGATTAGTATTTACCAAAATTTATTTATTTCGACAATGATGAACATCTAGCTGAAGGTAAACTATAGCATATATGTCAGAGATACTTTGCTGACAATTCACCTCTGGAGACATAAAATATTTATCGATTTGCAATGAAAATTATATATTGCTTTTAGCCGATCAGGCTCACTAACTTATGGGGTAACTCATTTCGTAATTTATGTCAGAAAGCGGACTCCACGCAAAATTTTAACATGTATGGAATTACAGAAATGTTGGACATTAAGAGAAAGTTTATTGAGAGTCACCTGGCAGACATATTGCATGCTGCAGAATATATTCTGTTTTAATAATTTGTGTTCTTTTTTCTTACTTTTTTTTCACCCGAAGGTAACACTGAGTGTGAAGGAATATAAGAAAAATATTAAGTAACAAAAGCTATGAAGGAAGAATATTTAAAGAGACAGAAGATAGCGATTGACATCGTGTTTATTTATTTTTTAAAGATAAAATTTGACTTGAAAACAAAACGCCAGAAGAGATTTCCACGAGCAAAAAGGGCGAGAAAAGAAACTGTTAGCATAGAACTTACGGTTACATCTAGCTATATATTTTGAATCTAAAATGATGAACACTTGTTTCATATATAGTCAGTCAGTTAGGTTCTATACATGATACACGCTTTGGGCAGAAGATTATCCCGCAGTAGGTTGCCATTGCTTTCTGTGGTAGACTGCTTGCCAGCCAAGGCTATAGAACTCAATCTGTCCTATTATTTAACCCATAACTGGAGAGATGAGACGGATTAATACTTTTCCCGAGGGTATTTGTGCGTAAGTGAACGCAATAAATTCAACTGGAATTCGAACTCGGCTCACCGGTTTCTTGTTCCGAGTAGATATCTAAATTCATAGACTTGAGGTACCAGAGTATCTCAATGTGGTGTAATGGTTAGCAAGCTTGTCCCGCTAAAACAATTACGGCTGAGTAGTGATTTCAATCCTCACTGGGTACCCTATAGTTTCTTTCTTGTGCTACATCTGAGCTATACTTATAAAATCGCCATATAGTATAGGCACCATAGAGGAGAGTTTATCAGAATTTTTACCATGAAAGTATTTATAGAAAATACACTGCGAAGCTACATTACGCCAGCGGAAAAGTAACTAATGTTGAGATGCGAGATCAGGACCTATAAAAGTGTAGATTATTCTTTGGGTTTTTTCACGTATCTCTTTTTCTACTCCATCAGCTCCTTTTCCCACACTTCCCTTCCATTTAATTGCTTCCCCCGACAACTACAATCACCAAGAATTTAAATGTAAAGTCAATAGTCATCTCCTATCTCACTAACCCGCATCCTCTCTCTCTCTCTCTCTCTCTCTCTCTATCTATCTCTCTCTCATGCTGCTTTCTCCATCCACTCCACTCTCATCAGTATCCTCAGCCTTCTCTTACCCACTTCCTGACACCCCCCCCATAACTGTCACTCTTTCTCATAACCTTCCTCCTATGTAATACCTGCAAAACAGTGGCAGTAAAATGCATTGCTTGGGGCGATATGATTATAAAAAATATTGCTCCAGACCATAAGTGGCAGCAATGGACGAATAGTACACTTGAAGGTATGTCTGATAGATTCTGGCGAATCAAATGACTGGCACAACACAGTGAATTAATCTTACTATCAGCAGATGTGTTCAATCTATACACGAACAATGTTGGTTGGTTATTTTGTTTTATGGCATATCAACCTCGGCGGGTCATTTAGCAACTAAATTTTATTGTTTCTTGCTGGTAATACCTTTATTCTTTCAACATTTTATTGTTTTGTATATGTTTTGTGCCTAGTAATTTTTTTTCGAGTACCAAGATTTATTGGGATTTGTTTTTGAAAGGCAGGGTTCCCAAGTCCTACCTTGTTATTTAACCCTTAACTGGAGGGAAGGAACGGATTAGTACCTTCCCAGGGGTACCAGCGCTTAAGTGAATGCAGGGTATTCAACTGGAATTCGAACTCGGCTCACCGATTACTCTTTCCGAGTCGATATCCACTGCACCACAACGCACATCTGTCACTAAACGCCTACAGCACCTGGTATTCCCAAGTGGTCACCCATGTAAGTACTGATCAGGCTCAACGTTGCTTAACTTCGGTGATCGAGCTAGAACCGGTGTATTCAACGTGATATGGCCGTAAACACGAAGAATGTAAATTTCTTAACAATGGAAGATAAAACATCGACCTGTATCCGAAACTAACCTTTACAACCACAAACTCCTTACTAAGCATAATTTTAACTGCAAAAATTACCAAGATCCCTCCTCTATAAGCGGGATCGGGCTCTCGTCTATTTTTTTCATGCAAGAATCTGATTCAAAATTAACCCAGCGCCCGCATACGCAAAATCCGCAACTAAGACTGTCTTTTATTCTCAGCCTACACTCCTTCTATAGACGGAGCCTCGACTGAGTTAAACTCTGCTCGAAAGCAGAGCGCTTGTCTGTCTATTTTTGCCGAGTTTCAATCCCTACTCCTAGCCCCGTTAGAGTCACCCAGGTAATTTTTGTTACAGTTCATTTACTCCACAACACTCACTTCTTGAATTTTTTTAAAATTCTTATTTTAATTGTTAGTATTCCCACTCCTATTTCTGGTGAGTCCTCTTAGTACTGAACTTTGTCTGTCTTTCATTTTGTGGCAATCTTTATTTTTTTCGGTACATTTTCTTTTTCTGGTACTCATACGTGTACGTTCAATAAATTCTTGGTGTTTTGGGACATCAAAGATATCATACAGTACTTGCATAGGTTCTTACTTTCTTGTTATCTTTTCTTCAATATATCTTTTTATTAATTATTCCAATGTCTTAGGTTTTCATTTCATCTTTTAAATTTTCACGTTGTTTCTTTTTAAACTAGTCCCTTGGCCTCCTATATTTTTGCAATAAATATTTTTTGGTAACTCCCATTCTGTCAGTACCGAATAAGATTTTAGTATTTTCACACATCAGCCTTAGATTTTACATACTTGTTACGAAACGATATCTTGCATTTCATTTCACCAATAACATAATTTTCTAACCCGTGACATTAAGTGCGATTTTTGAAGTTTTTTAATATAGGTTTCCCGTTTGCTTCCCATGTGACTTCGTTGATTATTGCGATATTGCAATCAGTGTTTAGTTGCATTTTTAATCTACATTATTAATATTCACGTTCACATATTTTTGGTTTATCGAAATTATTTTCCTTCTCAACGCTATGTACGAATTTTTATCTGTCAGAACCTTTCCTTGCATTAGTTTTACAGCGAAAAATTTTAGATCCTATTTTCTACAGTTGTATCACTTTCAATTCTGAAAGGGACAGTCGTCTCAGAAATGTAACCCTCCACACCTGAAACATAGATTAATTTTGCTACTTCAACATTTTTCTTTGGCTTATAAATATGCATATTCTTTTTCTTCAGTTTCCTCCGTATCGCGTCTTAGATTTAGGATTCTCCGTCATTCGTACAATCATTTTTTAGTGTTAGTTTTTCTATTCTGTTCCAGTTTCAGTAAGATTCTAGCACGTATTTAAGCGTCTTTTTTCACAGGTAAACCTTGAACGAAAATTACTCCTTTAAATAAATCCGGAATAATGTCGTTTAATTTTAATCTTTAACATTCCTGATTAACGATTCCAGCATATGTGACAAAGTTTCGTCTTCTTTATTCGTCAGATTCATACACGTATTGAATAACGAATTTTTCTCGCTAAACTTTTAGTTAAAATATTTGCCGTTTCTCCAAAGCCAGTTTCTCGTGATTTTATCGGTAGTATAAAAGTACAGTATTTTTCATATTCTGCTGGTGCTAACTTTCTCAACAAAGGTCTTGTTTCGTTTTTTGTTTTTTGTTTTTTGTTTGTCTCGTCTTCCCAGTCGTTCATTCTTCTCTGCAAATTTGCTCTTATCTTCTAAAATAAGCATAAAAGATAATTCCATTATCTGCAATGTATACGAATTCAGCTATGGTATTTGCTAGCGCGTCGGGAGTGAAAAAATTGAGGAATTTACCTTTTTTTCTGAATTGTTTCAGTTAACATTTTTATTTTTTTATGAAGATCTTGCAACTGTTGTTATGGCTCTCTTTACAATTGCTGTTGCCATTGTATTTTTTTTTCACTTGGGCTAATAATTCTTCAATATTTAAGTTTTTTTTTTCTTAACGCACAACAAAGAAAAATTATACGAACGTTGTTCTAATTTCTCGTTGTCACTGTTATGTGCGGTGCAGCAAAAAAGGTATTTTTGACGCCGCATAAGTTTATATTTTTCGTCCACTGTTATAACTCATGACTAACGGTTATAATATTATGTCTCGATTGACTCCCTAATTACTCTGACGACCACTTTATCAGAAACATAACGTCGCTACTGATCTTGAAAGGGATCTCCATTCTGTGGTGGAGTGGCTTTTAAATTTCAATGCGACTAAGACCAAGCTGCTGTTTTGTCAATCATCACAGGCAACCTCTCCTACCTCCCATAAGCATGGACTAAGAGAGTCTCACTGAGAGAAATACACTGCGCCTCCTCGTCCTTACTCTCTCTTCCGATCTCAAGTGGAATCATTACATTGAGTCAATAGCTTAATCCACTGCTAGGAAGGTTGGGTCACTGTGTCGGGCCAGGATGTTTTTTCCGCCTGAATCCATCCTGCATATATACAAATCAACCATCCGTCTGTGCATGGGGTACTGTTGTCATATATGGTCAGGCGCACCCGCTGTTCATCTCAGTGTTCTTGACAGACACCAAAGGAGAATCATTAATGTGATAGGTACAAACTTGGCGGCTTGACTCCAGCCACTTCCGCACCGACGGGATGTGGCTTTCCTCTGTCTGTCCTATAAATACTTTCATGGCTGCTGCTTCAATGAACTTAAGCCACTGGTGTCCCTGCAACATGTGTTTACTCGTGCAACCAGACTATCAACTGGGTCTCTCCCATTTACAGTTAAATCAACCAAATGCAGACGACTCCTGAAGCATTTTTCTCGCATTTCCCGCTTGTAGAACTCGCCTCCATATTCTTGCTTTCCTGACCGCTACAACCTCCACGAATTTAAATGCAATATCAATAATCATCTCTTAACCACTTGACTTTAGTTCTTTCTACACCACCCTGTATATATTTTTCTTTCTCTCCACCTTTGCAACTGTCATCACACCTGTATCCCCATCCTGAACTTGTTCGTCTTTCTCTTTACTCTCCTCTTATCTAATTTTTTTACTCTTATGTATCCCCCTTCACATCAGTGGCGTTACCGCTTTGCTTGGTGTGATATATATATATATATATATATATATATATATGTGTGTGTGTGTGTGTGTGTGTGTGTGTGTGTGTGTGTGTGTGTGTGTGTGTATATGTATGTGTGTATCTATGGGTATACAAATTAAAAATAAATAAATAAAAACAAAACCTTCCTTCACCTGATATTTAACCCAATCTAAATTATTTGATTACATCTTCCCTAAAGCGGAAAAATATTTTCTCACGAGTATAAGATGTGAACTCTTATCACACACAAAAAAGTCGATGACTGACAAACACTGCCTGAAGAAGGTCGCGAGACCAGAAACACGTATAGCAGGAAAAAATACAATATATTTTATAAAAGAACACTTTGGGTTTCTCTTTTTATTTAAAATATACACTTCTCTCTCGTTGGAACCACTCACAGGTTGATCTTCACTATGTGTTCCGATTTTCGGCCTTGTGCCTCATCTAATCTCAACTTTTTAAAACTCTATATAAAAACAGTTTTAATAGTATCTTTTTTTCCTTTCATATCGTCTTCATTTATTTCCTTTACGCTGGAATGTACCGGTAGTGTAAAGGATAGCACATCAGATGTTGGGCCTCTACCTTCGTAACATGGTGTCACAACCTGCCAGCTGGCGCGCAAGAAAATATAATTGCTAAGATCAAAGTGTAGTATCTCAGCAACTTAAAGTGATTCTCTCTCTCTCTCTCTCTCTCTCTCTCTCTCTCTCTCTCTCTCTCTCTCTCTCTCTCTACTTCTACCGTCCCGTCTTTCTTTTATTTTCTCACTGATACCACGTAATGTCTTTTCGACAGTTTTCACGTGACCAATATTAAGTCTATTATTTACGATGTATTGGTATGGAGTAACGGTCGTACAAACTAACGAAGCTCAGAACAAGGACAATTTTTACATGATATTTTGGCTTTAGATAATGCAGAAAAATCAAATCAATCAATCCTTTACTCCCTTTCCCTTCAGCGTCTCATAAAACCTATTTTCTGAATTTTTTTTCATTATCATATTCTTTTACATTCATAGTTTCTTGTTTTTTCCATATCACTCTTTCATAAGACATCTTCATCTCTTTCCACGCCATCCACTTTCGATAATCATTGATTTGTCTGTTTTTTTTTTTTTGTCTTTTTTTTTTTGCTATGTATAGCCATCAGTTTTTACTTCTTCATTTCTATTAATTATCTTCCTGTTAGTTCCTGCCAATTTACCCAATTCTTTTTTTTCCATTTTTTTTTTTAGTATTTTTAATCATCCTATGTTGTTTCCTACTGTAATTTTCCTTCCTTCCAACATACCCCATGCTAAATCACCATTCTCGTACAATCACCGAAATTAAGCAACGTCGAGCCTGGCCAGTACCTAGATGAGTGATCACGTGCTTACGGACATATGTTGAAACACCTGTTCACGTACGATCACCGAATTTAAGCAAACTCGAGCCTGGTCAGATGGTTGGCCGTTTGAGAATATTAGCTGTTGTAAGATTAGATGTACTGGTGGTGTAATGAATAACGGCTCAGAATTGAAAATAGAAGAACAGAGGTTCAATTCCAACTAGATTTGTTATGCTCCCTTACGGGAAAATACAATTGAGAATGTGCGTTGTGGTGCATTGAATATCGGCTCTGAACGAGAAATCGGGGAGCTGAGTTCGAACTCCAGTTGAATTTCTTGCATTCACTTACATGAAAATACCCTTGGGAAAGGTATTAATCGCTCTTTTGCTTCCAGTTATGGGTTAAATAACAAGGCAGATTGGGTTCTACAGCCTTGGCTGGCAACCAATCTACTGCAGAAAGTAATGACAACCTACTGCGGGATAATCTTCAGTCATGTCTCTTTCGAAATATGATCACCCAAGTGTGTATAATGTATGGCACTTAACTGACCGACCCTTGAGAAACCTATGAACCCCTCTCTTTTCCAGGAAGCTATGGAGAACTTGCCTGTAAAGCTTTATCTTCGAAATTTTTACAATCTAAATATATTCCCTGGCATTAAATAACCTAAAAACAGTTGATAAGAAGTAAAAAGCAAATCAATCACTCAAAACCAATATATCATTCTTTCAATTTATTAGTTGTTCCCTAAATCTTTCTTTTTATTGCTCTATTAACATACTTATCTTGAACTGTAACTGTTGCTGTAATATTATTTCAATAACTATATCAGGATATAAAAACCTTTCTTTCGTTTTCTTTCGATCTAGATAGATATTAAATGAATTACATAATTATACCTCATTCTTTTTACATCTATCTAGCTATCTGATTCGATTAATTTCTATCTGATTCATATCTGTCAATCACTTCCTTAATATACCTAACTTAAACTGTAACTGTTTTTACAATCTTAACTACATAAAAATATATTTGCTTTCTTATTATCTATCTATCTGATTCAATATCTATCTATCTATCTATCTATCTATCTATCTATCTATCTATCTATCTATCTATCTATCTATCTATTCTATACATTAATATACCTAGTTCAAGCTGTAACCGTTTTTACAATTTTTAACTATAAGAAGACATAACATTTTCTTTCTTGTTATCTATGTGATTTTAATTACATATCTATCTATCTATCTATCTATCTATCTATCTATCTATCAATCTATCACTTCATTAATATACCTAGTTCAAGCTGTAACCGTTTTTACAATTTTTAACTATAAGAAGACATAACATTTTCTTTCTTGTTATCTATGTGATTTTAATTGCATATCTATCTATCTATCTATCTATCTATCTATCTATCTATCTATCTATCTATCACTTCATTAATATACCTAGTTGAAGCTCTAACCGTTTTTACAATTTTTAACTATAAGAAGACATAACATTTTCTTTCTTGTTATCTATGTGATTTTAATTACATATCTATCTATCTATCTATCTATCTATCTATCTATCTATCACTTCATTAATATACCTAGTTGAAGCTCTAACCGTTTTTACAATTTTTAACTATAAGAAGACATAACATTTTCTTTCTTGTTATCTATGTGATTTTAATTTTCAATTATCATATCTATCTATCTATCTATCTATCTATCTATCTATCTATCTATCACTTCATTAATATACCTAGTTCAAGCTGCAACCGTTTTTACAATTTTTAACTATAAGAAGACATAACATTTTCTTTCTTGTTATCTATGTGATTTTAATTACATATCTATCTATCTATCTATCTATCTATCTATCTATCTATCTATCTATCTATCTATCTACTTCATTAATATACCTAGTTGAAGCTCTAACCGTTTTTACCAATTTTTAACTATAAGAAGACATTTTTAACATTTTCTTTTTCTTGTTATCTATGTGATTTTAATTACATTTTCTTTCTATCTATCTATCTATCTATCTATCTATCTATCTATCTATCTATCTATCTATCTATCACTTCATTAATATACCTAGTTGAAGCTCTAACCGTTTTTACAATTTTTAACTATAAGAAGACATAACATTTTCTTTCTTGTTATCTATGTGATTTTAATTTTATATCTATCTATCTATCTATCTATCTATCTATCTATCTATCTATCTATCTATCTATCTATCTATCTATCTATCTATCTATCACTTCATTAATATACCTAGTTGAAGCTCTAACCGTTTTTACAATTTTTAACTATAAGAAGACATAACATTTTCTTTCTTGTTATCTATGTGATTTTAATTACATATCTATCTATCTATCTATCTATCTATCTATCTATCTATCTATCTATCACAGCTATTCATAATTATCTATCTATCTATCTATCTATCTATCTATCTATCTATCTATCTCTTCGTCCTTCACCAAACAATGCCATACCTTTAGTTTTCCTTCTACATTTTCAGATCGACTAAACATGGGATCAATGAAACACTCCCTCAAGGGGATCAGTCGAAACAGGATACAGAAAGAGATGAACCTGGCTCCGGCCCAAGGCCTCGAGGTGATGCACAAGAGGCAAGGAGATATACAATTCGATACAAAAGCACACATGTTTCGCTGGGAGTAACGCTTAAGCCGCCTATTGTTCCGAAACGCTAACATCAGCCAATGAACAGCTTTTCCTGATTTGATTATTTGTCTTGCATTTTAACTTTAATTCTTTCGCTTATATTCACATCAATACATTTAAAGGTTTTATGAACGTCTCCCTGATCAGTGTGTCATATCATTTTTAAATGCAAAATCTTAAACTGGTTATTAGTTGAATATTACTTAAACGTTATTATTATTATTATTATTATTATTATTATGCCCTTATCTGAGTAGATTCTCCGTTTATTTATCAAACAGTATATTTATTTATTTTCGTCTAGTGAGATGAATATTCGAGAAATTTTATTAAAGGCCAATGGACTTAAATAAAAAAAAAATGATAATGCTTCATAAATAAACAGAACGTCTATTCAGTTATGGGGATCCACTAAAAACAATGTTGAAGTAATTAAATCTGTCGTATTAATAAATTATTAAATTACATCATTTCACTCTCTGTCCCTCTCTCTCACTCACACACACACACGCACGCACGCACAGACGCTATGTCTCTCTGTCTGTCTGTCTGTCTGTCTGTCTGTCTATCTCTCTCTCTCTCTCACTCACTTTCTCTCCGAACACGCACACACACACACACACACACACACACACACACACACACACACACATATAAAAAGCTGCGATTGATAAATGGTCTTTTAATTACACCAAAGAAAATAATACTCATATCATATTTTAACAGATATATATTTACCACAATTATCTATATATATATATATATTTTTAATCGTTTCACCCCGAGCAAGGCGGAAATGCCCCTGATGTGCAGGGGGTTACATAAGTTTAAAAAGATTAATTAGAAAAGAGTGAGGAGTACAAACTAGTTAGAAAGGAACAATACAAAGCTGAGAAAGCAGGTGCGATGACAGATACATAAGTGGAGAGAAAGGGTAGGTTATACAGGGATGGGAAGAGAGCTAGAGTCCAGTGGTTAGTAGATGAGTATTGACATTGCATTTAAATTTCTGGAGGTTGTAGCCGTGAGGAAAGCAAGAATACGGGAGCGAGTTCCACAGTGCGAGAGAAGAAGCTGCAGGAGTAGAATTGTCGTCTGCATTTGGCTAACCTGACTGTGAATGGGTGGGACCCAGTTGCCAGTCTGGTTGCGCGAGTAAACACCTGTTGAGGAGGCACCAGTGACTTAAGTTCGTCCGAGCAGAAGCCATGAAAGTATTTATAGAACAGACAAAGGGAGGCCACATTTCGACGGTGGATGTACAGATACAAATGATGCTGAATGCTCAGGTTGGCCATAATTGGCAGTTGTCCTGGAAAACAAAAAAATCCACAAACTTTTTTGGCCAATCGTAAATTGAAGTTGTGTGAGATAGCAGAGGCATTGAACATATCAGAAGGCAGTTTATTCACTATTTTGCATGAACATTTGCCAGTGAGAAAGCTGTGTTCAAAGGAGATGCCACATTTGCTCACAGTCAATCTAAGCAACAATCTGTCGATGATTTAGAGCGTTGTTTGCAACTGTTTCAATGCAACAATGAGATTTTGCATAAATACGTGATGACAGATGAAACATGGATCAATCACTTCACTCCAGAGTCAAATCAGCAGTAGATGAAAGCCATCAAAAGCGACCAAAGAGGTAAACATCAGCAGGCAAGGTTTTGGCCTCTGTATTTTGGGAAGTGCAAGGTATTTTGTTCATCAATTACCTTGAGAAAGGAAGAACCATAAATAGTAAATATTATATAGCATTATTGGTGCATTTGAAGGAAGAGATCACCAAAAAATGAGCACAAATGAAGAAGAAAAAGTGACCTTTCACCAAGACAATGCATTGTGTTACAAGTCGATCGCAACGATGGCAAAACTACATGAATTGCACTTTGAATTGCTTCCGCATCCACCCTATCCTCCAGATCTAGCCACCAGCGACTACTGGCTGTTTGCAGAACTCAAAAGAATACTCCAGACAAAGAGATTTAGCTCTAATGAAGAAGTGACATTGAAAAACTGAGGCTTATTTTGAGGCCAAAGACAAATCGTTCTACAAAAAAGGCATCAAATTGTTAGAGAAGCGTTGGAATCAGTGTAACACCCTAGAAGAAGATTGTTGATGAATAAAGTCAAATTTTACCTAAAAAATGTTTTATTAGTTAGGCCCAGGATTTATTGAGTGATGTGTTACATATATATTGTGTATATAGCAGTGGACAAAGTGGGGATGTAGGTTATCAGCTATTGGCATAGAAAATAGAATAGGTATCCCAAGTTTAAATTGTGGTCATGGTTATTGTATTTACATTTTTGGCAGCATTCTAAAGCATGTTTAAACACCTTCAAGATATCTAGAGCCAGAGCCCCAGCTTCAGTATTTTATCAAGAACCTGGTATACATATACAGTGATGTCTGTTCGTAAATTAGAGGTAAACCTGGAACTCGAGCCGCGAATACCTTGCTGAAAAGCGCTAGGAGGCTAATAATGCAATAGTTAGACGGGATGGGGGTTCCTTAAAGTTCTTAACAACATGAACTACAGATGAGGATGTCTAACAAGGTTGAAAGCAGAAAGCATAGAGTTTTGAGAGAACTGGAGCCACCCCCGAGTACACTCCACCACTTCTGTTAGCCATATAGTAATCTAATTTAGAAATGACGTCCGATACTAGAGACTGGTTAATGTTTATATCACTCAGTAGAGTCTCTGTTGTAGGTAAGAAAACGAATGTGAGCATTCCGAGACTGTCAGGGTTTGAGTTGAAAAAGTATATAATAATTGAAATTTCTGGATCACAAAATCAGTTAAGTGGCGCATCATCAAGAATTTATCGTTGTGATATTCGAATATGGGTCTCATGTTTGATATATATATATATATATATATATATATATATGTGTGTGTGTGTGTGTGTGTGTGTGTGTGTGTGTGTGTGTGTGTGTGTGAGAGAGAGAGAGAGAGAGAGAGAGAGAGCGTCAATAATCATCCGCAGACAGATTTGTTTCCCTGCATCAGAGCTCATTAGTACAGTTAGACATCCGATTGCTTTTACCCAGGATTGAAACCTGACCGAATTTTACCCTGGAGTGTGTGTGTGTGTGTGTGTGTGTGTGTGTGTGTGTGTGTGTGTGTGTGTGTGTGTATGTGTGTGTGTGTGTGATTAAAAACAAAAGCGATACACATAAAAAGAAAAGGAAAACTTACCTTAACAACGCCTTTCGTCCTCTGAGGAGCTTTATCAAGGCAAATATAAGGATTTTATATTGTGACAAGTGTTTATATCCAGGAGCAAAATTTATATATAAGAGCAAAATCTTGATAAATACTCAGGGTCACTCATATACATAATGAATTTGTAAAAAACAATAACAATCTTGTTCTTGTATAAAAATACTTACTACCAAATAAAATTCTTACATTTGGCTTGATAAATGCCCTCAGAGGATAAAATCTTCAAGTAAGATATCTTTCTCTTTTGTCTTTCTTTATATCGTCTTTTTACAGAAATATTCTATCTTCATTTTTGCACGCACACAAGCACACATGTATATATACATGCACACATGTATATATACATGCACCCAAACACATGCATATATATATGCGCAAATACACACACACACACTATATTTATATATATATATATATATATATATATATAATGATGCAGGTTGGCATCGCCTGTTAATTATACTAGTTTCATATTTCATTGTACTGAATGCTTTGTAGCGATGTGTTAGATTCTTGTGCTTGATCGAGGGTTTGTTGGAATATTTAAATGTTAAGCATGCGATGGGAATTATTTAGTAGTTTTCGGATCGTATTTTCTTCCAATTTCCGTATCCGCTGCAATACTTCCGTTTTCCGCTTCACATTATCTCATGTGCTTAGTTCGTATCTCCAATTTCTTATCTTTCTATCTTCTTTGCTTTCTCACCAACTTCTTCGATTATTTTCTTTTGACTTTTTTTCTCCACATCGTTAAAGACGCCAGCTGAGAAAGGCTGCGAACTGGGATATTTACCAAAAACACAGTCGGAAAGAAAAAAGTTTTTTTTTTTCTGTACAAATGGAAACGGAAATGGCCGGCCTTGTGAGTGAGTGATATATTTATCTTTTGCAACAGTAGTCGATGTTTCGAAGCAAAAAAAAATCAAATGCAGATTTTTAATGCCGAATCTAAAACGTTCGGCACTTGGTGCAATGTCATCTTCCCTCCATCGTTAGGCCCTTTTTGTAATTTTACGTATTAAACACGACTATTTTTTTTTCTATTTTATTTTTTGTTCTCACCCACAACAAGGCTCGAGTGCCTCTTATTGTAGGAGGTTAGAGCACCTCGACATGGTGTAATGATTAGCAAGCTTGTCTCTGTAGAACCGATTACAAATGAGTAGTGAGTTCGGTCACACACTCGCTGGGGAACCCATATTTCGGCCTTGGGCCACATCTAAGCAGCGCTTAGAAAATCGACTCGAGGTAGAGGGTTACTGATGAAATTACTTTGGTGTATGAGTTCTGGGATATGAGTGAAAGAGGAGGTAGTAATAAGTGAGATTATGAGGATGAGGTGGATATATAAGGTTTGACCCTCGACTTAAAGTTAGTTTCTATTCGTAATGAATAGATGTTCGTCTTTCTGAATACGGTACTTTCGATAGATTAAAATGGAAGAGAAACAATCAGTCAGTCAGTTAAGTGTCATACATGATACACGCGTTGTGCGATCATGTCTAGAAAGAGACATGACTGACTGGGCAGAAGCTTATCTAGCAGTAGTTTACCATTGCTTTCTGCGGTAGACTGGTCGCCAGCCAATGCTATAGAACCCAATATGTCTTATTATTTAACCCATAACTGGAGGGAAGAGATGGATTTATACTTTTCCCAAGTATATTTGTGCGTAAATGAATGAAAGGAATTCAACTGGATTTTGAACTCGGTTCCCCGATTTGTCGTTCCGAATCGATATCCACTGCGCCACAACGCACATCTAGGAGGAGAAACAGTCTGACTAAAATAAAGACGTAGAACTAAGACGAAATAAATCACAAAACAAACAAAAAAGATTAAGTTTTAACTAATTTAGTCTTCTTATTATTACTTCTACTCTTACTTTCAAAGTTTTGACCGTTTTATATATTACAACAGTTAGATAAGCACCATGATTCGCGACAAAGTAGCCTAATGTGAACTCGTATTCCTGACATAGACTTTTATAAGCAGAAATATGAATAATAATTGTTGTCCCTATATTTGTAATGTACTTTCAATTTCAAATAGAGTCATAAGTAAATAAAATCCAGTTTCTAACCTCCTGACAACAGTAATTGTAATCTTAATTTGTACGTTTCACATTTCTTTGTGCGTAGTAATAGTCGTAGCACAGCCCTCCGTGTTCTTTGTGGCAGCAGGTTTTTCTGTTTCTACCTCTCCAGTTATTCTCTATTTATACTTGCCTATTAACTTGCATACGACACTACACTTCTCTAAACTGGAGAGGTTGTATACTCTTGTTTTTTTCGTTTACTACTGCTGATTATTTTGGTGTTGGATTTTCTTATCTCTTGTCTCGTTTTCTCTTTAAGTGTGATCTGGTCTTTTTCTTCTTCATATTCATTTGTCTTTTTATTCTCACTTTCTTCCATTTCTTGCTCTGTTCCACTTTTGTAACTTTCTTCCTCTTTTTATTCCTGCCCTTCCATTTCCACATCATCCAGCCCGTTTCTGCTTCTGAGCTGATCTGCATGTGCCAGTATATTGTGTCTCCTTTTCTCAAGTATAGCCGTGTTGTGTCTGTCTTTTATTAGGAAATTTTCTTTTTCTGGATTCGTTTATTTTTTTTTCTATACCATACATTTTCTTTCGTTGCAAACGACATAGTAATGGGGACGTTGATATGTCTTCTCATTTATGCCGAAGTCCTTAATTTCCTTCCCGCATGGATCTGTAACTGAGGAGCATTTTTAGTAGATATGTTAATGTTTTCATATGTTAATGTTTTCATTAAGTGGTGAAAATGCTTTCAATCCCATTTTCACCGTTTGTACTATACTTTCCGCAATGTCATTACATTGTGAGTGATATGGCAGTGTTTTGTATGGGGTGCATCTAATGTGTTTTAACCACGCAAATCAGTTCTCATCGCAAAATCCGGGTGCATTTTCGGTGACTATTGTCTGGGGTATTCCTTGAGAATATAGATCTTATTATTTTCATTATTGTGGTGGATTTTCCGCCTTTTGCTCTGACAACTTCTGGCCATCCTGAATATGAGTCCACTAATACTAAGATTAATCCCCCCTTCTCTGATATGTGTATCATCAATGTGGACCCTAATCAATCCCTCTGCTTCCTTGAGCCATAAGGTAACTTTCGCTTGCTTGATTTTTTTTTTCGCACATTTTGGAAATCTCTTAACGTATTCCTCTACGTCTTTTGAATATTCTGGCTACCAAGCTTGTAACATTAGTCTTCTTTGCGTTTCTGTTATGCCAGAATGTAAATCCTCGTGTACTCTTTTTAATATATCCCGTCTCAGTATTTGTTGAGCTACTATAACATTTCCATTGTATATTATGCCATTTTCTATAGTTAGTCTATGATTGGATGATATGCCTTCTTTTGATATCCGAAATATGTTATCATATAACAGTCAAAATTACATTTTTCTTTGTATATAGTCAAGCCTGCATTTTTTAATCTCACTAAAATTTGCCGTTTTGTATTTTTATTCTTTTTCAGTCTTGTTCCTACACCTATATCATCCTGGTATATTATCATATTTTTTTTATTTTTCCTAATAAAACTTTTTCAATTGCTTCTTGAAATATATGGCTGGAAGTTTGTTTTTTATCCCAACGGTAGACGAGGTTATCTTAATAAACGTATAGGGGTGTTTATCGTGGTTATTCTCTTCAATTTCCCGTCAATTTCTATTTAATTGTATGTCGACTTAAGATCAATTTGTGTAGACTACTCCATTTCTTGGGAGTTCATTCCCCTTCCATCATTTCATTTTTCATTAAATATTTTATAATATTGTACTTGCATTATCTTGTACATTTATTTTATATTGTACATAAATACATTTTTATTGTCATGGGCTATTCTCCCTATTTTTAGGTGCCCCTTGTTAGTTTGTGGCATTGTGGTGTATGAAGGATTGGGAGTAGATGGATGGGTTCTTTTGGTGACTCTGCAAATTGTAACGAGTGAATGGGTCGTGATAGTGTTTAGCTAGGTATAGGATAGTTAAGCGAGAACCAACCTCTCCCACTCCCCTTTTAGGCCTTGTGCCATAATTTTTGTATTTTATGCAAAAATAAATACAGTGTAAACTACTCCATTTTCGCTAACTCGTGGCTCGCAGTTTGAATATTTGGCAAAGGAAACAAATCTAGATATATCTGGTGGTTTATCCCTATCTCTTAAATCTCAGTCATGTTTCTTTATCGCTACTATCGAAGACGCCCAGTTAGTACTACATTCAGTTACTCTTTCTAGTATGCCTTGTATCATTTTGTTTAATTTGGCTACTTCCAAATGTGGAATATGAATTGGAACTTTCCTTGACTCTATATACATTGCATAATAGTTTTTCTTTAATCAAATGCTTACTTTATAGCCTTTCAATAATCCTGTTTCATCTCCATCTGCTTTCATGGAATTGATTAGTCTCTCTGTATCTACTTTTAATATATCAATCCCTAATAATCCATGATCTCTTTTGCATGCTACAACTATAAATGGAATTATTTCAAAACGCTGGTCGGTTTCAAAATTGCCTGGAAATATACCGATTCTGTTTTTATGGTCGTTCCCATCAAATTGTTTTAATTGTACGCTGCTGTTTTTTTAATTTAGATAAATGGTTCAACTTCTTTTTCGGGGTGTGCTTGAACAGTTTTATTTTTTTCTATTTGCTTTCTGTATTTGCATACGTTCTAAAAATTATCTCTTTCTTTAACACTTTCAGCATATTTTTCCTAGAGATGAACATTGGTACTTGTCTCGTTATTTATTCCACAATATCTACATTTAATTATGAATTTGGTTTTGCTCATCCTGTATGTCTCGAATTCTTCTTTTGATTGATTAAATTCTTTAATCATTTCTAACTGTTGCTAAAACTCAACGCTAGCTTCCAAACCCATTCTGCTACACTGTAGATATTCTTGTATTTTTGCTTGTGGTTTTAGTCTTGCAAGCTTTTAATTGACCTAAGAATCAATTCATCTTCTATAGTCATTTTCTGTACTCCCAACTTTTCAAATACATAATATTTGGCTCATTCTTTCAATCTAAGCATTGTACAATATACTCTTTTGGTGCTTGTCTTTTTTCTAAAAATTCGGTTCTTTCAGCGACGAATAATATTTTTTTGATTATTTGTACATTTTTAAAAATTTTCACAATGTTTTCAAGTCTCATTTCTTCTAAATTGCTCGGGTAACACATTGTCAAAATTTTCTTCACAGCTTTGCACCCAACTGTAGCAAGAAATGAATCGGTTATCTCGTTTTCTCTTCCGCCAATCTTTGTGTTTCATATTTTTTATTGTTGTAAATGCAGAAAAAGTTCTTATCCATGTTTCTATCTGTTCTGAGTCATCCAACAAATTTAGGGATCCTATCGGCGATGCCATTGATATGTTTTACATTTCTCTGTGTGTAGTGGTAGTCGTAGCACAGCTCTCCGTGTTCTTTGTGACGACAGGATTTTCGGATTCTTACCTCTACAGTTATTCTTTATTTATACGTAACTAATAATTTGTATACAATGCTATGTTATATATCGCCGTACGACGACAAACAACGAGAACACGCATATATAAAAATATAAGGTTATATTTTTATTCCTGACGACGAACCCGTGTGGAACAGAGAATGGAAGAGTGAGAGCGCACATAGAATGGGTCGACGGGAGTGTAGTCTTGCCTGTGGTGTCTCTCTGCTTCCACTGGCCGTTCTCTGCTGGCGAATACGTGTGTCGAGGTCTTTTTATAGTCTTCTAGAACCGGGACTTTTCCTTCCGGTTTTGCCTCGCCCACGCAACGTCCACGTAATTCCAAGAGACACCTGTTCTGTTTGCCTCCGTAGTCATTTCCGCCGCTGTCGGAAATAAGGTCAAACGAGCCCGACTCATAACCCTGCGACATCCGCTCCAGGCCCCGACAGGATGTATTTCTCAAACACCTGTCTTGTCGTTCGCCGACCCCTTCACCGACGGGAAACACCATCGATTGCATCAACCTTCCTCGGGTGGGGCCAGATTGCTATATTACAGCTACACTAACATTAATCATTCCCTCAGTTTGAAACTTTCGACAATCATTGACTGAATATTTAAGGCGGTAACAGGACAAATTTCCACTGGATAAAATCCTATCGGACCAAAAATACAGTGAACGAAATTCCAGTCTCCTATCAGAAAAGTGGATAAAATCCGCCTAGGGCACCTCGGCGTGGTGTATTGGTTAGCAAGTCTGTCTTGCTAGAACTTATTGCAACTGAGTAGTGAGTTAAATTCATACAAGGTACCCCATACTTTTGGCCTTGTGCCACATCTAAGATGCGCTTAGAAAATTACTAAAATCACTGCCTATTTTACAGAAAAATTGCCGAATATTCATAATGAGGGAACGGCAAATGTTACTTCTACCATATATTAATTAATTTAAAAACACCTTCTCTAATTGCATTTCTTTTAATGTCTTCATCTTTCTTCAGTTTCGCTTCTTATAAATTATATCATTTCAGCTACGAAACACTCGGTGGTAAATATTAATTCAAAACAAAATGAAATTGTATACCATCGAATAACACTTCTCCCAACTACAGGAACAACTTCCCTGTTAGGTTGGGGAGGGATGTCAATAAATAGCCGTCTTGAGTATCAGGTTGCGATGTCTAACCAGGAATTATCGTTACTTCAGGCAGAGGAGTCTGAATCATTACCCAAAAACAGAAGCATCTTCAAAATGAAAAGTGCCGATGGGGCTCAAGAAATTTTACGAGATAATAGCTAATGGGTAAAAGCGTTGGCTTGTGAATTTGGTGACATAGCGGTTGAGAGTTTGTGTCGAGCAGTGTTGTTGCACTCAGTGGAAACGGAGTGAGCAATAACTAAACAGTACCAAATAAAATAAGAACTAAACGATATCGCTCGACATAAGAGGTAAAACGCGAACTGTGTAGCGCCAGAGATTAAATAAAGTGTTCAGTTCACAATTCCCTATAGGTTACCCAGATCAATATGTAAATATGTTCAAATGTAAATAGAGTTATTACCAAATTTTAAATTACATTTCCGACATAGTGTCTCCAGGGATACGTTCCACAATATTTCTGAAACGTTACATAGTGGTTACATTTTGTTGTTGTTGTTGTTGTTGTTGGTGGTGGTGGTGGTGGTGGTGAATCCGCGTAAACGTGCTCGCGCAATATTACTTCGAAATATAACAATCACGTTGGCTTGTAAAGTTACATTAACACAGGGAGATATTTAAACGTACATTCTTCATCTAAATTTGTGGTTCTTACTTAATAAAAATGCGGAAATTCTGCATTCTGCACAACTTGTTAAGGAACAAAACCGTCTTCTTCTTCAATGTGCCCTGTCCTTTCATGACGTAGGCGATCATGGCTTTCCATATCTCTCTATCCCTGGTGGCTCTTTGTACGCTTTCTCCTGTCACACCATGCAACCCTTGTTCTGTCATCCACCTGAACAGGCCTTTCAAATATGTTATCCGTTGCTTTCCCCTGTCTCTTTTTACCTTTATCTGACCTGTTAGTATCAGGTTCTCCAAGCCCTCCTTTCTCATTGCATGTCCCAGGTACTTTAGCTGTCTCTTCCTGATGCTCAGTATTAATTTCCTTTTCGTTTCCATCCTTTCCAAAACCTCATCATTGCTCACAGGCTCAATCCCTTATATCCGCAGCATCCTTCTGTAGAACCACATTTCAATTGCTTCAAGTTTTTCCTTCATCTAGTTGATATTGTCCAGCATTCACTGCCATATTAAAGACCTGATAGCAATCTAGTACTATGTTCCTTGTTTTCAGTGAAATTGTCCTGTTTCTTAATACCTAACTCAACTTCTGGAATGCTTCCTTCGCCATGCCAATTCGCCTTCGGATCTCTGTGTCGCACTTTCCGTCTTCTGTTAGAACACATTCTATGTATTTAAATTTTTGTACCTGTTTGATTTTAGTTTCCCCCACTTGTATTTGGCATTTAGGGCTACTCTGATCTTATTTGAAAGATTATTATAAAGTATATACTTAATATCTACTGTTCTACCACACAGTTTTTTGGTGGGAGTGTTAGCATTCCGGTAGGATAAAATGAAACCTACAAATGGCTTTCCACAATAAATATATAAAACACAACGGCGTGAAGGGGGTTAATTCCAAAGTAATCAATTCCTCGTCCGATAAAGTTTGCAATGAGCAACAGGCGTCACCTGACCGTCATCCTGCGACTGTTAGCACCAACGGCGTAAAGGGGACATTTTATCCCAAAATTATTCCCTCACCCGGGAAAGAACGACATGAGCAACAGGTGTCTCCGGACCGCTACCCTGCGACTATGCACGACAAAGGGACTTACTTTAGGGACATGGAATGTTAGGACACTGAACCACTGTTGACAACTAGAAAATGTCAAGCAGGAGATGGATAGACTGAAGATCAATATCCTGGGCATTTGCGAAACCAGATGGCCTAAACTTGGAGACCTCAGCAGTGACGACCACAGAATAATCTACGCAAACTTGGTTAAACTAAGAGGAAGACCCTTCAACATATCTATCATAGTAGTTTATTCACTAACAATGCAAAGCAATGAGGAAGAGATAGAAACATTCTACTCCATACTGGACAATGCCAATCTCAGTGCAAAAGCCAAGAAATCAGAATAATAATGGGTGACTTGAATGCCAAAGTAAGCAGAGAGGGAAGGGGAGACGACCGGCAACTTTGGATTAGGAGTCCGGAACGAACGAGGAGAAAAATGGGTCCAATGGTGCACAGCAAATGACCAGGTAATAACTAACACCTGGTTTCAAGAATATCTACAACGTCTATGGACATAGAGGAGCCCAGGAGGTGAGACGAAGAACCAAATAGATAAGCATAAGCAGGAGGTTTAGAAACGCAGTTGTGCAATGTAAAACCTACCCAGTTGCCGACTGCGGAAGCGACCACGTCCCATTCATCTGCAAACTAAGGGTAAAACATCAGAGAATGAAGAAGTCTAGCACGGCACCGAGACTGATATACAGTACTCTCGTGAATGACCTCAAACTGCAGAAAGAATGCACTAACAGCGTGAAAAACAAATATGAAGAAAAAATTGGACATAGACATTCAAAATGGGACTCACTAAAGGAAGCGATGGTGACAACAGCAAACAACGTTGCCCCAAAGAAAATCAGACGCAGAAGAAATAACAAATGAATGACTGAAGAGATTCTTGACGGGATGCAAAGATGGAAAACAATGCCAAGACATGGAAGAGAATACAGGAAACTTCACAAGGAAATAAGGAACAAATACAGACAGGCTAAAGAGGAATGGCTCAACGACAAATACGCAGAGGTAGAGAGACTGAGTAGGACTAATAAAGCAGACATGCATAAGGAAACAAAAGAACTGACAAGAAAAAAAGCCTGCTCTTCAACAGGATGTATAAAAGCCAAGAATGGAACGATAATACTGGAGAACAAGTAAATACTCAAGCTATGGGAAGAATATATAGATGTTTTTTCCACGACAAGAGAGAGCAACCGATACGCAAAGATGAGGACGGACCGGAAATATTAATGTCCGAAGTGGAAACTGCAATGGCCAAACTGAATAGAAACAAAGCAGCTGGTCCGGATGGCATTGTAATTGAGCTGCTCATAGTCCTGGAAAAATTCGGCATAGAAAAAATTACGGAAATACTAAATTCAATTTATAATAGTGGTATAATGCCAGACGACCTATGCAAATCCATTTTCATAGCATTGCCTAAGAAGCCAGGTGCAAACGAGTGTGAACTACGCAGAACTATCAGCTTAATGAGTCACATTACAAAACTGATCGTCCAAATACTGATGAATAGCGCGAGAAGTAGAATCAGGCCAGAGATAGGACAAGAACAGTGCAGGTTTGTCAAAGACACTGGAACAAGGAACACTATATCTATTATTAGGATGCTCTCTGAAAGGGCAATACAAATGAAGAAGGACTTATACCTGTGCTTTATTGACTATGCAAAAGCGTTCGACAAAAATAAACCACAAAGAATTGACGGTGATGCTCAGCAGGCTCGATATATTTGGGAAAGATATTAGGGTAATTAAAACTTCTATTGGCAGCAAACTGCCTGCATACGGACAGGTAGAGAATTCAGTAGTTATACAAAGATAGAAAGGGGATGTAAGACAGGGATGTGTATTTTCACCGGATTTATTTAACTTGTAAAGCGAGAATATTTTGAGTACCCTAGATGTTATGCCAGGATTTGCATTGGAGGTCACAATCTGAACAACATAAGATACGCAGACGACACAGTGTTGAGTGCAGACACGGAAAGAAACTGCAGGTCCTCCTACAGAAGATAGCTGAAGAGGATGACATAAAAGGATTACAAATAAACTGCAAGAAAACCGAATGCATGGTCATCAACAAAAAGAGCAGCAAAAAACGTGCCAAATCCAGGTGTGGGGGGGGGGGGGGTGTTTAAGCCAAGCAGGTACGAAAATTCAAATATCTGGGAAGTGTTCTAACTGAAGACGAAAAAGTGCGATACAGAGATCCAAAGGCGAATTGGCATAGCGAAAGACGCGTTCCAGAAGATGAGTAAAGTATTAAGTCACAGAAAACTTTCACTAGAAACAAAGAAGAGAGTACTGGATTGCTATGTGATGTCGGTTCTTCAATATAGCAGCGAATGTTGGACAATATCAACAAAGATGAAGGGATATCCTTGACCGAGCATGTGAGCAATGACGAGGTTTTGAAAATGATGGAAACGAAAAGGAAATTAATATTGAGCATCAGGAAAAGACAACTAACGTTTCTGGGACATGCAAGGAGGAAGGAAGGCTTGGAGAACCTGATACTAACAGCCCAAATAGAGGGGAAAAGAGACAGAGGAAAGCAGCGGATAACATTTTAAAGGCCTGAGCAGGTGGATGACAGAACAGGGGCTGAGAGACGTTACAGAAGAAAGCGTGCTAAGATCCAACAGGGATAGGGAGACGTGGAGGGCCATGATCGCCTATGTCTTGAAGGGACAAGGTACATAAAAGAAGAAGAAGAAGAATCGATTGTCATAGTATGGATATGCCACGAGCGCGAACAAAAAGAAAAAGTTTATCTAAAATTAATGAAGAGTTTTTTGTTTTTGTTTTTGCAAATTTTTATCATATGCGTCTACATTTTTATTTATTTATCAATTAATTTTCCTGCTTTCGCATTTATTAAAAACTTTTTTTTCCGAAAGTATTTTATTAAATAAATTTTTACATTCTCCCATCAAAATAAGGAAAGGAAAAATGAAAATTGCAGAAGGAGATATGTATCGCTACTTTAAATTAATATATCCTTTTACATGTGATACATGAATTTTAATAAAGAAGATATGTGAACTTCAAAACATTCTAAGATAATATACTCTGCTTGCAACCAAGTATCAACTTTTAATTCCAATACCAAAGATAATCATTTTTGTTACATACCTATTTAACTTTTTAAGCAAATTAGAATTAAAAGCGTAGGTCAGTCAGTTAAGTGCCATACATGATACACGCTTGGGCGATCATGTCTCGAAAGAGACATGACTGACTGGGCAGAAGATTATCCCGCAGTAGGTTGCCATTGCTTTCTGCGGTAGACTGGTTGCCGACCAAGGCTATAGAACCCAGTCTATCCTGCTATTTAACCCATAACTGGAAGGAAGAGATGGATTAATACCTTTCCCAAGGGTATTTGCGCGAAAGTGAATACAATGGATTCCACTAGGAATATCGAACTCGGCTCCCCGGTTTCTCGTTCCGAGCCGATATCCACTGTACCACAACGCACTAAGTATCCTTATTTAAATGACTTTCAACGTCTTCAAAATTCTTTAATATTCACCAAATTATCTGCCTTCGATCAAATAAACACTGTTCTCATGTGAAGAAAAGATTTAATAAAATTCGCTCTATGTTTAGGTAAATTTGTGTCTTTAGGGTATTTAAAAGATATAGCATTGTACATTCTACATGTTTTATAGAATGAAATATGGGATTTAACTGCTCGTCTGAATTTATTTATCCCAAAACCTTTTGAACGAAGATTAAGTGTAGCAGAAATGTACAAACGCTCACATTTGATATGGCAATCCGTGACTAATTTCGTGAAAAGAAAATATTTTTGCAACAAGATTGGTTACAAAATTTCAAGAGGATAAAGACACAACTTATCAATTCTTCTTATAGATCTAATCAATTCATCATCACCCAAAAAAGATTCAAATTATCAACGAGAGAAAGTTCATCTTGGTTGGAAGGATTTAACAAAAATATTTTTTTAAAGAAATAAAGTCTATCAATTTTAAAGTATATAACCTGGTTGGCTGAACATGATTTGAATTAGACTTTGGAAAGAATAGATTTATGTAAACATAATAAAAAAAAACTCTTAAAAATTTTGCTAAGAAAATTTTTAAAAATTCAAAACTGATATAACATTTGAAGCAACCGGAAAATTAAGAAAGCATTAGTTAATACTAACAATTGTCTGACAGAATTAAGGCAGTTCAAATCACTTAGAGGTCAATGAATAATGCCGCCAGATAACTACTGAGGGCCATATAACCAAAACAGTAATAATATTTGGAACTTATTGAGAGTAATAACTCTTGCGGTCAGTTCAGTAGGATTATCTGCTGATGAAACATCTTTAAAACTAACACTGACACCAAGATCAGTCTGTTTATTCTTTCGTGAATATCTTTTAATCTGATTTTAATAAAAATACTCGTTTATAGTAATACCCAATTATAACACGACCAATATAATATCTATTACAGTATTCGAAGGATATTTTTATATATTAGGTATATATACAAATCAACCATTCGTCCGTGCATGGGGTACTGCTGCCATATATGGTCAGGTGCCCCCGCTGTTCACCTCGGTGTTCCTGTTAGGATCCAAAGGAGAATCAGTAATGCAATAGGTACCGACTTGGCGGCTCGACTACAGCCACTTTCCCACCGACGGGATGTGGCTTCCCTTTGTCTGTTCTCTAAATACTTCCATGGCTTCTGCTCCAACGAACTTAAGTCACTGGTGCCTCTGCAACAGGTGTTTACTCGTGCAACAAGACTGGCAACTGGTTCTCACCCATTCACAGTTAGATCAACCACATGCAGACGACAGTTCTACTCCTGCAGCTTCTTTTCTCACACTTCCCGCCTGTGGAACTCGCTTCCATATTCTTGCTTTCCTGACGGCTACAACCTCAAGGAATTCAAATGCAAGGTCAAGACTCATCTCTTAACCACTTGACTCTAGTTCTTTCCTCACCACCCTGTATATATTTTCCTTCTCTCCACCTCTGCAACTATCATAACACCTGTATTCCCTCCCTTCTCTTGCTCCTTTCTAAATGGTTTGTCATTTTCTTCACTCTCTTCTATTTAGTGTTTTTACTCTTATGTAGTCCCCTGCACATCAAAAAAAAAAAAATGATTAACAACTTCAGAGAATGTAGCGTTCTCTTATTTAAAGGTGCCATCTTAGACTTGGAAAATAATAAATGTGATGAATTTCTTTGAATAATTTAGGGTTTTTGTGAAGTATCACAAAACACTGTTAAATGGGAAAATAATGTCTAAAGTCATTAACGAGAACCTCAAACAATCTAAAAAGAGATAAGTTCTGCAAAAAAACTTTTTCCTCAGTATCTGCAGTGTCAGAAGCAATAATTTCACCCCATCCTAATTTTGTGCTATTCTGAAGACAGCGCAAAGAATTTTGAAAGAGTTGGATGAGTCTAATGGTGATTACGAAGGTACGGCAGCTTGGAAAACTCACTCTGATAAGAAAAGAAATCCCGAATTTGTTGGTAGGGGCTTCAGAATCAACACAGGGGTCTACATCAAGTGACTTGAAGAAGTAGTGCTGCCCTGGGTTCAAGCGCTGGCTGCCAGATGTTCCTATATCCGACAACAGAACTCTGCACTATGTAACACTTGCAAAAGAAATCAGCCATGACTGTCAAACAATTTCTGTGAGCACATCACCCATTAAATCTGACCACCTAACTTCCCAGACTGCAACCCCTATAGCGATTTTAGTTGAGTTTGGGTGAAGCGTCTTGGAGAAATGCATAAAAGGGCTCAAAAGACGCCCCGAAATTATGTTTGTGGTCCATTTTTAACAAACCCTGTACATTGATTCGAAGACTTTTTGTGTATAATAAAGTTTCGAACCTTAATCTACATGAAAGGTTTATGTCATGATCGACAACTGACACAGTTTTGGTTGTAATCGGACCAAGGGTTTCAAGAGGAATAGGGTTCGTTAGAATGGAAACACACAAACAATCACACGCAAACACACAGACAAACACATCCATATATATATATATATATATATATATATATATATATAAAGGGGCATATATACATGTGTGTATTTATATACTCAAATACGCATATAGTATAACGCATATAGTAATAGGAAATATACATGGATGTATGTAGGTATTGTTCAAAAGTTGATATTAAAATTGGTATAATACATACATATATTGAAGAAAGAAATGTTCACCACTTACTTGCTACCCAGGTTGGCCTTGCATATTCAGTACTTTCGATTGTGCACTTTTATAATAACCGTCTATTAGCCTAACCAGTATCTCTTTTACTTATATATATATATATATATATATATATATATATATATATATATATATATATGCAGTCATATATGTCAATAAATATTTCTCGCGCGTTATTTTTGCCTGAATTTGCTTTAAAAAGTGAGGGAAGAAGAGATTCAGTCAATCAATAGCCAATTTCATGCTTTAATGATTCACATTGAATGTTTTTTGATTTGGGAGAGATTGGCGAATATTCAACAACCTTTAGACTAGGCGAGCAAATCACGTGACAAATGTTGTTTGAGCGTTTTGGGCAAGAGCTCGAGTTGATTGACATACGTGTTGTCTTCCTTACATGCTTCGTCACTGTTCGTTTATGCTTTTTTTCTCTTTCTTTATCTTTCACGCGCAAACGCACATGCGCACTTGGTTTGTAAAATCATGCCGTAGGTTCCTTAAGTTTCTACAACATTTTTTTAAATAGTTTTCTTTTTATTGTCTGTCATTCAGACATTTTTTTTCCATTTTTTTCCATTCTTTTATTTTCAAAAGATAAATTCTATTATTACATTAATCTTGGATTTTTTCTTTTTATATTTACTCTTTCAAAAAATGTTTTGGTTGTTTTGTTTTTATGACATATCAATCTTGGCGGGTCATTTATTGCCAACTAAAGATTTATTTATTTATTGCTGGTAATACCTTTTTCTTTCAACAATTTATTGTTGTTTTTATATAAGTTTTGTGTCTAGTAATACTTTTTTTCTTTTTGAGAATCAAGATTCAATGGGATTTATTTTTTAAGGGCAGGGTCCCCAAGTCCTATCCTGTTATTTAACCCATAACTGTAGGGAAGTGACGGATCAATACCTTTCCCAAGGGTTGCCAGTGCTTAAGTGAATGCAGGGTATTCAATTGGAATTCGAACTCGGTTCACTGATTTCCTTTCCGAGCCCACATCCACTGCACCACAACGCACATCCGTCACTATACGCTTACAGCACCTGGTATTCCCAAGCGGTTATCCATCTAAGTACTGACCAGGCTTAACGTTGCTTAACTTCGGTGATCGAGCGAGAACCGGTGTATTCAACCTGATATGGCCGTAAGACTCAGAAAATGTATTTTTAGAAATACATTGTTTTATTTTTTTATTTTTTTAAATTTTTCCATCATTTCACTCCACTAAAGACAGAAGTTCCACTACTATGCAGGAGTAAAAGTGATGGAAAATTTTAAGTATGTAGAGTATTGAGGAAAGAGCAAAAAGTGAATGGGATTCAAGAAGACAGATCATGGCGATTGACATTGCATTTTAATTTTTGCAGATTGTAATTATCAGGGAAGCAAGTAAACGGAAGATATTTCTACAAGCCGGAAATGTGAGAAAATAACCTGTTTGAATAGAAGTGGTAGTTGCATTTAAAACGGGTGGGACCTCGATGCCAATCTAGTAGCACACTTAAATTCATGTCGTCAGTGAGTAAAAAGCTAGTTACAAAGATAGAAAGGATAGAGAGAATCCGTGCCACGTCGGTGAAAAAGCGAATGAAATCGAGATGTCAAATCTTCTGGCACGACACAGTGACTCAACATTCCTTGCACTAGATGCAGCTATTGATTCTATGTAGTCGCGTTACTTCAAGAAAACGTCAAGCCAAAAATATGTGGCTTTCTAGAAATCTATCGTCAGCCATGCTGAGATCAGGCATATGTTTATATACTCAAAATTTGATCTATATTTTTGCTTTGCCTGGCCAAAATTAATTGCCGTTGTTGTTAAGTAGCACAAGAATCTTGATTTTAACATTTCATTAAACAATTTATTGTTTTGTATTGTAGCAGCAGACATCCGAGTATATTTTTAATTATCTTACAGTTGGGGTATTTTTCATTCTAATATTTGATATAGAGTAAAAATCAAACAAATTCTTTGTCATATCGTATTTTTTATAATTGTATGAAAAAGATACCCAACTGCATAAATTATATCTGCATTTTATGAAATGTTCGTCATATGAAAATGAACTGCAAGAGCTCTTAGATCATGTTTAAAAGAGAAAACATGTTAAACATCAGTTGTAAAAAGACAGAATATAAAGTTGTTATCATGGAGGAGAGTTAAAAATGCTGACTACAAAATGGGGATAGTAAAATCAAGCATGTACTGAAATGCGAAAGTGCATCGGAATGGCGCTAGGTGCCTTCCTGAAACTAAAGAAACTATTACTCAAAAGGAAAAATTGGTTAGAAACAATGAAAGGAGTAGTCAACTTCTATGCAGTATCAATCCTTCTAAATGCTAGACAATTTCTTCACAGACAAAGAGTAGATTTCAGACGAGGGACATGTGATTGTACAGAAGAATGCGAGAAATACTATGGATAGCTGAGTAACGAAGAGGTTTAAGAAAATAAACATTTGGAATAAGAGTCAGTTGAAATTTCTGTTACACACGATGAGTTTAAAAATTTAACAAACACCGGGTATATTGAAGGGAAGTATGGTACCAAGAACTAGGGAATAACTTGGCAAAAGTGTAGTGCGTCAATGTATGAAACAAAAAACAAATTGGATAAATAAAGAAGAAGAAGAAGAAGAAGAAGAAGAAGAAGAAGAAGAAGAAGAAGAAACTTTCGCGGTTGACACTTTGCCATAGATAGCGTCCGAGCAGGTACTACCAATACGTGTCAGGGTGGACCTGGGGATGTCAGCATTAAGTAGTTCTACGCTTCTCAAAACATCCAATCATCCGATCAGATAGCCTTGCTGCCGGATGCAGTTTATCGTCATATCCACGTTCGATTTTAATTTAAAAAATCTCTTCAAAGATGAAGAAAAGACTTGAAGCAGTAGAAATGTGGATCTACAGTATGATGCTGAAAATACCATGGATAAAAAAGAATCGACGAAATTTTATAAAAAATAAAAACAAAAATTGCGCTTATCCTTAAAGAAAGAAGAAAAAAAAGAAGAAAAGGTATCAGAAGGAGCAAAAGAATAATGAATGGTGGGAGGTGAATGAAGAAGAAAAAAGCAAAGGTGTGGAGGGGAATGAACAAAAAACAGTCAGAGAAAGAAAAATATAAAGAAGAAAATTATGTACATGTATTGTCTATCCATAAATTCAGGGGTATTCATATATTCCTATCTCTCAATCTCAGTCTGTTCATATCTATCTATCTATCTATCTATCTATCTATCTATCTGTCTAGAGAAAGAGACAATAGAAATTTCTAGGGCACATAATGAAGAAAGAAGGCCTGGATAATTTGATGATAAGAGGATTATTTGAAAAGCAAAAAAAAGGACTCTCTGAGAGACAAATAAAAACAATGTATAACTTCCTTGCCGAGCTTTAGTAAATAGAATTAAAATTTATTATGAGTGACAGATCACATGAAATTGTGGAGAGCTATAACCCCAAACCTCTAGAAGAAGAAAAAAATTGTACTGAAAATATTTTTTCCAGACATTATATATATTTGAAAGAGAATGCGAATTTTCTGCGCAGTTGTTTCAAACTGAAGACGCTTTCTCGCTTCGAAGATCTTACTTGTAAACTACGTATTTCGAGACTTTCTGTTTCAGGTGATATCATTAACATTGCAAAGTGATGTGGGCGGGTAAGTCAAGGCATCATCAAGTGACATGACATCGAGAGAACTTCACTGACAGATCACCATGCATCACAGATTGTCAGATCGTCCCATTATCATCGAACGATCGTAACCAAACTTTCACCCCATCACTCCTCACTCATCACTCTCTTTGAAGGTAGACAATACGATAGATAGATAGATAGATAGATAGATAGATAGATAGATAGATAGATAGATAGATAAACAGTCTGAGATTGAAAATAAGAATGTAAGAATATACCTGTGTAGCTATCTATCTATCTATCTAGCTAGCTAGCTAGCTAGCTCGCTAGATAGATAGATAGATAGATAGATAGATAGATAGATAGATAGATAGATAGATAGATAGATGTGAACAGTATAAAACTGAAAATAGGGACATAAGAATATACCTAAATAGATAGATAGATAGATAGATAGATAGATAGATAGATGTGAACAGTATAAAACTGAAAATAGGGACTTAAGAATATACCTAAATAGATAGATAGATAGATAGATAGATAGATAGATAGATAGATAGATAGATATGAACAGACTGAGATTGAGAGATAGGAAGATATGAATACCCCTGAATTTATGGATAGACAATAGATGTACATAATTTTCTTCTTTATATTTTTCTTTCTCTGACTGTTTTTTGTTCATTCCCCTCCACACCTTTGCTTTTTTCTTCTTCATTCACCTCCCACCATTCGTTATTCTTTTGCTCCTTCTGATACCTTTTCTTCTTTTTTTTCTTCTTTCTTTTCTTGATACGCCTCCTACTTTCCTCCTATTTCTCTCCCACTGTTTTCTACTACTTCCCCTCCTTCTCTCTTATTTGCATTTCCGTGATAATGGAACGGCATGCAGCACAGGTCTAAGTTGGATGGACACTTTTGACAAACCACTTGCCGATTTTCCGATCGACCGATGAACTTTGCATCAGAGACGTCTCATTCCATTAGAGACACTGAACGATCCTCCATTCGGACCGTTTTCTGTCCACGCCGAGGTAGGAATTTAGTTCCTTTTGCCACTAATGGACGAGAAGAATCCACCAATATTTCCTTTCCGAACCTCCCTGTAAAAACCAAAGTGCCCTTGTCAGTGCAGACAAAGATAGCGAGTCACGTCAAGGTGAGGTGAAGCTGACCGAACGAGGTCGGATGTTGGTGACCCGTTAGTGACAGTGATGATGCTACAGCTACGGAGGTGACGTTCACAGTGACACTGTTACTCACGAAGGGTTAGTAATGGTCTTTGATAGGAAGGATAGGTAGAGATCAGGTTTGTCAAAACACATGCAAATCTTGTTTCATTCTTGATTGTTCTCTACTTCACATGTTTTAGTTCTAGTAAGTGTTATCATACTAACAATTCATATTTCTATCTATCTATCTATCTATCTATCTATCTATCTATCTATCTATCTATCTATCTATCTATCTATCTATCGTCCGAATCACCCTAAATGTTTTTCATTCATTCATTGATGAAACTGCAATATAGGTAGTTATTAAATATTTATAAATTCATTTGATGCACATGTTATTGCGCAATATTAACAAGAGAAACATTCTGTTTTCATTTACAATTATTCACTTGGCAGTAAATACTAAAACTAGTATGAAATATATCATTTATTTTTAAAACTAATAATTATGGCCCGTAGTATATATATATATATATATATATATATATATATATATAGTGACATTACGGTTGAGCAATCTAAAAATGAAAATTTAAAAAAAAACAGTTGCCACTTCGGCGAGATATGCATAACTCTTCAAAAATGAATTGAGTTCTTTCGGTCGGAGGCAAGTAGATGTCTGTCAAACTGATGAGATGTGATACAGCAAAACAGACTTGTATGTGGATGACGAATATATATATATATATGTGTGTGTGTGTGTGTGTGTGTGTGTGTGTGTGTGTGTGTGTGTGTGTGTGTGTGTAATTTGACATTGAGGCCATCACCGTGCGGCGAAAGTTTGTTCATTACATTCAAGTTTCAAACAGAATGTGCGACTCAGCGTTGACCGCAGTATTTATTATATATTTACATACGGTCTTTATATATTCATATATGCTTATATTTATTTATATAATGTATATAATATATAATATGTATAATATGCATTTTATTTATATATATTAATATATATATGTATATATATATATATATATATATATATATATATATATATATATATATAAGAAAAATGAAAAATGACAGATCTATAAAAACGAAGGGAACAATCCAAAATTTTATTTCGTTTATATAGACTATTAAATAGATAAAAATAGAAAACTCAATGGATATTATCCAGAGCAATATGAAATATAGAGAAAAAACTTAGCACAGAATCAAACGGTTATAAATTCAGAATTTACTTGGGCAGTTGTAAAAATTACAAACTGCTTCTTCAGTTGCAAAAATTACAAACTGCTTCTTCAAATCCGAAAAATCAAATGATTTGATTTTCGCGTTTGAAGTAGCAGTTTGTAATTTCTACAACTACTGAAATAACTTCTGAATTTATAACCGCTTAATTATGTGCAGAGTTTTTTTATTTCTCTCCCCTTCCCTCTCTTTCTCTCTCTCTCTCTATATATATATATACATATTATATATATATATATATATATATATATATATATATATGTATGTGTGTGTGTGTTTATATATATATATATATATATATATATGTATATATATATATATATAAAGTGTCATCCGCAGACAGTACTGTTTCGCTATATTACAGCATGTAAGTACGATTAGGCATCCGATTTGTGCTATCCAGGTTTGAAACCAGACCGAATTTACATCATTCGGCGATTATATATATATATATATATATACATGTATATTTCCCAAGAACTTTGGAATCATACCCCATTCTTTTTCTAAGATTATTCTGTATGTAGTTTCGCAACTGTTTTTTTTTTTATTCTGACGTACACACGTTTGATGGAATCAATTGCAACTCCCTCAAGGGGATGTTATATAAACGGCTAAACTGAAATATATATGTAAATCATGAAAATAATATTTTTGGGTCTATTGTCCTGCCTGCTGTCTTGGAAATGGTGTTCAAGGGCGGGTAATAACTTGAAAATAAACTCTCTTCCCTAAAAAAAATTACTTTAAAAAAGTATAACCCCATGAGATATTTATTTATGTCTTTCTAAAGATTATTGAAATATGGTACAAAAGAATCTCAGCTAGAATATTTATATTATTTTACGTTTGTTCCTATTCCAACTTTCCATAAAAGCTTTTCGCTACCATAATAAGTCTTACAGTACGATACAGACGAGATCACGTTTAGCAAAGCAAATGGATTCATATTGTCACAATATCTTATGTGGTTAGCTATGTGGCTGCAGGTCAATGTTTCTACCTCCAAACTTTTTGTACAATTGATAATCGTCTTAGTGGCTCGAGTGTCTGACGACTATTATTGCTGTTTGGAAATGGACAAAGTCGGTTGCATAGTCACGTTCGTTCACATTGTTTTCTTGAAAGCAATATACTAAAGTTGCCTCTTGCTAAAATTCAAATTAGATATCATTTTTTCATGCCATTAAACAGACCAAAACATATTGACTAATATAACTGCTTTCATTGTTCTTACTAGTGTCAGTCAAATCCCTTGTACGCGAAGGAGAGAGAAGCAAGTGAATGAGAAGAAAGAGTAAAGTCATACAATTTTCAGAATCGCGTGTTTGTTAAGTAGCAAAAAATCTACCTGCAAATTTTGAAGAAGAAACTCATTTTATAAGAAAACCCCTCGTCGGAAATGATAATTAAATTTAATATCTTCAGCAAGAAAAATACTTTGCTATATTTCAAAACTTTATTTGAAAATAATTTAAATGGACTTAAGTAGTTTTTTTTTAAATAACTGATTAGCACTCATTCTCTTAGTCATATTTCATCGCAATGTAATTCCCTAATTAAAATATCTTCCAAAAATAATATATACTTTATTGAAGCTTTACTTCAGGGATATGTGGAGAATACCATGGACGGAGCATATGCGCAATGACGAAATTTTGGAGGGGATGGACACTAAAAAGAAACTGGTACTTAACATAAAGAAAAGACAGTTGAAGTTTTTGTAATATGTAATGGGGAAAAAGGGCTTGGAGAACCTGATGCTCACGAGACGGATAAAGTGAACAAGGGACAAGGGAAAGAAGCGCACGACATATCTGATGGAATTAAACAGATGGCTGGTTGAACAGGGATTGAGTGGAATAACACTAGGAGGGATATTAAGAGCAGCTTAAGTAATTGGTTGAAATGGAGGGACATGATTGCCTACGTCCTGAATGGATACGGCACATAGAAAAAGATTATCTGATTTACAGTATAATTAATCTGATTTGAAATAAATATGATTTACTTTAAGTTAAAAATAATATAGAAATACATATTTAAACCAGTAATTTACATTAGCCATGTTTACATCTTTAACGAGTGATCATAACTTTTAAAGTGTTTTTTTTTGTTTTTTTTTTTTGTTTTTTTAATCATATAACCCCAAGCAAGGCGGTAACGCCACTGATGTGCCGGGGGCTACGTAAGAGTGAAAAGATTGGAAAAGAAAAAACCGGAAACCACATCCTAAACAGGAAACAAGGGATGAGCCTCTACACCTGTTCATTAGACATGGGTGGAGTGTGAACCGGGCGATAGTTTAGTCTATCTACTCCAATTGAAAAAAAAATAAAAAAGTGAGAAGTTTGGAAAAGAGAAAATCGGAAACCACATCCTAAACAGGGAACAAGGGATGAGCCTCTTCACTTGTTCAATAGACGTGGTTGGAGTGTGAACCGAGCGATATTTTAGTCTATCTACTCCAATTGAAAAAAAAAAGTGAGAAGTTTGGAAAAGAGAAAACTGGAAACCACATCCTAAACAGGGAACAAGGGATGAGTCTCTACACCTGTTCAATAGAGGTGGGTGGAGTGTGAACCGGGCGATAGTTTAGACTATCTACTCCAGTTGAAGAAGAAGAAAGAGAGAAAAAAAAGGTAGCGGTGGTGGGTTAACTAAGTTTTAACTTAGTTAAAGTCCGGTCAAAGAAAATTCTTTGAAAAAATGTAAAGAACATCCGTTCAAACAACCATGAAACTATTTTAAAATTAGCCACAAATAATAAAACAAAATAAAATCAAAGCAAAAGTATTACTTACTTTTAAGAATATTTCAAAACTAGTCCTAAACCCAAACGCACTGACAAGTTCTATTTTGTTTTTCGGAAAATTTATCTCTTAAAACATAATTTAAGAAAAAGACGGGAGCGATTTATTACATGATGTTTAAGTACTTCGTAATTATGAAAATGTTGAAAAATATTCATTATCTAATGATAGGGATATTACTTTAAATTTACTACAGTCTTCTCTTTTTTTCTGACAAGTTTATGTATTGTCGCCCATACTGACAAAAATCAGAACGTTTATAAACGAAATTAAATTATTTTCAAATCTTGCTGGGTGATTATTTGTATTAAGCCTTTCAATTTTTGATTATTAAATACAGTTTACACTTAATAACAATATCACCTAAAATGTTTAAAGATAACTTTATTGCAGATCCTAAATTATCTGGTGATTTGATATTTACGAATTTTCTTTTTATTTTCAGGCAGTAATTTGGCGAGAATAGATCTCATTTTCCTTGCAGACATAAGCTCTACAGGTGAAATTTTCGCGATGACGGTTGCATTTGATGTCTTTTTGTATACACTCAAAAATTATTGTTATGCTGTATCTTCCGCTTCTAAGCTTTTAACTATTCTTAATGCTCTTTTGAAAAGTTGAAAGGAGGTTGAATGTAATTTCAATGTATTTCCAAATGTAAATATTTGGGGCCTCGCATTCTGAGTGCTCGTAGATTTTTCAATATTTTAATTTTTTCTTATGATGGGAATAGGTTTTGTAAGGTTATTTCAAGACCCTAAAATACCCTAACTGTTGAATTTTCAGACAAGAACATAAACAAGGCCCAATTTAGGCTCTATCATCTGTCATCAATCCCTAAAGCTTTTGTGCAATATTTTATCAAATAACTCCAATGAAATTCTAGAACTGATCACAAAAGATATTATGTATCTCCTAACAACAACGGGGAAAACAGATATTTAAAAAAATATAGCACATAAATTAATCATAACTGCCCTGACGAACTGTGTTTACTCTTTTCTCGGTAAAGAAATAATTATTGCCCTTGAACAGAAGGAATGTCAAAGATGTTCATATAGTTGCAAAGATCAACAACTAAAAATAAAATAATACTAGAAAATCGAAGGAAAGATGTAGAAAACGCAGCATCGAATGCGACTGTAGAAAATCTACATTATACATAAATTAGAGCAAAGGTATTATTTGAATATCCGAAAAGGAATCCTTTAAGGAGACTCTCTGTCGCCCCTTCCGTTCTGTCGTTCTTCAATCTCTCTTTGAATAAAACTGTAATAGCTATGGATAAAAAGGAAAAAGAAAATGTTTAATGACCTATTCATGTGAAATTCTTGTGGGACGTCACAATTCGAATTTTCAAAGTTATAACACACATCTGACCAGACATATCATCAATCATGGAAATTTCTAAGACACATAACAAGGAACCTAGAAAATGCGTTATTCACAGAAAAATTTGAAAACAAGAGGGACAGTGAAAACAACGCATAAGTTTACCTAGCAAGTTTGAGTAAATGAATAGTGGTTCAAGGCTTCGAAGAGATAACAAATAAAGATTGTGAGCTACAAAGAACATAAAATTATGCATTGACACGCCACAGAGAAGAAGATGAACGTTAAACGCTCAATATCATTCTGAAATACTAAGCAACGTTGAATTGTTCATTGCTTTAATTGTCTCCATTAGAAATTTTATTCTGTTTTTCCTATATAGACAGATGTGCCATACCTTCAAGATCACAACATTGCAGGTAAATAAATTGAAAATATAGTGAACTGCTCAGATTTTTAGTGTATACTTTGAAAGAAAGTGGAATACCAAGGTTGTGACAATTGTCACTGGATCCTTTTGGTCTAGTAAACAGAATCTCTAATGAAACACCCTTGATACTATCAGCATTTCATCGAACATAACAACCTTTCAAAAACAAACATCTTACAAACATCTAGTGAAAAGAGATTGATTTCTGAGCTCTTGATACTTGACAGTCACTTAAAATTATTTTCGCTTTTTAAAACCATCGCCATAAAATTTCAATTATAATAATAGGTTTTAATGTAGAAAATATTCAGTATGATTTAGAAACTCAAGAAAATTCTAAAAAAATAAAATTGTGTTTAAATTCGAAGTTAGAAAATAATGTCTAGAATTCATAAGGAAACACTGTCACGTGATGTCACTTATTCAGGAAATTACAGACCGGAATAGTGCGGATATATCTATCAAGCCTATCATGGAAATAAAAAAAAGAAAACATCGTAGTGACAACTGTACCATTGTCATTAAAGTCTTTGGAATGGTCCCGATGACAACCGCAAAAGACAAGAATTGGAAAAGCGAGGATACATTCAAATCTTTTAATCTTACTCAAATTATGAATACTGAGATTTCTTGGATATGGAGATGACTTGCTGTCAACTGATCTCAAGTGAGTTCTTGCAATTACTACTGATGTAAAAGCTGGTTGTGTACAAAATAATAAGACATATACAAGTAAGTATAATTAATGTGAAGGAAAACAGGGGACATTTATAATATGAGTTATGATGATCATGATAAAAGAAAGTTAGTCCTTTCTAAATGGAATTCTCCGGACATGTTTGCGGGTTCTGCTTTGTTTTGTTATTTTTTTTGTTTTGTTTCGTTTTGTTTTGTTTTGTTTTGTTTTGTTTTATTAATCTTACTAGAAGCAGTTCCACAAGTTATGGTAAACGAGTGTGATGTGAGATGTCTGCTGATGATAAAATTGACAAAACCTGGACGCTATGAATTATTCTTTCCGACGAACAAACAATCACTCCCCTTCCACTCCTCTCTCTCACTCTCCCTCTCCATCCCTCTCTCTCTCTCACTCTCTCCCTCTCCATCCCTCCCTCTCTCTCTCACTCTCTCCTAGTTTCACTCCTTCTCTTGGTTATTTCTTTATCCCTCTTATACTACTTATTCCACTCTCTTTCTCCCTTTTCTTTTTAATACTTTTCAATTTTCTCTCTTCTTTCCCTTACAATTTATAACTTCCTTCTCCACGTCTAGTTTGCCTCTCACGCTCTTTTTTTCTTCGCAGACTCCTACTCCATCACTAAACATTTCTCTCTATTTCTAACTATTATTCCTGATATTTCTCACATTCCCTCTCTCTTATTCCTTATCTCTTCTCATTTTCCTTCTCTTACTCTTACTCTTTTTCCTTGTCAACGCAGTTAACTTGTTGCGCTGAAGGTGCCAGCACTGATTAAATTCACTCCAAAGATTTCATATCTCTTAAATTATTCCGATTCAGATCTGCATAAAATCAAGCATTGAATTTAATTCTTCCCGACACGTTTTTATCGACCCCATCACCACTCTATGTATATGAGTTCACTTAAAACATTAAGATTTAAAATATTCTTATTAAATATATCTGGACTCGGATTGATGAGCAATATTGCCAACTCTTGCCAGAGGATATATTCCAAACGTTCGTGTGGCTGAAAGCACGGATAGCACCGAGCCCAGTTCATAGTATACTTCACCTATATATACACGGATCCTACAACAGCAACAACTAAAACAGATATCACATATAATTCCAAGAGAAAATAATGACACAATCAAGATGTTAGCATTTCAAACTTCTTTAAAGAAAAGGCTAGGAAGGTAACCTCTATCAGTATTGAAAAGAGCGATAACAGCGGCTGGACTTTAGAAATATATTTTCCTGATTTTTTTAACCGACTTTTTTTTTTATAAATTTCAAATTGGAGAGCCGAGTTCGAATTCCAGTTGGATTCTTTGCATTCACTTACACGCAAATACTCTTTGGAATGGTATTAATCCGTATATTATTCCTCCAGATTGGGTTCTATAGCCTTGGTTGGCAACCAATCTACCACAGAAAATAATGGCAATCTACTGCGGGAAAATCTTCTGTCCAGTCAGTCGCTCAACCGTGTATCATGTATGGCACTTAACTGAGTGGCTATTTCGTCAATTAATATCAAATGTTTTCTTATAAGAAAGCATTGCCATAATATCATAAGAGATTAGCAGAAATAACTAAAAATGAAATAAAACAATATGTTATAATAAAAATCAGTATCTTTACACATACCGTAGATCATAGACACCCCAGCATACCTTTATTTTATTTTCTTATTATATGAAGAGTTTCAGGTAAGCATATTTTCTAGCTGATTATCTATGGATCTCTGGAGGTTCTCGATTTAAAGTATAGATCTAAAGTTCTTTTTTTACTACCAGCTAAACACTTAAGATGCAATTCATGGCTTAATTGCAACCGATTAAGTAATAGGTTGTTAATCACTCGCATCGTATTTACAAAATTAATTTCTTATTAAAAATAATAAAAACTTTTACAACTAGAGCAAGGAGTAATTTTTTCTTAGTTCTCTATTCCAATGTAGATTCAGATTTCAGTGCCATTTGCCTTCGTTTATTAAAACACTTTCTAGATATTTTAATTTCTGCTCATTCTTGATTTAACATATCCAATTCGTTGCACGCATCTCTTTTTCTTCACAAGATGGTTTAGCTTTCTTTCCGCTTTCATTTACTCAGTCAGTTAAAGGCCATACGTGTTACACGCTTGGGCGATCATGTCTCGAAAGGGACATGACTGACTGAGCAGAAGATTATCCCGCAGTAGGTTGCCATTGCTTTCTGTGGTAGACTGGTTGCCAACCAAGGCTATGGAACCTATTCTGTCCTGTTATTTAACCCATAACTGGAAGGAATAGGCGGATTAATACCTTTCCCAAAGGTATTTGCGCGTAAGTGAATGCAATGAATTCAGCTGGAATTCGAACTCCGCTCCCCGATTTCTCGTTCCAAGCCGATATCCAATGCACCACAACGCACATCCACTTCTTTTACTACCTCATCTATAAGGGATTTTTCTGCTTCTCCCATCAACACAGTGTCATCTGTGTATTTTGTATATTTAAGTTTATGCCTACCAGTAATAAGTCCTGTTAGGATTTTTCTTCTATGCTGTAAAATTTAGAGTAATCCGTTAAGATGAGGAGTTCTCGTGTACGCCCCTTTTAATTTTTTGTGTACTTGCTCACTTCATTTTCTATCTATATAAAGCAAATAGATAATAGTTTTGGAACTACAGAAACTACATTCCATTTCAGGAATATTGAAATTATCTCTTATCATTAACAAAACAAAATAGTGAAACTAAAGAGAGCATTGATTGTTAAAGAAAATTTTATATCATGTCTATTAAAACAACTTTAGTAATCACGGCGTTATAGAATGACTAGCAGTGTAGTCCGGCGTTGCTCGGGTGTAATGAAATCTTTAAAACTAATCCATAGTCCTGGAGCTCAGACTCTTTGGACGTTGGCACGAAAGACTAAAAAGCAATAGTTGTTTCCAGTTAAAGCGAAACCGTAGACTGAAAGAAAAATGAATGGATATAAGTCAAATTTTGATTTCCTGGTATCGATATCAGTTTTTTCGTCCTGAACTGAATTTTGAAGGCTAAATAAGTCTTCTAAGTAAATGGTATCATGGCTGAGACTAAGAACTACAATTATACCTACTTAGAGCCAAACCCGAAGCAAAAACTAAAATAAAAGGGCTGAAAAAATAGAGACATACAGGCAGATAAACAGACACACACACAAACATCTTGCTTTATATATATATATATATATATATATATATATATATTATCGATTTTCTGCACTCTTGTAAGAACTGCAACCCTGAAACTTCTGAATATCGATTCTTATGTCTTTGTCTATGAGTGTATGAAATTTGATTAAAATCAGACTACTCCTTCTATAACTCGATTTTTTTTAATATCAATTTTCGATATTTATCGGGGGTACCTCGGCACAAAACCTAGCTAAGAACACTCGCAGACGCTTATGGTACAACTGTGTAAATTTTCAAGAAAATTGGTTCAGCCGTTTCGGAGTTTATAGGTAACGGACACACACACGCAGACACACACAGACAAAGTTCCATTTAAAAATATCTTTAGATAATGGTAATATTATCTGTTTCTTTATAAACAAACATTCGGCATTCATTGATGGGGCAGTCAAAGCCACTGTTATGGCTCTTTCCTGTTTTCATCCTCCCTTTTTTTAAATAGTGTGAAACATCTTTATTTTCTCTTCGAATTACGTGTGATATCCATATTAGTTATTGCTTCTGTTAGAAGCCCTCAAGTAATGTGGTTTCTATTATGTGGTATAGTATTTTATTTGTGATTACGTACACAAGGTTTTTACAAGTTTTGAAGAAGAATGTTTCTCGCTTAGACCTACATATATTGTGAAGACATTTTTTATCACTGACCTGTGAAAGTGGTTGTATACAGCTGCGAGTTTACTTATTTGTTAAGAACTTTGACACCAAACATGGCATCCATAAGTCTCTGTCTGAAGAGTGTATTTAAGAACATAATACAATTTTAAGTTAATGCTTTAAGTTAATTTTGTGGTATTGTGCAAAACTACCCCTAACAAAGTCTATCTTCAATTTCCTTATCGCCTATATTAAATTTGTTATAAATGATCAAATATAGCTAGTTACTCTAAGTTTTTAGTGTTATACCTTCCTTAAGAAAAAATTAAAATTTCATTATTTTTGTATTAATCTATTAAGCAATCCCATGTTTTTAAAATGCGAATGTTTAGTTTTGATCTTTATTTATTTTCATGGTGAGATATTTTAACAGTTAAATATTATACTTAAATATATCATTATATATAAAGTGGAGCAAGATTTTCGTCTCAGTATATTTTTCAACGTTTATTGATGTTTTATAAGTTTTATGAATATTAGATTAAACTTTGTGTGTGATTTAAGTGTATTTTTGTTCTCGGGTATAAATCACACCAAACTAATGAAAATGTCGGTATTAAAATTTAGGGTATCCTAAACACCACTACAAATTCCATCCAGTCTGTCATGAATTTTATCTTGCTAATTGATACACTAGAATTATTAAATGGTTGCGTGTGATATCCTTACCAAACAAAATACTGCTAAATATAGTTTATATTTCCACAGAAATGTTCCACTTCAAAGGATGCTGAGATTATCATGAACTAAACATGTGAACAACGATGAATCTTTAGAGAAAATGAAAACTAAAAGTGTGCTTATACTTAACATCGGAGACAGTTGAAGTTTCTAGGGTACATGATGATGAAAAAGGGTTTGGAACATTTGATACTCACGGAATATACTGAAGACACGTCTGACAAAAGAAAAGAAACGACAATCTACATGAAGAACTTAAGTAAATAGAAGGCGGAACATTGTTTGAGAGTGACAACAAAACTAAAAAATTTTAGAGAAAACTTTAAAGAAAATGACAATAAAAAGGACACTTATATTAACGCAGGATGTGCGTTGTGGTACAGTGGATATCGGCTCGGAACGAGAAACCGGGGAGCCGAGTTCGAATTCCAGTTGAATCCATTGTATTCACTTACGCGCAAATACCCTTGGGAAAGGTATTAATCCGTCTATTCCTTCCAGTTATGGGTTAAATAGCAGGACAGATTGGGTTCTATATTGCAGAAAGCAATGGCAACCTACTATGGGATAATCTTCTACCCAGTCAGTCATGTCTCTTTCGAGACATGATCGCCCAAGCGTGTATCACGTATGGCACTTTAACTGACTGATATTAACATCAGTATGAGACAGATGAAATTTCTAGGACACATAAGGAACAGAAACTTGGAAAATGCGTTATTCACGGGAAAATGTGAAACAAGACTTTAGAAAAATGCAAGAGGAACAGAGAAAACAACGCATAAACTTTACCTAGTAAATGAATAGTGGAACAAGGCTTCGAAGAGATAACAAATAAAGATTGTGAGCTACAAAGAACATAAAATTATGCATGGACACGCCACATAGAAAAAAGATGAAGGTTAAACGCTCAATATCATTCTGAAATACAGAGCAACTTTGAAGTGTTCATTGCTTTTAATTATCTCCAAAGGAAGTTTTTTTTCTGTTTTTCCTAAATAAGCTGACGTTTATTCGCGGAACACATCGAGAAACATCACCGGATTTTCTTGTAAATTACCAATTTGATTTTAGCATTTTTCTAAAGTCGGGTTGAATTGATGGAGATCGTTACATGATTGACATTGCAGTACAGATAATATAATCAGTTACTATTAGATTTCTATCATTTGATGAAACTTTATACAACATATATAAAACCTCACATTATTTTGTAGGCGTCTTTACCTCACAACGCAGAGGAAACATACATCAAAACGAATAAAAATATAACAAAACTCAAAGTTGACAATATTCTATTCACTTTTGAGTCCGTCAATAGTTGTAGAATATAATATCACTCTTGAATGTAATCGCTTTTGAGATCAGTCTACCGATGTATTACGTAATATCTTATGTATTCCAAACATTTAATAACGCATTTTTTAAAGAAACTTAAAAAGTAAAAGCAGGACATCAGTTGAAATAGCATTTACTTATTCTATTCAGTAATATGCAATACGCTAAAATGTTCTATTTTGCTTGCAGTGAAGTTTGTTATATAAAGTAGTTAAGTGATTGTATGGCAGTATGAGATGTGTGGACAGACTTACCTTATAGCGGCCAGCTTAATGCATTTTTGAGTTCTTAGACAAATGATTAATTGGCAGCTGCTGGTCAATTCCATTGTGTGCGTGGACAAAGCCGTAGTCGGCTCTTCCAATTTGTTGGTGTGTCTGTGTTTTTGTGTGTGTGTGTTTTGTGTGTGTGTGTGTGTGTGTGTGTGTGTGTGTGTGTGTGTGTGTGTGTGTGTGTGTGTGTGTGTGTGTGAAAGTGACCTCTGAAATTATTTAGAGTCGAATAAAAAGTTAATTCACCCAGTCACCCAAGAATATTTATCTCGAATTTGCTGGAGTGGTGACGGGATTAATTATTGTTATTTTGTTAATGGTCCAAAAATGACAGCTTGTATATCTACCATGACGTCCGCAAGCATTTTTACTGCATTTGCCATTGTCAGGATTGTTTATCTGATGGATGTTTTTGGCTGTATATGGATAGATGCAGAAGATTTAATTTCTGTAAACGTATTAATTGCATTATTTCCCCTGTTACAAGAGCAACAACTAAAGCAGGTATCACATATAAATCCAAAAGAAAATAATGACATAATCAAGATATCCCGCTGTACTTCAAGAAAAGTATTGGTGTTCTTTAGTTTTGGCTGTTTGAATGGTCGGTTTATTCATTTTAGCGGCATATCTACATCTCTATGGGGTTTGCTGTTCATTATACTTTCAAATTGCATTGTTTGTCAGTAGTTTTTATAGAAGAAATGTATTGCTGGTAATTTTATACTTTCATAGTGTTTTTTTTCTGTATGTGAGTTCACTATTTACCCATAATTGAGACCCTAACAGTTGCTACCAACCCAGTTCTGAGTGTACCTGTGAAAAACAGCGATTAAAAGGTGATTTCATGTTTATCAAACCCATCAATCTCTAGATCAGAAGCGTTGCTCTCAGATGTAGTTTATCGTCATACCCAGGATTGATTTCAAATAGGCATCCAAAGCAAGATGCAACATTGAGAATGCAACAGTTCATTATGTTAATCCTTGTAAAATCAGGTAATTACATTAGCTAAAATAGTAGTAGTAGTAGTAGTAGTAGTAGTAGTAGGCCTCCGTTGACCATGGGTATTATTCCTAGTTGTCTGCTTCGTTGGAGCATCGGTGTCTGTGACTGTAGAAACCGATGCAGTAGTGACAGTCTTTGTTGCAGAGGCTGCATTTATGCTTTGTTTCTTGTCTTTCGGAACCGCCTGTCCATGGCGACTTGTGTTTGTTGCTCGTCCTTTGATTTAAGTTGTTGAGTCAGGATTCCTCTCCGTTTGGTTCGCTTGACTGCTCCCATGGCTCTGTGTTGATGCCCACAGCTTCCATATTGTGTTTATGATGTCACAATACCGCAGATGCGACCGCCCAGAGGCCAGATCGCCATACAGAAGGTCTTTTGGAATGCGACCGTCTGGCATGCAGTGGACATGGCCTAGCCAGCGGAGTCTGCGCTGTTTAAGGAGTGTGAATATGGTAGGCAGACCCGCACGTGACAAAACCTCATTTTTGGACTCCTTGTCTTTCCATAATATTCCCAATATGCGTCCATGTGAAAGGTGTTCAGACGCCTCTCTTGCCGGCGTACGTGGTCCATGTCTCACTGTCGTATAGTAGTGTGCTGATGACACAGGCGTTGTACACTGCATTCTTTCTCTTCACTGTCAGCTTGGAGTTCATCCAAACATGTGTTGTGAAGCGCTCAAGGATTGTGGCTGCCTTCCCAATTCTTTTGTCGAGCTCTATGTCCAAGGAGAGGTTGCCAATGATGGTAAAGGCGAGGTAGGTAAACTGATGGACCACATCCAGCTCATAGTCATTTATGGTGATGACCGGTGGTGCTGCAGAACCTTGACCCAGGACGCTTGTTTTTTGTTTGTTTGTTTTTGTTTTTTGTTTTTGTTTTTTAAGCCCAAAGTCTCTGCAGGCCTGAGAGAAATGATCCATCAGTGTTTGAAGTTCACGCTGCTTATAGGATGCTAATAAGATAGTAAGAAATTACAAAAAATTATTTTAATCATTATTCATGGAATCTATGCAAAATTTATTCATTTCATTACATTGTCGTTTTAGTTTATTTTAATATATAAAATAAAGAAGTATCCATTTGTGAAGTGAGTTTTTGAAATCTATATTTAAAACAATGCATAAAACAACAAATAAACAGATTACTTAGGACTTATATACCAACAGATATATAGACAGGAAGATGGTGAATTTAAGACGAGGTAATAATGGTTAGCTAAGTCAGTTACGACTAAATAGTGAGTTCGATCCTCGCCGGCTGCTCGCATCTAAGCTACGCTTAGTAAATCGATACATAGACATGAACAATTAACCAAATTACTTAAAAATACTTTTATAACGATAGATAAATGTGAACAGGTGGCGATAGATAGATAGATAGATAGATAGATAGATAGATAGATAGATAGATAGATAGATAGATAGATAGATAGATATTATTGGCCTTATCTTCTTCACTGAAACGAAAAAAACTATATCATATATATCGTACCAATAAGTATTTTTTTCATTCTTGCCCTCCTAATTTACAGACTAGCAGACGCCATAAAGCAACGGATAATGAATAACATCCGCTAATTGCCTTAGGGAAAAAGGCTGAAAAAAATATGTACTTTTTGAAGACGGACTGCGTAAATACATTATTAATTTGGCGACCTTCACAAATAATGTTTGATCGACCAGTTTTTAGCACTTTCAATACTAAAATGATTTAACAATAATTTACTCTTGTTAACTGCTTCATATTTGACTTTCTTCGGGTTAATACACCTAATAAACTCACGCGTTTATAAACACAGGAAGACATGCACGCATGTACACCATATGTGTCTGTCTGTAATGCATCACATTATAATTTCTTTACAGATTACTCTTCATGAACAACTTCCAAGTAATTGGAAGAATGTCAAATAACTCATAGAATACACACAATTATGCATATCATGATACAAAATCTATATTTGATATAAAATGTAAATATGTATAAACATTATTTTTTTAATCGATACTCGTATTTGAGTAGACATTCTGTTTTTAATCAAACAGTATATTAATTTCTACCGGCCTTATTATTTACGATAAATTTTGTTACGAAAATGTGTCATTCAGCAGGATTCGAACCTGTGACCTCTATCAACATTGGGAAAGCCACCAATTGATCTGGTGCAAACTAGACCAGTTGACCATGAATGAAGTCAAATCAAGCCTATATAACACAATTTTCGATTCTACGCAAATAACCATCTCTGTTCTGAAATGTATCGTAATGTCAAAAACTGTAAACAATCAATGTTACGGAAAATCGCGAAGATTAACGAATTGGTTTAACAACCGATGTATTGAAATTATTTTTTTGAACATTATTTTTTTAATCGATTAAAAAAAAAATAATGTTTAAACAAATAATTAAAAAAAATAATGTTCAAACAAATAATTTCAATATATCAGTTGTTAAAAGAGGATATCCCGTAATATATATATATATATATGTGTGTGTGTGTGTGTGTGTGTGTGTGTGTGTGTGTGTGTGTGTGTGTGTGTGTGTGTGATACAAAATATAATGCCCAAAAATTAAGAAAATACAAGTTTTGTGTTGTTAGACTCAACCACATATTTATGTAGACTTTAAAAGAATGCAAATAAGAGAAAAAAGTAAATTACTCAATATTCAAATTTCCCCTATTAATTTCTAAAAACATTATTTTTTCCTTTAATACCACTTAGAATTTTTTTCATCAATGTTGAGATGATAAAAATACATTATAGATATTTACAAAATCTACCAGTATCTTAATAATTTAATTTTGTAACTCTCATCAAATTTATAAACTCGAAAATAATTAATTTTGTAAAAAAAAAGATAAAAAATAGTCACATTACACAGGCTCCCAAATCAAGATGACTACAACCAAGAATAATTAATCTAAACTAAACTTCAAATAAACTATTTATATTCAGACTAGTCCTTATCTTGATCTAACGTTTCGACGGTTTTCTGTCACGAAGTGAATATCTATTTGGGTATTCTGCACGAAATGCTGAACTGAACACATTATTTAATCTACCCGGGGTAGCTGTTCTCGTTCCACTACCCATGTCTAGGGATATATACTTGAAATAATCCAGGGAAAGGTCTGTAATGCAATCGATCTTGAGCAAGCTTCACGTCTTCAGTCACTTTCGCTTCCTTCTGTCTGTTCTACAGATATTTTCATAACAAGTGCTCTGATGAGCTTGTTGGCTTGATGACCCAATTACTTAAGTTTAAGCTTGCTATTTGATCAGCGATTAGGTTTCACCGTTTTACTGTCAAATTATCTAGATACAACCGCCATTTTTACTCGGTTTTCTACAGATTTTTTGTCTCTAACTTCCCACTTGTGGAACTACATTACTAATGTTTTTTGCTTCCCTGACAAATACAATCTCCAAAAATTTAAATTCAACGTCAATCGCCATGTTCTATCTTCTTTAACCTTGTTAAATGTTTGTCATTTCAATTTTTTTTTTTTAATCATTTCACCCTTGGCAAGGCGTAAATGCCACTGATGTTCAGGGGCTACATAACTGAAAGAAAATTAATTAGAGGAGGGAGAAGAGGATTACAAACCAATTAGGAAGAAGCAATAGAAAGATCAAAATGCAGGTGTGATGACAGTTGCAAGGGGGAGAGAAAGGGAATCATATACGGGGTGGGGGAAGGGCTGGAGTCAAGTGGTTAGTAGATGAGTATTGACATTGCATTTAAATTTCTGGAGGTTGTAGCCGTCAGGAAAGCAAGAATATGGGAGCGAGTTCCACAGGCGGGAAGTGCGAGTGAAGAAGCTGCAGGAGTAGAATTGTCGTCTGCATTTGAATAACCTAACTGTGAATGGGTGGGACCAAGTTGCCGTTCTGGTTGCACGAGTAAACATCTGTTGAGGAGGTACCAGTGACTTAAGTTTATCTGAGCAGAAGCCATGAAAGCACTTATAGAACAGACAAAGGGAGGTCACATCTCGTCAGTGGGGAAGTGGCTGTAGTCGAGCCGCAAAGTCAGCACCTATCACGTTACTAACTCTCCTTTGGAGCCTGTCAAGAACACTGAGGTGAGCGGCAGGTGTGCCTGACCATAAATGGCAGCAGTACTCAATGCAGGGTCGAATTGTAGACTTGTATATATGAAGAATGGATCCAGGCGAAAAGAACGTCCTGGCTCGAGACAATGACCCAACCTTCTTAGCAATGTATTTAGCTATGGATTCGATGTAGCGGTTCCATTTGAGATCAGAAGAGAGGGTAAGGCCGAGGAGGCGCAGTGTATTGCACTCAGGGAGAATCACTTGGTACATGCTTATGGGAGGCAGGAGAGGTTGCCTGTGATGGTTGACAGACAACAGCTTAGTCTTGGACGCATTGAAGTTGACAAGCCACTTCTTGCCCCAATTCACCACAGAGTGAAGATCCCGTTCAAGGTCAGCAGCGAGATTGTGTCTGTCCGCCACGACAGGTTTCTTACTGGAGCGGGAGTATATTGTCGTGTCATCTGCGTAGATGCCTACTTGGGACTTGATCTCATCTGGGAGGTCATTGATGAAAATAAGGAAGAGCGTCGGGCCCAGGATAGAGCCCTAGGGGACACCGGCGTTCGTACTGTAGGATGAAGAGGCATGCCGATTCAAAACGACCTTCATTTTGCGGTTGTTTAAAAGAGACTGTATTAGGTCAAGCAGGCTTCCAGTAATGCCGTACCCCCGTAGCTTGCAAAGCAGGCCAGAGTGCCAAACCCTGTCAAAAGCCTTGGAGATGTCCAGAGCAACTGCACGAGCCTCGTCTGACTCATCGAGGGTCTGGCGCATATACTCCGTAAAGGTTGTTAGCATATCGGCAGTGGACCTGGCAAAGCGGAAGCCATATTGCTTGTCAGAGAATTCTTTCCATTCCTAGTCTTCTCATTCTATTTCATTTTCACTATTGCTCTCTAAGATTCAGTGATATTGTCACCTTGCTTTGGTGAAATGATTAAAATAAATATCGTCTAGTTCTTATTTTTAGTACTGCTCAGTTATTGCTCACCCGTTTCCACTGAGTTGAAGTACACTATAGCGGGTATCTCTTCTCTTATTTCATTTGCAGTGAGGGGTAGTAGGATTCCGTAGTAGGTTAACGCAATTTGGCCTTGTGGGAAGATAGCCCACTATAATTCATAAAAGATTATAAATTCAAGAAAGGCAATTTTGAGTGTAAAATAACATTTATACATATATACATTTCAATTAATGTTTCACAATTAAAACAATACTTGGAATAAAGGTCCAATGAAGTTAGAAAGAGTTTATGGCGGATAATAATGAGCTGAAGGAGATAAAAGAATGTTCAAGGAAGATATAACGCTGAAAGGTAAAAAGCTGATTAATGTTCATTATCAAGTTGCCGTTTCTAAGGTCAGTAGGTCAGCAAGTTGGTTTGTGGAATGTCTTAGAAAAGGTCAGTTAGTACTTCGAGAACAGGGCAGGAAGAAGGAGACGAACATAGTAGCCGCTCGACATATGTCAAGGAAGAAACTAATTACACTCTTCTCCTCTGTCTGTGCCTGTCTGTCTGGGTGCCTTTTGTCACGGCTTTTATATTTTTCCTTCTGGCTCAAAACGCTGGTCGTTTCGCATTTCATCCTTGTATATGGTTCCGGGCTTCTCATTGGCTGATAAAAAATGGTAATTTGATATTTGATTAATTTTTATTTTTCAACCGGAACATCTGCGCGAATCCACTTGCGTACGACGTCTTTTTATTCATTAGCTTTCTGGTCGGCATAGAGCCAACATCCGGTTTGCTCTCTTTTGCTCGGTTGGTGGTATCATCACAACAAACTGCCCGGGTCAGGAATTGAACTCAGGGTTGATACATCACCAGTTTCACGAACGAACGTTTTATTCCATTGGGCTATTCAATGCAAGGAACTTGGAGTCTGTCGGTTACCCAGATCGATATCCACCTGATGAAGGCCAGAGCGCACGATCGGCAAAACCTTGTGATAACAACAACAAAGATGGGGACTATAGTCTGAATATAAATTAAGTAAATAATGATAATTCTTCGTCGCAGTCATGTAACAATGGCACGTGAAATACATAAACTAAACAGCTAAGATTTTAAATTCTTGCACATTACTTTCATTAATCACCTAATGACTAATATATATGTATAGCCTACTAATGCAGGAGTGACGCTTGGTCTGTAGATCGCATTAAGTGAAATAGTAACAATTACGATACAATAATTCCTTTATACACTACCACTTTTTCTTTCGTTCGCACTCTCTGTCTGTCTGTCTGTCTCTCTCCTTTATATATATATATATATATATATATATATATATATATGTAAAAATATACTCAGTTATAACCTGAGATTAAAGACAGAATGGTTAAATAAAATAAAGACAAGAAGAAAACTGTATTTTAAATCGCCTACGCGTTTCGTCCTGTGATGGACATTTATTTAACCATATATATATATATATATATATATATATATACATAACGCTCTCATTATATTGATCCATTCTAACTGGTTCGTCTTCCTCTTTACTCTCTTCTAATTAATCTTTTTACACTTATGCAGCCCCCGGCACATCAGTGGTATTTGTTCAGGGTGATACGATTAAAAAAAAACATTAAATCAAATGGAATTCTTCACAGAAGTCACTATCTTCAACTGCATATAATATAATTAATGTGCACATCAGCTATGTTAGCCAGCCAAGTGAGTGATGCCTCATCATTAGTGAGACATTTCAAACCTGGTGCCTAAGGATATATAGATCGAACCTCCTGCTTCGTAAAACCGGACCTATCAAATCATCCTGAATGGATGCCTCTCAGTAACACGTGATATAATGCATTATGAGATAACGACCGGTTATCCTGCTCCCGTAAGAGAGCAATCCGACATTCACAGTAGAAGGAGCACTCGTCTCGGAATAAACGGTGAGCTTCCTCTACGGACGTGTGCACACTTCTGAGAATTCACCGTCACCATCCGATTTCTGATACACTCGATATACGAATGCTATGGGAAGTGTACGTTGATGAATATCAACGCTAGGCACACCTAGACCGCCTTCAGGAGAATGAAGGTAACAGATATTGCGAACTGCCTTGGTGGCCGTGCTTAATCCCAAGGAGAACAAGAGTCTTACTAATATCATTATTATGGCACATGGAAGTGAAAATACAGAGAGAAAAAAAAGGAGTCATTAATTGGTTGGCAATCAGTGTACCGCAGAAATTAATGGCAACCTACTGCGGGATATTCTTCTGCCCACTCAGTCATGTATCTTTCGAGATATGATCGCCCAAGCGTATATCGCGTATGGCACTTAACTGAATTTTGCTGCCAGAGCACAATCTCTGCAGGATTTTACAACATTTTCGATGATTTCATTGATTTTGATCCAGTTCGCAAAAATTCTGATGACATATTTCATCCTTGAAGTTCCCTTAAATTATAATGTCTAGTTCTCCAAGGATGATGATCGTCCTGACGGATAACGACAAACACGAAATACGTATATATAAAAATATAAACATATTTTTATTCTTCGTCAGCAACGGTTGTGTGGAGTGGTATAGTCACAGGGAATCACGCACACACGAGGGAGTTGTCGGTAGTTGTTGACTTGCGGGTGTTGTTTTCTCTTCTCCACTCTTCTCTGGGTTCTCTTGATCTTCTGCCGGTGTTCTGCTTTTGGCCCGAAAAAAAGAACGAACTTACATGAACTGAAATTTCCACGTATTTTTGCCTTCTCGAATTTTCACTTCATTATGCTATCTATGACTAAGCAAATCTGTCAATCATTTTCGCCGATTATTGACTTTAAAGCCAGTCACCTTTGATGTAATCTAACTTTCAACGCCGACCACATTTCTGTCGGTACTACTTTTCATGTCAGTCATATTTCTGTCCGCTCACAGAAATAAATTACACTCGGATATCCGCTATGAAAGGCATTTAATATTCGCTTTTGTAATATTTCGGTATTAACACTCTTTGAGTGAACATCAGTTTACTGTCGTATAAAGTGTAAATGTTCAAGTCTGGATTGCTTTCTTTCTTACTTCCTTTAATTTATTTATTTATTTCAGCAATAAAAACGCCTTTTTTTCCTTCTAGGCTAATTGATAATTCGCATCCTACTTTGCATAATATAATTTTTATTTCAATTTCAGCTTTTAGTGGTGTAATTAAATCGTCCTTTAACAGTTCAGTATTTTTTGGTATCAATCAGCGTTGTAATATATTCGCTACACGCGTAAAAAATTTCTTTTTCGAACCATAAATTAATAGAGGTCTGTGATCTGTCTGTAAATTAAAACGTCTTCTGGGTATAAATTTGTGAACTTTTCTTACTGAAATAAATTTGCTAACGCCGATTTTTTAATCTGGCTGTAGTTTTTCTGTACTGCTGCCACATCTGGTCGGGTGCCCCTGCTACTCTCCTCGGGGTTCTTGACAAAATACAACGGAGAATCTGTAACGTGATCGATACTGACTTGGCAGACCGGCTGCAACCACTCTCTCACCGGAGTGTTGTGGCTTCCCTGTGCCTCTTCAACAAATACTTTCACGGCTTCTGCTCCGATGAACTTAGATCATTGGTGCCGTCTAGCTACGAATTTACACGAGATACTAGATTAGCAACTAGGTCCTACCCTTTTACAGTAAAACAGATAAGATGTAACCATAATTTCTACTCCAACAGCTTCTTTTCTCGCGCTTCCCGCTGTGGAATTCCCTTCCACATGTTTGCTTTCCCAACAGCTATAATCTCCAGGAGTTTAAATGTAGGGTCAATAGACACCTCCTATCACACTAACTTGCACCTATTCTCCCAACACTCTCACCATCTACACAACCCTCGTTCTCAGTATCCATACCCGCCTATCACCCTCCTTCTGACATTTCCTATATCTAACCATCCTTTCTCACCAATTTCCCCTCTATGTAACACCCTGCGCTATGGTGGCAGTGGAATGCCTTGATTGGGGTGACACGGTTAAAAAAAAAAGCTGTAGTGAACACAAAGTATGTGAGAAGGATTTCATATAATCGACATCGTAGGATGTGCGGTGTGGTGCAGTGAATATCGGCTCGGAACGAGAAATCGGGGAGCCGAGTACGCACAAATACCCTTGGGAAAGGTATTTATCCGTCTCTTCTCATCAGCTATGGGTTAAATAACAGGACAGACTGGGTTCTATAGACTTGGTTGGCCACCAGTCTACCACAGAAAGTAATGGCAACCAACTGCAGGAAAATTATCTGCTCAGTCAGCCATGTCTCTTTCGAGACATGATTGCCCAAGTGGTGTATCACGTATAGCATTTAACTGATTGACTGGTATATATATATATATATAAGTTCATTGCTCGAATATCGTAATCACTAACATCTGAAACCACTATGATTTCTACTTTCGGATCACATTGTGTTAATAATAAATCTGACGTCAGTATTTTTTATTTCATCAAACGCCTTATGAGACTTATCAGTTCAGTTCTACTTTATACCTTTTTTAAGTAGAGCTTTCAGTAAAACACTCAGATTCTGCATATTAGGTACATAAATTTTATAGTAGTTTCATGGTTTTAAAATGCTTTATAATTACTAGACACAATTATAAATGGTCCCGAGATAATATCATCATCGGCAGACAAGGCAAAGGTCTTTGCCTCAAACTCAATATTAGATAACAGACACAGTCCCCTCCCCAGTTTTCCACGTCTCAATGAATACAATCTCACTAGGATAATCATTTCAGGAAGAAAAGTTTATAGACTTATAAAAAGTGTCAAACCCGCAAAAGTCATTGGCCCAGACAAAATCTCAGTGGTCGTCATTGAGAATATCAACCCAGAATTATCCACAATCCGAGCAAAGAAGAAATCTTTCCTCAGACTGTGGAAGGTGACAAGCATATGATCGGTCTTCAACAACGCGTGCAAACGACCCTCTCTTAATATAGACCCATTATTCTCCACAGTATCATCCGTAAGCTTTTTTAAATTTTTTATCAACAAAAGACTCATCGAACAATTAGATAGAAGTAACCTCTTGTGAGACGAGTAGTATGGGTTTCGACCAGCTCGATTTATTGCTGAGGTCCTAACTACCGTTAAGCACAAACTTACTGAAACCCTTGACGATACACACACCGCAAGGACTATAGCATTAGATCTCTCAAAGTTCTTTGACAAGGTGCTACACAAAGTTTTGCTGCACAAAGTTTTGCTCCAGCTATAAAAGCACGGGAAGAGTTTTCTCAATTAGAAAATTCTTCCTAACAGGTAGATCCTTGAAGGTAGAGGCTCGACTACTCAAGGAATGAAGATCATATACCATAGATATTGCAATAAAGGGTTCAATTTGAAATTTCTAGCACCTGAAGAAGGCCGGAGCGTACAACCTCCAAAACGTCGTACAAATGGTAACAAAGATGAGGACAATAATCCGAATAATGTAAATTCTGTAAATACTACCTCATCTTAGAAATATGTACAAATAATAAATGATATGCCTAAGAATATACTCAGATCATTTGTAAACATCGATGATATATGGCCACACCTCCAACAGTTTTGACGATCAAATTAGCACCTAACCTCTTTTCCAATCTAGCACTAACTTTCCATTGACTAGTTGGTTACATTTAATACCTTGAAAACCAAACTAGTTACATCTAATCGCCGCCTATCAGGTCCCGAATTACCACCAACTAACCAACTAAGTTGAACGGTGGTACCGCACCTTGAGAGGATATTGGGTCTTATATTCACATCCAGCCTCAAGTACAACCAATAACAGAAGATGCAGTTAAAATGATCGGCTCATGCATCGCTCTAATAAGTGCCTGACTCTGCTTGCTATTCCCTACCTTTCAAGCCGGAAATTGAGTTCTTTTGCCATATTTCGTCGGGAACTTGTCAGTCTTGAGTTTAAAACCGTCTCCGAGTAATTGTTGGAGAATAAGTATGTTCTACCCTCCATCCTCTCTTTCACACAGTTAGGATGTGGCGAGATTTTATCATTAATACCTTGGAAAGTCCTCAAACGACCTACATTTTTTGGTTCTGCCATGTCTAACCTTGATACTTAAGACCCAACATGCTACTTACACATTAACAAACCACCTTCATTCAATCCGTATTCCACTCGAACTGCTTCTCCCGGTGAACCCCTTTTCTGTGGAACAGACTTCCAAAAGAATATTTCCCAGATCACTACAATCCTAACTCGCTCAAGTCTAGAGTTAAGCGTTATTTTCCCCTCGTATCGATATAAACAACCCCTTAACGTAAAACTCGCGTAGACACTGGGATTTGTACAGGAAAAACTCGTCTCCGTCAAGCTATAATTTGATTAGTAGAACTAGTATGTGTAAAAATATTATGATCTCCAAAGATAATTCTTAGAATATAGAAACTTTTCTGGATATAAATATCCTGTAAAAGTTAATAAGCCGTTAGAAAAGAAATTGAAAATAATCATAAATGCTTCTGATTCTATTTACGATAACAATAATCGGTGTTATTCTGTAACTCAATATATATTAAGTATAAACCGCCTGCTATAAAGAGCAGATGAGTGAACTAGACAAATAGTGCCTGGGTTCACGAGCATGGCAGTGTAGAACGGCTCTAGATTTGGCAATAAATACATAATCAGAACAAAAATAAACATTCTTAAGTCGTATATTCATTGTATTTTTTATTACGTGTCTCATCACTACGGTGCTTAAGTCTACGTTTTTCGAAGTTATTGATTCTACTAAACATTGGCAGCACCAATCCTTACATTCATGCAAAACCATACAGCTGATTGTGTTTTAAATTAACCTTTGCTTTATCTTTGTATAAAAGCAATGACCTGCCTACCTGATGTCGTGTGAGTCTTGCATACATACCACTACGAATGCTATGAATAACATGGCCCCACCAGCTAAGTTCAGAATTGCTAAGGAGCCCTACCATACCAAACAATATTGCAGCTTGACAAGATAGTGGAATTCGTTACTTAGTCCTGCCAGATGTGTCTTACGCGGAATATATCAAAGCTACCAAATTATTTTAGGCAAGGTCACAGACTCATACATCGCAGTATCTTGAGACTTTTTTTACACATCCACTTTTTTTTCATCTTAGAAACAGCGTGATTGTTTCAAAACACTTCTTGCCTAACCAATACTATCATCAATCTCTTTATCTAATTTATCGTCAGCAGAAACAAAAGAACCACATGGAGAAAGGATGATACTGTGTTCAACAAGAACTCTTAAAACATTGTCATTATATATATATATGTGTGTGTGTGTGTGTGTGTGTGTGTGTGTGTGTGTGTGTGTGTGTGTGTGTGTGTGTGTGTGTGTGTTACGGAAAATCCCGAAGATTAACGAAATGGTTTTAACAACCGACATAGGGAAATTATTCGTTTGAACGTTATTTTTAGTCGATACTCGTATTTGAGTAGATATTCTGTTTTTAATTAAACAGTATATTTATGTCAGATGTGAAATTGCACGAGATACTAGGTTGGCAACTAGGTCTCACCCTTTTACAGTGAAACCGATGAAATGTAACCACAATTTATACTCCAACATCTTCTTTCCTCGCACTTCCCGCCTGTGGAATTCCCTACCGCATGCTTGCTTCCCCCGACGGCTGCAACCTCCAGGAGTTTAAATGTAAGGTCATTGCTAAATCCGCTGCTATGAAAGTCGGTTCTCTGTGTAGGGCCCGGAAGTTTTTTCCGTCTAAATCTATCCTGCACATTTATAAATCTACCATCCGCCCGTGCATTGAATACTGCTGCCATATCTGGTCGGGTGCCCCTGCTGTTCTTCTCGGGCTTCTCGACAAGGTTCAGAGGAGGGTATGTAATGTGATAGATACCGACTTGGCAGACCGCCTGCAGTCTCTCTCCCACCGGCGTAACGTGGCTTACCTGTGTCTCTTCTATAAATACTTTCACGGCTTCTGCTCCGATGAACTTAGATCACTAGTGCCCCCTAAATACGAATTTGAACGCAATACTAGATTAGCAACTAGATCCCACCCTTTTACAGTGAAACCGATAAAATGCAGCCGTATCTTCTACTCCAACAGTTTCTTTCCTCGCACTTCCCGACTGTGGAATTCTCTTCCACACGATTGCTTCCCCGACGGCTACAATCTCCAGGAGTTTAAATGTAAGGTCAATAGACACCTCCTAACAAACTAACCTGCTTCCATTCTATCAAACACTCTTCCCATCTGCCCAACCCTCATCCTCGCTATCCTTACTCATCTGTCACCTTCCTCCTAACATTCCCTATGTCTAACCACTCCTTCTCTTTACCTTCTTCTATGTAACCCCATGCGTAATAGTGGCAGTGGAATGCCTTGCTTGGGGTGAGATGATTAAAAAAAAAAATAGACACCTCCTAACACACTAACTCACACCCACTCTCTCCAACTCTCTTCCTATGTACATCCTAAGTCGTCTATCACCCTCCTTCTGACATTTCCTATACCCAATCCCTCTATGTAACCCCCTGCGCTATAGTGGCAGTGAAATGCCTTGCTTGGGTTGATACGATTAAAAAAAAAATGTATTTATTTCTGCCGGCCTGATTATTTTCGTACAAAGTTTATCGTAAATAATCAGGCCGGTAGAAATAAATATATGAAAGAACTGGTTGATTAAAAACAAAATATCTACCCAAATACGAGTATCGACTAAAAATAATCTACAAACAAATAATTTCATATATATATATATGTGTGTGTGTGTGTGTGTGTGAGTGGTGTGTGTGTGTGTGTGTGTGTGTGTGTGTGTGTGTGTGTGTGTGTGTGAGTGTGTGTGTGTGTGTGTGTGTGTGTGTGTGTGTGTGTGTGTGTGAGTGTGTGTGTGTGTGTGTGTGTGTGTGTGTGTGTGTGTGTGTGTGTGTGTGTGTGTGTGTGTGTGTGTGTGTGTGTGTGTGTGTGTGTGTGTGTGTGCTCCTGATTATTATGTGTGAAGCGTAGCTGAGCGAGATACCAACAAAACTCTCTGTAATCCCAAAGACGAACTGAAACCAAGGATTATGTCAGCATTCACCAAATTAAACAAGGAGATCGTCCAGAAGAGGTGCAGGAGATTCCGAAGTCGTCTGGAGCCGTGATTGAACCAATGGCAATTTTATTGAATAAATTTGCCTTTTAGTATTTTAGGATATTTTATGTAACTTTGGTAAATATATCTGCTAACATGAAATGCCAGTGTTATTTTCTTTTCTTTTTTTTTTGTAATTTAGACGACAATTTATTCAATGCACTCTGCATATATGATAATATATACCTATATCATATATAATTGTTTTAAAGAACTACTTATTACTACGGTTATATTTAGAAGTTCATGGATATCTATGTATGCATCGATGTATATACGTATGTAAGTCTTCAAAAATTTAATTACGCGAGTATAGGAACACGTTATTGGGCAGACACAACAATAAAATCTTTCAAAGTAACAGGTCGGTCCTCTTGGGAAATCAAATACCGTTATTCCTTTATATATTTACTTTTTTTTTAATCTTTTGTAACGAACTGAAAAATGGTGATAATTAATCATCATGACATCTAATTACCATTTTAAATACATTATCAATTTTCTTGGCCTTAACCAAACAGTTTCAATCTCAAAAGAACAAATTTTACTTGAAAACTGATGTTCTTATCTGTCTTCTTTTACGCTATTCATTCGATTTCATTTCTATAATTTAGACCCCGAACTGAGTTTCTTTTCAGTCTAAAAAGAACACTATAACTACTGGACATCTAACGAATGAAAAAAATTGAAGCGACTGTGATGTGATTCTCGTGATGAATGATAAGAATACAGTAAACAAAAGATTGGGAAAAAAAAGTAAGTTTAAAAAAACAAAAACTACAAAGAAATATTTCAGTACAATCAGAATTAAGTTAATTTTCTAGAACCTATTATAAGGAAAGTGGGTCTAGTTAGTTTAGCGCTGAGAGGGAATATTGATGTCAAGAGTGGCAGGCGAAAACTGCGAGTAAACTATTTAATAAGCTTGAATGCTAGTAGAACATTGAGAAATATTTAAGTGTCAAATGATTAATTTATTTGATTTTTTGTTTATCAGCATATCAACTTTTTATGAGTCATTTAATACTGAAATCAGATTTTCTAGGATGCTTGTAAGTAATAAAAATATGATATATTCTATTCTACTTTCACAATTAAATGCCTAGTAGATAATATTCAAATTTTTGCATATGTGTGTTTGTATGGACATAATTACTTTAGGCGGTGATACTTTTATTTTATATTGTAGTTTCGTTGAAGTTATATTTTGGAATACAGTTTGATTTCTTTAAGAAATTGTAGGATATTATATGGATTAATATCATGAAAGAGTTCTATTCACTTAGGTGTCCTCGACTGAATCCAACGGAGAATCTGTAATGTGATCGATCCCGACTTGGCAGCTACGATACAGTCGCTTTCTCACCGACGCAGTGTGGCTTCCCTGTGTCTCTTCTACAAATATTTTCACGGCTTCTGCTTCGATGAACTTAGCTCACTGGTACCCCCTATATATGAATTTTCTCGAACCACAAGATTAGCAAATAAGTCCCACCCTTTTACTGTGAAACCAATAAATTGTAAACGCAAATTCTACTCCAACAGATTCTTTTCTCACACTTCCCGCCTGTGGAATTCGCTTCCACATACTTCCTTTTCCGACAGTTACAATCTCCAATAATTTAAATGTAAAGTCAATAGTCATCTCTTGTCTCACCAACTTACATCCTCTCCCTCATGCTTTTTTCTTCGTCCACCCCACACTCATCAGTATTCTCATCTTTCTCTTACCCACTTCCTGACACCCCCTGCAACCTCTCACTCCTCATAACATTCCTCCTATATAACCCCTGCACAACAGTGGCAGTAAAATGCCTTGCTTGGGGCAACACGATTATAAAAAAAAATTATCTAATGGTTTATCAACCTCTATAAATTTTAGCATGTAACAGCGTAACTTCCCTTTTTGCCAAGGGTTCTAATATTATATCTTAACTAATTTTGGTACAAGCGACTTTATTTTAACATTGTTTCATATATGATACAAATATATAATAGGTAGTGACTACTGATGTGTTATTTTAAAATTCTAAACATGCAAATATTATATTCACACTAACTCTCATTTTCTATATTTAGAAGTATTTTAATTTTTTGGGAAAAGGTAGTTTTGTTATACCATGATCTCATAAACAATCAATCATAGAATCCCATTTCCAATAACCATCATAGAAAAGAAATTGGAAAACGACACACGGGAAGGTCGTGTGAGCCTTGCATACACACCACTACGAACCCCCAGTGAGCAGTGTGGGAGCCAACGTGTTAATACCGAAATCCAAATATTTTGAGCGTTTTTATGCCTTCAACTAAATTTCTTTTGAAAGGAAATGTTGTTGTTCATCCATTCACCCTGAACTGATCCCGGAGTGGTACCACCTGTTGTGGTCCTAGCTATGGTCAAGTGGTGGTCCACCAAACAGAGGTAGAACGCTGTAAATATTTACCTTAAATCACAGATAAAATAAAATGCTCGCTGTCATGCTATAAATTGCAGTGTTTCTAATTTTTATATAAAAATTGCATTGCCAGCACTTATATTACAAAAATTAATTCCTAGAGCTTCACGGCGAAACGATCAAATAAATACTGAAAAACAGAAAAATGACGATGATATTGAGTGAGAGAATGTCCGCATTGGAGATATAAAAGGAAATTCACGGAGACTAGCAAACGATAAAGAGGGTCGTTGATAATATAATTAAGTTGCGAATTAGAAGCAAATGAAAAGACTTTAAGAACTTGTCACCTCGAGGGAAACGTAGTTATAGTGAAACAACTACTTTGAACCAGTGCACAGATATTTGAAAAGACTGAAATTGAGAGAGTCAACAAGGACAAAAGGCGCAGAAATCTTCGCAAATTAAGATCTGTCAAGACATCTTCCAGGCAACGTCGTCTCAGCAAGGCAAATATTTTAACGCGTCCAAATTGGGCCAATAAATACATGAAAATTGACTTTTCTGAAGTAATTTTAACGGGTAAATCTTGGGTGACACTCGAAGGACCTGATGAATGAACCAAAGAATGAATTTTATCCGATGCAGATTTGCCTGTGGCTTGTAGAGGGGCTAAGAAGTCCCTCAAACAAATAATAAAAAGAAAAATGCACTACAAATAAAGTAAAATAAACGTTTGTTTATTTTTGTAAAAATATAAAATGGTCCGTACAGCTGTAGAAAAAAGAGAAAGAAAGGAACTGGGAATGTGAGAGGGAAAGGTAGGACGATGTGTAGCGAGCGAGATGAGAGAAAGAGAGGGTGAAAGAATGTTCACTGATACGGATTCTGCCTGTTGTGTTAACTGCTGGATTCTCTCTGTGTGCATGCTCGAAACTGTCCGTGTGCCCTTTTGATGTCAGCTTGTTGCTGGTCCTCCTCTGATCTGATGAGAGTTTCTCCCTTCCTTATATCTGAATGGTGAAGCTCCGGGGAGATTGAAAAAATAGGTTTCTTATGTCGAGCCCTGATTGGTCAATAAATCATATTTTTGACCACGTGGTGTGCTTTCCACTACGTCCGAACTTTTGGGTGCGCCGTCCTTGTTTTTGACCCCACAGGGTATGGAAAGGGGTGAATTCCCGCGCAATTGTATTTTTTAGATACACGTGTGTGAATTAATTTTTATTGCGTGTGTGTGTGTGGAAAATAAAATAAGAAACAGCACAGGCTAAAAGAAGATAGCCAGGAGGCGGCAGTATGATGGTATGGGTTGGAATTGTCGAACAAAAAATTGCTGAACCGTTCAAATTTGATGGAGGAGTGAAACTAAACAGTACTATATATTGCGATTTCAAAAACAAGATTTCTTTGAATGGTGCAAACACCAGCCTCGCAGTTTTAAACCGAAGTGTGAATTTATACACGACAATGGTCTTTCTCATGTTTCTAAGTATATAAGTGATTTTTTTAGCGTAAAACGTTCACAAGAGAAAAAATGGAATGGTTACCATCAAGCCTCAATTTGAACTCGATAGAAAATCTAAAGTCAGTTGTAAAGATGAAATTATATGGCGGTGTCAAAGAATTTTAAAGGAAAGCATGCTTACAGAATGCAATTAAAAAGAAACATGTTGGAAATCGAACCTGCTGGAGTAAAATTTAAAATCAATATATAATAGATTGCTGGCTGTTATTGAGATGAAGTATGAACATATTAGGAGTTATATATTTTATGTTATTTGTTCTATTGTAGGAGTTGATCAACTGTTGATGATTTTATTATTGAAGTAAAAAGTTATTTTCTGGTTTTGCATAACTTCAAACTGCAGATTTTTAGGAGACATACAACTTTAATAAAAGATGTTGAAGTTAGCTATAAATTTAAGTCAATTCTTTTTATTGGGACGTCAAAATAAATCATATAAAATTTGAGAAAAACTGTTTTAAATCAAATTTGTGTTATATATATATATATATATGTGTGTGTGTGTGTGTGTGTGTGTGTGTGTGTGTGTGTGTGTGTGTGTGTGTGTTACGGAAATCAACGAATTTTAACGAAACTTGGTTATAAGCAACCGACAATTTTGAAATGAATTGTTTGCACATTATTTTTTTATCGATACTCGTATTTAAGTAGATATTCTGTTTTTAGTGAAACAGTATTATATATTTGTTTCTACCGGCTTGATTATTTACGATAAATTTTTATTACGAAAATGTGTGCCATTCGGCAGGATTCGAACCTGCGACCCCTATCGAATGGCACACATTTTCGTAAATAATCAGGCCGGTAGAAATAAATATATAATATTGTTTCAGTAAAAACAGAATATCTACTTATATACGAGTATCGATAAAAAATAATGTTCAAACAATTCATTTCATATATATTCATATATATATATATGTATATATATATATATATATATATATATGTATATGTATAAGTGTCTGTATCTGTGTGTATAGAAAAAGATATATACATCTTTCTCACTCTATCTCTCTCTTTCTATATATATATAGATACACACACACATATATATATACATAAATATCGACGAGGATACATGCCCAAATTTGTAACCTGAAACTTCGCCATATAATGCTTAATCACTGTGATTTGTGTTTTTATTAATCAAGCATATTTATTGATAATGTAATAATAATAAGGTAATTAGTTTGATTAGTCTAATATATATATATATATATATATATATATATATATATATATATTAGAACCTAGAAAATTTTCTCACTATTTTCCAACAGATGACGTTCCCAGAACTGCGTTGGTGTAGTTTCAGATGGTAATGCATCTAAAAGAAAGTACTATAACCAAGATTGAAATTCAATAGCTCCGATGTTTTTGCTTTTTTTGTTTTTTGTTTTTTGTTTTTTTGTTTGTTTGTTTGTTTGTTTGTTTGTTTTTTAAACAAGCGTCTACAATGTAAAGGAGTGAACTAGAAAAGGTAAAAATGCGACATGGCATTAAATTTTAATTAAATGCATTTCAAACCATTGTTCTAACACTCGTTATAAATTTTGTTCAATATTGGTTGTTTGCTTTTAATGTAAAGAGCCTATAAAATTTGAAGCATTTGCTTACTTTTTTCATGGTTTTGTATAATGGTGTTGTGAAAAGGTATTTTCCTATATTGTGTAGGTAAACATGATATCTCTTTAAATGTTGCGCGATAGAATTTGTGTAAGACAAATGGAGTGTAAGATGTCTAGATAATGTTGTGCTCGTCAAGCCACCATATATACTTCATTTTTTCTCAAAGAAATAATCTCTTAAAGCAGGGGTCGGAAACTGTTATGTTTTTAACATGACAAAATAAAACGGGTATGGAAAAATGACACACTCGCCGAGTATAGGAAACAACTAGGGAATTTATTATTGTGGGAACTTGAGTACCGCGAACAGTTGTGGATGTTGAATAAGGATGTGGTTATGGAGAGCCTATCAAAGTTCTGAATGCCATGTTACTGGGCTTCTGCCGGAAGTCCCTTCTTGTCACCCAACATGCTTCTTGTGGGGGCCGGACTCCCTTGAATGGTCAAGGGGAGATAACTTTTGAACCTTTTTTATAGTGGTCGTAATACCTCCCTTTAAAAAAACAATTAGCTGTAACGAGCATGCTTGGGGTTAATTTGTAGGTGCTTGACTTTAGTTCTGTTCCGCTTTGGCCGGTTCTTTCTAGGTTCTGCATCGCTCTCGTATATATTTGTCTGTTCGACAGGTGATATAGCCGGTAATTTAAAGGTGTCCACTGGTAAGTCAAGTAGAATATTCGACGTGTTGTTTGTCATAATGTTGCCGGTGTACCTAGGACGCAATTGGTTTTTGTGTCGTGTCCAGAATTAATTTCCAACTTGTACACTATAGATAAATCGCCCTTTTTATTGTGCATAGTACCTGGTGTCCAGTTCAATTGAACAGGCCTGTAACTCCTCACAAATACTGGTGTGCCAACTGATAGTGGTCGAACTGTATTCTGTCACATCTTGTTTGTTTTTTGTTTTTGTTGTTCTTTTGATACTGATTTGCAAACAAAATTGAGTGGGATGTCAAGAAGACCCAGTGGCTCAATAAAACCCATTCCAAAAAGGTTGTGCTGAAAATTTGAAATGTACACTCCCGATCAAAAATTTAAGACCAATTAAAAATCTTTAAAAATAATTTTTTTTTTACAGATAGATTTTAAACTCCTCCCACTTAAGGTTACCAATACTACAATCTAAAAGATTATGGAAACAAAAAGCTACATTCCAAACATTTTATTTAGAAATTTACATTTTTATAAAATGAGGCGATTTACACATGATCAAAATGATAAGACCAGGGGTATAAATTGTTAGATCTATGGCAATTCCAATGTTTTTAGTTCAGTTAGAAATTAGCAATCACTGCGTAAATGTGTTACCATGCCTAAAGCAAGCAAACTTACCAAACTTGAGCGTTCTTGAATTCTAGAATTCCATAAGCAAGATTTGTCAGAGCGGGCGATCGCAGCTAAGGTAAATCGCAGTAAAACTGTGATTTGCAACTTTCTAAAGAACAGTGAGAATTATGGAAAAGCAAAATCCTCTGGTAGGTCCCAAAAAATTTCTCCTGCATTGAGTAGGAGAATAAGACAGGGTTGTTATGAAAGACGGGGGACTTTCTTCTAGTCAAATTAAGGCAGTCACAGATGCTGATTGCAGTCCCGTAACCATCAGACGACACTTACGACAAAAAGGCATGGTAAATAAAAAGCGTAAACAAATTCCTCGGCTGCTTCCACGTCACAAGTTGGACCGCTTAAAGTTTGGTCATGAATACCAAACATGGGACTTTGAGAAGTGGAAGAAAGTCCTGTTTTCTGATGAGAAAAAATTCAATCTCGATGGTCCTGATGGCTTCCAACGATATTGGTATAACAAAAACATGCCTCCTGAAATTTTCTCCATTCGTCATAGTGGTGGAGGGTCCCTAATGGTATGAGGTGCTTTTCTTACAGAGGGATGATGGAGCTCCAGGTGATGCAGGGTCGTCAGAGTGCGGCTGGTTGTGTTAACATGCTACAAAAAGCATCTTTGATGACGGAGGGCCATCGTTTGTGTGCAGATGGATGGTTATTCCAACAGAATAATGCTGCAATCTATGCTGCAAGACGGACCTTGACCTTTCTACAAGAAAATGGGATCCATCTCTTGGGACATCCTGCATGCTCACTGGACTTGAACCCAATTGAAAATGTTTAGGGATGGATGACAAGAGATGTTTATTGAAATGGCAAACAATATTCAACAAAAAATGAACTTTGTGAAGCCATCTTCAGAAGCTGGAGCATCATCCCTCGCACCTTAATGGAAACACTTATTTCTAGCATGCCCGACAGAATTTTTGAAGTCATCAAAAGCAGTGGAGGTAGACTTCATTATTAAATTTGGTTGTTACATATTTTTATACACTTTTTGTACAATTTCGTAGAATTTTTGTCTCTGGTCTTATAATTTTGATCATGTGTAAATCGCCTCATTTTATAAAAATGTAAATTTCTAAATAAAATGTTTGGAATGTAGCTTTTTGTTTCCATAACCTTTTAGATTGTAGTATTGGTAACCTTAAGTGGGACGAGTTTAAAATCTATCTGTAAAAAAAAAATTTCTTTTTAAAGATTTTTAGGTGGTCTTAAATTTTTGATCAGGAGTGTATATGATCCTAGATGCTGTCTTCTCCTCAATCCTGATTGTTGCTGGCAGTTTGCCTGTAATATGGACACAATCTCCAGAAGCACTCCCTGCTACATGTTTTGTAAATGTAAGCTGAGGTTTTCCTATACTTTTCCACAGTTTCTGGGAAATAAGGGTTATGTCCGATGCTGTGAAAATTTGTAACCGAACCGGATAATTGTTCAGTTCCACAGACACATATTTGCGGTTCGTCGTGGATTTGGGAAGGGATGTTGCTACAAGACTGTTTCTTTGCGTTTCATGCCTGTTTTTTTTTTTTTTTTTTTGTTTTTTGTTTTTTTTTTGTGATCGCTTGTGCGCTCCACGGTGGTGTGCAGAATTCAACTTTCTGATCTTGCCGGTTGTATTCGTGGTACGGTGAGTTTTGAAGGGGCATTTCCAAGCAAAATATCCATCCAACACAATTCCAGCAAGAAGATGGAGGTTTCTTTTGTGTTGTTTCTGGTTACTGTCGTCATTGGATCGTGTTGATTGTGAATCTTTTTGCAGGTACTGATTGTTGTACCACATCTGAATCATGCTTTAGATTCACCAGCCGCCGACATTCCTCTGTAGTTTGCTGCAGAGTAATATCCGCATTCTGTTCAATTTTTGACAAAATTCTTGTGCGCACATCCCTGTCACTCGCGGACCTTAATCCACATGCAAAAATCAAACACTTAATTTGTTCATCTGTGATGGTGGAAATTTTGAACCGTTAGCATTGCTTGTTGACGAATCCTTAGTAAGTTGTAACATTTTTTTTTTTTATCATTTCACACCGAGCAAGGCGGAAACGCCACTGATGTGCAGGGGGTTACATAAATGTAAAAAGATTAATTAGAAAAGAGTGAGGAGTACAAACTAGTTAGAAAGGAACAATAGAAAGCAGGTGCGATGACAGATACATAGGGGGAGAGAAATGGAAGGTTATACAGGGGTGGGGAGAGAGCTAGAGTCCAGTGGTTAGTAGATGAGTATTGACTTTGCATTTAAATTTCTGGAGGTTGTAGCCGTGAGGAAAGCAAGAGTACGGGAGCGAGTTCCACAGGCGGGAAGTGCGAAAGAAGAAGCTGCAGGAGTAGAATTGTCGTCTGCATTTGGCTAACCTGACTGTGAATGGGTGGGACCCAATCATCACATTTCGTGATATTGAGGAAGTTGAATCTTGCATTAAACAATGAGGTGTGTTCACCAAAAATTTTATTTCGAGATTTAACTGTTTCCACGAAACTACAAAACCGAGGTTTTTTTTCGGTAAAATGTAGTTAATATATTTTTCGTGCTTACTCGGACCGATTTTGCGTAAAAGGAGCCTCACTTTCCATCTATTCGTCTGCTCTCCAAAATCTTCTTTAGAGAGATAATCATAACGAGCGAACCACGTTGCGAAGGTTGTGTTTGCCTCCTTATCGTAGTGGAATTCAGTGATGGAATTTTCGAGAGGCTGTCCAGATATTAATTTCGGTGCTAGGGGATTTGGTTGTGGTACCGTCCCTAATCTCTCTAAAAAGAGTTCCATCAACCTTAATTGCTGTTGTAGAATCTGTTGGATAGTATTTAAATCCATTATTTCACACTGAAAAAGAAAGAAAAAATTCCGGGAACAAGAGATTTTTTTAAAAAACCATGTTACGTTTTCAACGTACCTGACGAAATTCGATATCTAAAATCCAATTTCTGAACTTCTCCACTCCAATCAATGAAAAAAAGTTCTACTTACCAGTTTCTTTTTGCTCCAATCTACGAGTTGAATATTTCCACATGCTGCATCTCATCTTCGTCGCCAGTTTTGTTATGTTTTTAACATGACAAAATAAATCTGGTATGGAAAAATGACATACTCGCCGAGTATTGGGACTAGGGAATTTATTATTGTGGAAACATGAGTACAGTTGTGGATGTTGAATAAGGATGTGGTTATGGAGAGCCTAGCTGTCCTGCTTTCCATTTTATTGGGCTACTGCTGAAATTCCCTTCTTTTCTCTCAGCAAACTATCGCCCGGTTCACACTCCACCCACGTCTATTGTACAGGTGTAGAGGCTCATCCTTTGTTCCCTGTTTAGGATGTGGTTTCCGGCTTTCTCTTTTCCAAATCTTTTCACTCTCACGTAGCCCCCTGCACATCAGTGGTGTTACCGCCTTGCTCGGGGTGATATGATTAAAAAAAAAATGCACCTATTCGCTGAGGATCGGACTCCCTGAATGATCAAGGGGAGATAACTTTTGACCCTTTTTTATGGTGGTCCTAATAGCAACCTACTGCACGCGTGCCACACGTGGTACGCCAAACAATTTTCAATGGCATGCAAATTGTGTAAAACTCAAAGTAACAAAGTATGTTGCCGATGTTAAGCAATTGACTAAAACCATGCAAGGGCAAGGCTCCCAATAATAATAAAAGTTTTAAAAAATTTTAAAAAACAGATTATTTTTATTAATATGGTTTACATGTTATTGTATATAATACTATAAAAATAGTTTGTAGAACAGGTATACTGACCGTGACTTGTATGAAAATACAAACGCACACTGAATGGTTTTAAAACCCTAAGTAGACACAAAGTTAGCAAAACGTTGCTGACCTCTGTCATAAAAAACTTTTTAAATTATATGGTCTTAATGGTATAGAAATGAGTGTGTGTGTGTGTGTGTGTGTGTGTGTGTGTGTGTGTGTGTGTGTGTGTGTGTGTTATGAACACGAGTAGTTACACTGTGTTGAAGAATCAACAGCTATACCAAAAGACTAAATCTTCCTTCTAGAAATCAATACTGATCAGTAAGTTGCGCAATAATTGTTGGCAGTTGGGTATCTGATATTTCCTCATTTTCCAGTGCACAAAAGGCAAAAAGGTGTTAAAAGAAGTTTGAGGCAAAACTTTCAACATTCATCATAAATTCTGTTGTCTCTCTTACCAGAAATATTTAGTTTGTTTCAAGTCGAGGAAGGATGGTAGTGCGACATACGCGCTTGGCAAAAGATGAGTACAATTTACTTGCGTTAACAGAAATCCTATATTCTTATTTTTCTTCTTATTCTTATTGTTCTGTGTGTCGTATCCCTTCAGGACGGGGCTATCATGTCTATCTATAACTTCTTATTCTTTGTAGCAATTAGTAAGGGTTTTATTTGCCAATCCAATTTCTGTTCAAGTTCGTTAGGTAAATAACTCTATTTCCTCTGTCTCTCTTTCCTTCAAGATGTTCTTTGAGTATCAAAGTCTTCAATTTCACTTTCTTAAGTATGCGATCTAGTAATTTAAACTGTATTCATCTGATTCTAACTATCAGTCAGTTAAGTGTCATACGTGATACACGCTTGGGCCATCATGTCTCGAAAGGGACATGACTGACTGGGCAGAAGTTTATTTGCCACAGTATGTTGCCATTCATTTCTATGGTAGTTTGGTTGCCAGCCAAAGCTATAGAATCCAGTCTGTCCTGTTATTTAACCCATAACTGGAGTAAAGAGACGGATTAATACCTTTCCCAAGGGTATTTGCGCGTAGGTGAATGCATGGAACTCAACTAGAATTCGAACTCGGATCCCCGATTTCTCGTTCCGTGTCGATATCCACTGAACCACAACGCACATCTAATTATTACAATAAGGATTCATTTTGTTTCCTTTTTACTTAAAATACCCGTTACTCGCATGTTCTATAGTATTATCAACAGTCTTCTGTACAAAGATATTTCTGTAGTTTCAAGTATTCTTCATTCATTCACTGCCATATAAGAGGATTGCTATTGCATAAGAGTACGGTACTTTTTTATTTGCTTTTTTTTGTTTCCAACAAATATATTTTTTTTGTTTAGTTTTTTATAAATATTTTCCTCGGCTTTTGAATGGAACCTTTCTCTGTCCTAATGCGCCTTCGGTGTTAGATGTTCTGCCACCTGTTAAAACAGTTCCAGGGTATTTAAATTTTTGTACTTTATAATATTTTTTCTTCTTTTAGATATTGTGTCCCTTCAAAAAGTGAATAATCATGGCTTTACACAAGTTCCTATATTTCACTTGAAATTTAAACTGTTTTTCATCTGATTATAAGTATAAGCATCCGTTGTGTTTCCATTTTTCTTTAATAGTTACTAATTACTCACATGCTTCATACATGGTATTCTCAGCATCCTTCTGTATAACCACATTTCTTTCTCTGGAGTCTCTTTCTCATCTGTTTGAAGATTGTCCAATATTCAGTACTCATAACATTTTAATATACTTTTCTTTGTTGCAAACAAAATTTTCCTGTTACATTATACTCTGCTTATCTTTTCGAAGGCATATTTCAGTATAACAATTTGTATTTCTGTTTTGGTGTTTTTTTCTAGCATCTATTAAAACAATTACTGGATACTTAAATTTTCGTACTTGCTTGATTTTGTATCTCCACTTCTTAGTTGTATTCTTGGAAAATTACAACTGTTAATCTTTGTGTCTCTCCACAACTTCCTGCCATTCGTAGCACTTAAGGAGTTTTGTCTTTTTGCTATCTCTTCTAAACGCTATCCAGTCAACCATTTACGCAAGCACGTGAGGTGTTTACTCGTGCAACCAGACTGGCATCTGGGTCCCACCCATTCACAGTCAGGTTAGCCAAATGCAGACGACAATTCTACTCCTGCAGCTTCTTCTCTCGCACTTCCCGCCTGTGGAACTCGCTCCCGTATTCTTGCTTTCCTGACGGCTACAACCTCCAGAAATTTAAATGCAAAGTCAATACTCATCTACTAACCACTGGACTCTAGCTCTCTACCCACCCCGTATAACCCTCCCTTTCTCTCCATCTATGTATCTGTCATCGCACCTGCTTTCTCAGCTTTCTATTGTTCCTTTCTAACTAGTTTGTACTCCTCACTCTTTTCTAATTAATCTTTTTACATTTATGTAGCCCCCTGCACATCAGTGGCGTTTCCGCCTTGCTCGGGGTGAGATGATTAAAAAAAAAAAAAAAGATATCTTATTCGCCGTAATCCCTCTATCCCTCTACCCTGCAATGTCCTTTTAGTGTCAATTTTCCCGAGTATTTATTCTCATTATAAGCCTTGGGAAGTTCAGCTGTCTTTTTCTTATTCGAATTATAAGTGTCCTTTTTGTTTCCACTTTTCTTAAGACTTTGTCGTTTGCTCACATGTTCATTCCATGATATTCTCAACATCCTGTTGTAGAACCAAATTGCCTGTTTGGTCATGTTACCGATATGAGGAGGCGACATTGTCTTATTAAATAATCACACAATCGCCGGTAAGCTTTTTTAGATGAATTGCCATTTTGAACCAGTTTGCTTGTTCAACATACAGCTTAGCATTCACCGTTTTAGTATTTCATCTTTCTGCACACCAAAAATGTCTCGAGCAGCTTTGACAGCTGCGTGACCTTGATTAAAAGCAAAAAGATGTCAAGCATGCTCATTCTTGTCTACTTGATATTTCAACTGAAAGAGGTGTCGTTTCTGAAAAAATCAATAATGTTAAAAAACAATTTCACAGGAGGATCGGAGCTACGAAGTAGCAGAAAATGCTTCGAAAGATTATTCTTCGAGATCATTCGCAAAGCATCAGAAAAAAAAAACGAATATTTCGAACAACATAATTCACGAGGTACAAAAAACAATCGATTTAGAAATTCGACTTCAACTTAACTTAAAAGTGCTTTATATGAAGCTTCATATTTTCTGCTATTTTGGGTTCCATTTTCATACATTAATATGAATAGAATAAGTAAAGGACAGTTAAGAAAAAAGTGTCTTTAATCTAATCTGTTTCACTTCAACAAGCTTCTTCAGAGATTTTTTAAAGACGAATGATAATTTTTAATTTTTTAAAAATCCACAGAGACAGTATGTTGATTGAGGATTTATTTCATTGGTCAGATACGTGTCACGAGTAACAAAATAATAGATAAATATTTTAAATGTAGAGAAATATCTTAGTGTGTGCTATGTGTAATAAAAACACTAGATGTTTATTATTAATACGAGTATAAGTATGCGAAAATAATGCGTGTCAAACATATGTAAACTATAGACGAATTAACTGTGTTTATTTGTCAGTAACGTTAGTATGTGTGTGAATAACAAACGCAATATATTTCCGTTCAAAATTTTAGTATATATCGCCTCATAAAACAAAATATGCAAATATTTGTGTTTACATTTATAAATTTGTCGTTTTTAATACCGTTCACTTTTTAACTAACCGGCAGCCTGTTGTGTGCGTTAGGTCTGGTCGGTCTAACCTAGCGCACCGTTACCGGCTTCTGTCGTTCGCTGCTGCACGTCGGCCACCGTTTGCCGTTGATGTTGCCACCACCACCGAACGAGCTGACTCCGATTACGACGCCACCGCCGTGAAGCAGAGTTGAAAAAAAAACAAAGGGATGTACGTTGTGGTACAGTGGCTATCGACTCGGAACGACAAATCGGGGAGCCGAGTTCGAATATTAGTTGAATTTCTAGCATTCACTTACACACTATAACCTTTGGAAAAGGTATTACTCCGCCTCTTCCCTCCAGTTATTGGTTACATAATAGAACAGATCGGGTTCTATAGCCTAGGCTGGCAACCAGTTTACAGCAGAAAGCAATGGCAACCTACTGCGGGATAATCTTCTGCCCAGTCAGTCATGTCTCTTTCGAGACATGATCGCCCAAAGCGTGTATCACGTATGGCACTTAACTGCCTGACATTTTAATTGTTTTTAATGCCTTTAATTTTTTAATTCTTTTTTAATGCTCTAGATTTTTAACTTTTAATGCCCTTGACTTTTTAACTGATTATAATAATTCAAAACTTTATTAAATATCTCTCAACGTATTTCTGTAAATATAAATACGGTCACTGATGTATATGCCCAAATCAAGCTGAAAGCAAATAAATTATCCAGGGTTTAGCCAGCTGAACACTTAGACAGAGGTCAGCTTGTGAACACGGGGTACGGTAAGCATTAAAAGGGTAAAAAGAGTACAAAAATTCTACCTTTGGAATGAATAAAAGGGTAATAGATAGTGGTTTATACAAACACTTTCTACACTTTTCAATCACGTCCACTTGGCGGAAGAGCATCATTGTCAAAAGCAAGTATATACTGATTCTAAAAATGGGGTCCTTCTGGGCATAAAATGTAGACATAAGACCTTAACCTTTAATAAAAGTTGTCATTGCTTATTGTCACAAGTTTTCTGGAATGTGACGAAACATGACGATTATGTAATTAACTATTCAGCATAATGTTCACTCAAAGAGAACATTTTTAATCATTTCACCAAAAGCAAGACAATAAAGCAACTATGACGCAAATAGTTACTGTTATTATTATATAATAATATTATATATTATATAATATATAATAATAATTATATATAATATATAATAATATTATATATTATATAATATATAATAATTATTATATATAATATATAATAATATTATATATTATTATATTTTTTTTTTTAAATTTAAAGAGAGAGCACAATAAAAGGACAGGAATTAAGAAAACAAAATTTAACGGTTGACATTTTTTTTACATTTTTGAAGATCGAAGTTTACTGGGAAGCAAAAAGACTGTAGAGACATTCAAAAGCAAGAAATGCCATAAAGGAAACTATTAACCTAGAACTTACGGTTACATTTAGCCATTTCAGTTGTAAAATGATAAGACCTTTCCGCAAATCTAGTACTGTGCTTAAATTCATGAAGTCTAGGTACCATAGAACTTATGCTAATTCCTTGTTTTAACATAAGTGAGAGCCAGAAAGGTGTGCGTTGTGGTGCATTGGATATCGGCTCGGAACGAGAAATCGGGGAGCCGAGTTCGAATTCCAGCCGAATTCATTGCATTCACTTCCGTACAAATAACCTTGGGAAAGGTATTAATCCGTCTATTCCTTCCAGTTATGGAGTAAAAATAATAGGGCAGATTGGGTTCTATAGCCTTGGTCGGCAACCAGTCTACGACAGAAAGCAATGGCAACCTACTGCAGGATAATCTTCTGCCCAGTCAGTCATGTTTCTTTCGAGACATGATCGCCCAAGCGTGTATCACGTATGGCACTTAACTGACTGAGAGCCAGAAAATAGATGTTAATTCCGTGTTTCTTGAAAAATTAAAGAAAAATTTAACTCATTTCAAGTTAATAATACAATTTTGTGCTATAGACATTTCTGTAGTCCTTTAACGCCCACATACTTGTATTAATTCTCTCTTGAATTGACAAACATTTGTGGGATTAACTCACTTGTCTTCTAAAGATTTTCAGCTATTAAATGACAAATAAGTATATGAAAAAAGAGACAAATGTTAAATCCGTTTTCCTTCCTTCTAACCACAGAGAAAACAAACATGCTTTGTTCCACCATGAGGCACTTCTAGGCCGCCAGCGAACTTCGTTTTGCACTGAACAAAACGTGGAATAGTCCGAATGTTATAATGCCCGAAACATAATTGAAAACACACATTTTTAATCATTCTAAAATTCGAAATCAGTGAATAAATAATTCTTCTTAAATGCTAGTCTCATACAATCTTAATTATGAACTTTGCACACGATGACATGTAAAAATATATATATCTATATACACAATATTCTTTTTTTTCTTTTATTCTTTTCACTTAGTTTGCAACGGCAATAAAATATCTTATAATTTTACTTTTCTCTTCATTAGTTAACACGACCGTTATGCCCTGCTCTTATCTCATAAATAATAAAGTATTACATTTTTTTATCTCGTAAGGAAAGCAGAAAATATATATCAGAGACAATACTTGGTTTAAGAAAGACAGAAAGAAAGAAGTGTTTAACGCCTCTTGTCAATACCTCATAAATAATGAACTATTCCGTTTTGATCGTCGGGAAAGAAGGAAAAAATATATCAGAGACGTTACCGACTTTCAGTGAGAAAATGAAAGACAAAGAAAAGTGTGTTTAAGGTCTGTTTTCCTGATATGAAAAATTTTTCAATTTCAAATTTTTCATTTCTACCACTTTACCTCTTATAGTGACGAAGAATATTCATATTTATGAGCGTTATTGCTATATTGTCAAAGTTCTTAAACTCCATTATATAAGGATATATCAGGGGAATTTCTACGGATATTTTCTTGTCGTAGAACTGGCCATGATCTTATTCTGTAATTTAATTAAGAACCAAGATTCATCAGAAAACTCAAATAGTGTAAATGTCATGCATATGCGGAGAATGCGTAATATGATCGATGCCGACTTGGCAGCTCAGATACAGTCACCGGCGCAATATGGCTTCCTTGTGTCTCTTCTACAAATACTTTCACGGCTTCTGCTCCGATGAACTTAGCTCTATGGTGCCCCTATGTATGAATGTACTCGAGCCACAAGGTTACCAACTAGGTCACACCTCTTTACTGTGAAACCAATAAAATGTAAACGCAAATTCTACTCCATCAGCTTCTTTTCTCGCACTACCAGCCTGTGGAATTCCCTTCCGTTTACTTGCTTCCCCAACAGCTACAATCTCCAGTAGTTTAAATGTAAAGTCAATAGTCATTTCCTATCTCGCTGACGTGCATCCTCTCTTTCATGCTCCTTTCTCCGTCCACTATACTATCATCAGTATTCTTATCCTTCTCTTAACCACTTTCTGACACGCACTATAACCTGTCATTCTTTCTTATAACTTTCCTCCGATGTAACCCTCTGCGCACCAGTGGCAGTATACTGCCTTGCTTGGGACGATAGGATTAAAAAAATTCATTGTTACACGTTTGTTTAAGGAAGCTCTAAATCTTCCATTACACTGTTATATCAAATATCATTTCCACACTTTCTTCGATTGGCTATTTTTTCTTAGAAACCTTTTGAAATCAACCATCATTTACGAAATTCTTTGGACGCACGGTGGAGCAGACTTTGAGATTTCACTCGCCCAAATGGTTCAGTCGATTAAAAAATTAATTGGGTGATTAAAGTTTAATGCTTTACTCGCCTGCGGTCAATTAAAAATCTCGCAATGAAACATGTCCTTTCAAATATAGAAAAAAAGGGAAATTCGCTTAGAATGACCTACAATGACGTTATTTAACTCTTTGATCTTATGCATGGTGCCTGATTTATGTTGAAATGTGTGGTTAAACAAAAGACAGTGACATCCCGCAATCATCAAAGCAAGATCTGACAAATGGAATTTAGATTGACAAGCTCGCGTCTCCCTTTTATCGTCCCAGTCAGTGTAAACATTCGGTTAATTACCGCTTATAGAGTGAACCGAAAATGTCTCTGTCGCCCAGATTAAAGACGGTCACAGATTTTTAGAAACTCATTTTGAAAAACATTATCCTTGACTCAACATCTATATTTCCTCCCCGCTTACGAAAAGTAAAAACGAACATTTGAAAGAAAGAAAAATATACGCATACTTTTTCCACCACACACCGAAAAACAAATTATAGAAGTGAGTAATTTTTTTATAGAAAATCGTTGAAAAAATCAAATTTGTTATATTTTATCATCTATGAGATGGATGTTGTAGTCAAACAGAAGAAAAAATCTCCATTCAACTGCCCCCCCCCCCCAGAAAAAACAGCATATCATGATGTTAAAAATAAAGTTGTATCATCAAAATGTTTATGCTATTATTAAGAGGAAAGATCAAATTTTGTTGTTATTATTTTTTAAATATTTTAAGTCCTTTCTAACACGTTCAAAATATTAATTAAAATTTAATTTTATGTTTTCCGTCAGCGATTCACGCTATGTTTACATAGGCGACTATTAAGAAAATGGAGTCGGTCGGTTAAAATGATTTAGGAGAGAGTAAATTTTCCCTCGCTCGAGTGATTTCTTTTTCAAATCTCAAAGGCTGCGGTTGAGTAATGGATAGTGACGCGGATTGAGGAATCGGTGAGCGGAAAATTCGACACCCACAGAATCTATCTAGTGAGATTAAATCAACGGATCTCAGAACATGGTCAAGGAGAGATAGCAAAACGACAAAATTTACTAAGAACTACAAAGAACAATAAATTGTGAAGAGGCATGATCCGTAACACCCTGTAGGAACACGGCAAGTAGATAAAGATTATTGGTCAGGTGTAATATTTGATTAACAACCAAGGAAAGTAAGAAATTTAACTAAAATTTCGATTTTGTCTATATTTCTGAGATGAAGTAGTATTTACAGTATGTTCATTATTCGGATTATTGTCATCATTTTTGTTGCAATTTGTACGACGTTTCGTCCGTTGTACGCTCCGGTCATCTTCAAATGCTAGAAATTTCTAAATTTCTAACAACTGAAGAAGGCCGGAGAGTACCACGGCCAAAACGTCGTACAGATGGCAACAAAAATGAGGAGAATAGTCCGAATAATGTAAATACTGTAATATTTTGATGTCATTATCATCATTTTTCATATGAAAAAATGACATTTTCTGCAAAATGAATAAAGTCTCTCAACTTAAAATATCTTGATGTAGCTTCCCTGTGATTTTTCTACAAATATTTACATAGTAACTGCTCTGATGAGCTTTTTTCCTTGGTTCCCTGTCTCCGTGAATTTAAGCATGCTACTAAATTATCATCTAGATCCCACTATGAAATAGTTAAATGTAATCTCCACTTCTACTCCAACAGCTTCTTTTCTCGATTTTTTGCCTGTGGAACTTCTTTCCGTTTAATTGCTTCATTGATAGCCACAATGTCCAAAAATTTTAAAGCATCGTCAACTGCTATCTTCTATCTTCTTGAATTTCATTAAACTTTATTGTTTCTTAAATATCCCCTCTCATTGTAATCCCGCCTTGCTTAAGGGTGAAATAATAAACAAAGAAGAAATGAACTAATTCCCTCATCTTTATTATAATTATTATCATTATTATTACTATTATTATGTAATTTTTTATTCATTATTGTCCCATAAAACCAGTTTGTTATGGACAGTAATAAAAAGTTACTGCTCTACACACCATTGGGTGTTAAAGGGTAAGATGATGATGATGATTTGGCTATATTACTGTAGATTAACCAATCTAAATCGTGAATATCATTTCTGTTAATTAAAATTCATAAAAGTTAATATGGGACTAGTTTTCTATGTAAACCCAATGTAGATTGTTCTCCCATTAAAGACGAAAATATGCTTTAAGTAATAAAGTCATTTCTTAAAATATTTTAATTACATTTTAAATATTTTTTAAGTCTAAAAACATTTTTAAATAATAAAATTTAATAATAAACAATTACTTTGATATAATCCTGATATGGAGTTATTATTCTATAAGAATATGAAAAAGTTGATTATTTTACATCCGCCCTTATTTTGTTTACTTAAAGGGCGCAGAACTGTTTTTGACCCTGTTCAGTTGTCAATAATCCGACTAAATTTGGGGCTTATATACTAATTTGGTGCAGTAGTTATCTGCCTGAAACTAGAAATCAGTGAGCCAAGTTTGATTGATGTAAAATTCACTTACGCGAAAAATACTCTTGAGAAAGCTATTAATCTGTTTCTTCCCTCCAGCTATGGTTTAAATAACAAGACAGAATGGATTCTATAGCTTTGATTGGCAACCAGTCTACCGCAGAAAGTAATTGCGACCTACTGTGGGAAAATCTTTTACCCAGTCTACCATGCCTTTTTCGAGACATCATTTTCCAAGAGTTTATCACGTTTATACTTAACTGTTACTGGCCTTCTTCTTCTTCTTCATGATGTGCCTGTTCCTTCAGGACGTAGGCGATCATGGACTTCTACTTGTCTCTGTCCCTTGTCGCTCTCAAAGTTCTTCCTCTTGGTATCTCTCCCAAACGCCGCTCTGCCATCCAATTTCTCAGTGTCTATCGAGTAGGTATTGCGTTTCTTTTCCCTGTCTGGCTTTCCTTCTATCTATCCTGTCAGTATTAACTTTTACATGTCCTCCTTACTCATTACATGTTTCAGAAACCTCATCAGTCTCTTTCTTATATTAATTATGAGTTTTCTCCTCGTTTCCAGCCTCTCCAACTCATCGTTAGACAGCATCGTTTTGTAAAACCACATTTCTGCTGCCTCAAACCTCTCCTTCATCCTTGCGAGAACGTCCAACACTCACTGCCATACAGAAATACAGATATCACGTATCAATCCAGCACTCTTCCTGTTTTTCAGTAAATCTTTCCCTTTCAGAATTTTTTTCCCCTAATAGTTTCTAGCTGAAATGGATAAATGTTGAATTTAAAATTTCAATATTGGGTTTTTCATCTAAAATGTTGCATAGACTAGTATTTCCACCACCCTCCCTGCTGGTCGGTCTCTCTCTCTCTCTCTCTCTCTCTCTCTCTATATATATATATATATATATATATATATATATATATATTAAAAAAGGATTAATTCAAAGATGTTGAATGGCCATTTCGATATGACGATCCCCACGGGGAGCGACACATCACCTCAGCAACAGAAAAAAACCTTTCAGAAACTGGAGAAAAATTAGTCTACTTTTCCTTTTTAAATAGATTGCAAAGAAATTAAAAAATAAATAATAATAAAATAAAATAAAATAAAATAAAATAAAAATAAAAATAAAGGGAAAGAAAAAGAAAAGGAAAAAGAAAAAGAAAAGGATAGAATAAAATCAAATAAATAAGAAAAGAAAAAAAAAATTGACATCGTCTGGGTTTGCAAAAAAAAGGGGAGAATGTAACTAAAAATTAACAGACAGCCGTGTTGAATCATTTAAAGCAACACGGAAAAAAGTTGGTAAGAGAGATAAAAGAAGGAAGGGAGGGAAAAAAGAAAGAAACTAAAGAAAAAAATTTTTTTTAAATATTACAGACGCTGGACAAATTCAAAAATCTAATTTCCCCAAAACGTTGAAGTATTAAAAAAAGCCTTTACTTAAAAAGGCATAATTATTGATAAAAGGGAATAAAAAGATATAGGATTTGAAATAAAATTATTTTTTTAAAAAAATTAGGTCATTTGAAATTAAACTAAATAAAGACAATACTAGGTAAAAAAAAAAAAAAAAAAAAAAAAATTACAATTATTATATATACATATCAATAGAAGTACACACATATATATATATATATATATATATATATATATATACACACACCATTTAACGAATAAGAATACATATATACATACACATACACACACATACATTCAATTTATTACACACTAATATACATATACATGCGCATACACACATATATATATATGTGTGTACACACCTATATACAAAAAAGTCATATAGGCTCAGCTTGTACTCCTAAAAGTTTTCGTGATAGGTGTCGTCTGTGTTTATTGGAGAAGATTCTGATTTTGAAGTATCCTCATCAGGACTTACTTTTGAACTTTAGAAGGGAATTTATAAACAAGTGCCGCCATAGGGCGGATTTTAAAATTTAACTTCTAATTTTTAATTTTTAAATTCTATATTTTTCTATAATTTTTTATTATTTTAAAAAAATTTTTTAATTTTAATTTTTTTTTTTTTTTTTTTTTATGTGTATGTTTGTGTGTGGATGTGCATATTTGTATATATGTATTTATGTATGTGGGCTATATGTTATTTTGGAAAAAAATTTTTTTAGCTATGTAAATGCTCCTTTTGATAATATTCATTAATATGTATGTGTGAGTGCATAAGGAATATATATATATATATATATATATATATATATATATGTGTGTGTGTGCGTGTGTGTGTATATGTGTGCATGTATGTGTACACATGTATATTATGTCTATGTGTGTGCGTGTGTGTGTATATGTGTGCATGTATGTGTACACATGTATATTATGTCTATATGAATTTTTTGTATATAGGTGTGTACACACATATATATATGTGTGTATGCGCATGTATATGTATATTAGTGTGTAATAAATTGAATGTATGTGTGTGTATGTGTATGTATATATGTATTCTTATTCGTTAAATGGTGTGTGTATATATATATATATATATATATATATATATATATATATATATATGTGTACTTCTATTGATATGTATATATAATAATTGTAATTTTTTTTTTTTTTTTTTTTTTTTTACCTAGTATTGTCTTTATTTAGTTTAATTTCAAATGACCTAATTTTTTTAAAAAAATAATTTTATTTCAAATCCTATATCTTTTTATTCCCTTTTATCAATAATTATGCCTTTTTAAGTAAAGGCTTTTTTTAATACTTCAACGTTTTGGGGAAATTAGATTTTTGAATTTGTCCAGCGTCTGTAATATTTAAAAAAAATTTTTTTCTTTAGTTTCTTTCTTTTTTCCCTCCCTTCCTTCTTTTATCTCTCTTACCAACTTTTTTCCGTGTTGCTTTAAATGATTCAACACGGCTGTCTGTTAATTTTTAGTTACATTCTCCCCTTTTTTTTTTGCAAACCCAGACGATGTCAATTTTTTTTTTTTCTTTTCTTATTTATTTGATTTTATTCTATCCTTTTCTTTTTCTTTTTCCTTTTCTTTTTCTTTCCCTTTATTTTTATTTTTATTTTATTTTATTTTATTTTATTTTATTATTATTTATTTTTTAATTTCTTTGCAATCTATTTAAAAAGGAAAAGTAGACTAATTTTTCTCCAGTTTCTGAAAGGTTTTTTTCTGTTGCTGAGGTGATGTGTCGCTCCCCGTGGGGATCGTCATATCGAAATGGCCATTCAACATCTTTGAATTAATCCTTTTTTAATATATATATTTGCTCTGTAATATTTTATTACATGGAGCTCTCTTCCTGTATCATTTTTTAATATTAAAATAAATTTTTAATATTAATTAGGATCGGGTTTTTTGGAATTTACCTTCCTGCTTTTTTCCCTTGGATTGAAGTATCTGAATTAAAATATATATATATATATATATATCATATTCGTCCCTATATATATATATAGGTCCTTTTTAATTCAAGATTAGCTGCTGCCGAGTTGCTAAAAGGGGAATATTAACATTGTCTATTAAAATTTTAATTTTAACTTTTGTGTTTTTTTTTTTTGTTTTTGTTGTATTTTTCTTTTGTTTGGTTTTGTATTTTTTTTTTTTTTTTCTACTAGCAACAAAATACTAATCTTCGATTTTGCAAACGGTGTGTTACTAGAAAATTTTCAAGGGAAATAAGTTTGTACAATTTTTTCTTGAGTTACTTCCCTTTGCAAATTTATTCACTTTAATACTTTTCGTATTCCAGCTGAATCCATTCTATTCACTTACGCGCAAACACGCTTGGGAAAGGTATTAATCCGTCTCTTCCTTCCAGTTATGGGTTAAATAGCAGGACAGATTGGGTTCTATAGCCTTGGTCGCTAACTAGTCTACCGCAGAAAGCAATGGCAACCTACTGCGGGATAATCTTCTGCCCAGTCAGTCATGTTTCTTTCGAGACATGATCGCCCAAGCGTGTATCACGTATGGCACTTAACTGACTGACTTTAATACAGTACATTAATAAATAAGAGAATAAACTACAATAATCCGCTTCATTTGATTCTTAGCAAACTCTTTACGGTGAAGTAACTAATATCTGAATCATACCAGTGCAACGGAATTTTCAGTAAGGTTTTCACCGATATAGTTAATAATATGCGTATTTTTTTGGCTGGAGACAATATATAGATTTTTATTGCGAGGTTTCATCTTTTGTTTTGTTTTTTGTTTTTTGTTTGTTTATTTTTTAATCAGTTGTAACTCTGAATGCGTTGGGGTCTGAAGTCGATCACAGGTACCCAACATGAAAACGACGATGGGACATTTTCCAAATATATTTAACAACAGATAAAACCGTGTTAAAATAGAATCAGCGGTATATTACACAGCAACGTGAAAAATAAGAAAAGCTGGGCAAGCTTACATCACCTGAAAACAATATAATCTTTACCCAAGGGATATAATAGTAATAATCACGTTTTCAAAACAAAATAAACTAGAAAACAAAAGATAAGATCTCACTGCCAATTGTAGACACAAAAACAAAGTCCTGTTTTTTTTTCTCCTTCCTTCTTCTATGTGCCTTGTGCCTTGCACGTCTTCCTATCTCTATTGTGTCTTAGCACGCTTTCTCCTGTTACACCACGCAACCCTCGTTTTGCCATCCACCCGCTCAGGCCAGTCAAGTACGTTACACGCTGTTTTCTCCTGTCACACTTTCCCTCTATCTGACCTGTTAGTATCAGATTCTCCAAGCCCTCCTTTCTGTCCCAGAAACTTTAGCTGTCTCTTCCTGATCCTCAGTATTAATTTCTAAAACCTTTCCAAAAACCTCATCATTGCTTACATGCTCGATCCATAATAACCGCAGCATCCTTTTGTATAGCCATACTTCAGTTGCTGCAAGTTTTTCCTTCATCTTCGATGAGATTGTCCAGCATTCAATGCCATATTGGAAAACTGACATTATATAGCAATCCACTACTCTGTTCTTTGTTTCTAATGAAAATTTTCCTGTCCTTTAATACTTTACTCAGTTTCTGGAATGCGTCCTTCGCCATACCAATTCGCCTTCAGACATCTGGGTCACACTTTCCGTCTTCTGTTAGAACACTTCCCAGGTATTTAAACTTTTGAACCTGCTTGATTTTAGTATCTCTCACATGTATTTGGCATTTTCAGTTGCTCTTTTTGCTGACGACCATGCATTCGGTTTTTTTTGCAGTTTATCTGTAATCCTTTTTGGTCTTTCTCTTCACTTACATTCTGTGGAAAGTCTTGTAGTTTTTTTTCTGTATTTGCTATCACCACTGTATCATCTTACTTTATTGTTCAAGTTGTGGCCTCCGATGACAAATACTGGCATAACATCTAGGGTCCTTAGAATAGTTTCGCTGTACAAGTTGAATAGGTCCGATGAAAAGACACATCCTTGTCCTACGCCCCTTTCTATCTTTGTATATCTGCTGAATTCGTTACCTGTACGTATGCAGGTGGTTTGCTTCCAGAAGAGATTCTTGATTACTCTTATGTACTTCCCAAAAATGTCGAGGTTGCTGAGCATATCTATAAATTCTTTGTAACGTATTTTATCGAACGCCTTCGCTTAGTGGATAAAACATAGGTACATGTCATTCCTCATTTTTATCACCCTTTCAGATAGCATCCTAATCATAAATATAGCGTTCCTTCTTCCCGTGTCTTTGGCTAACCCGCACTGTTATTGTCCTATCTCTGGCCTGATTCTGCTTCTCACTCTATTCATCAGGTTTCGGACAATCACTTTTGTAATGTGCTTCATTAAACTGAAAATTCGGTGGAGTTGGCACACTTTGCGCCTGTCTTCTTAGGCAGTGCTCTGAAAATCGACTTGCTTAGCTCGTCCGGTATTACACTACTGTTATAAATTTAATTTATTATTTCTGTAATTTTCTCTACGTCGAATTGTTCCAGGGCTATCAGCAACTCTATTACTGGTCCAACTGTTTCTATTCAGTTTGGTCATTGCAGCTTCCACTTCAGACTTAAATATTTCCGGTCCGTCCTCATGTGTATTATCGGTTGCTCTCTCTTGTCGTGGAAAAGATCTTTTATATATCCTTCCCATCGCTAGAGTATTTCCTCTTTCTCCAATATGATCGTTCCATCTTTGTATTTTATACATCCTGTTGAGAAGCAGGTTTTTTGTCCTGTCTATTCTCTTATGTTTTTACGCATGTTTGCTCCATTAGTCCTGCTCAATCTCTCTATTTCTGCACGTTTGTTGTTGGGCCATTCCTCTTTAGCCTGTCTGCATTTGCTCATTATTTCCTTGTATAGTTACCTGCATTCCAATCCATGTCTTGGCATCATGTTCTGTCTTCTTTGCATCATGTTGAGAATTTCTTCAACTCGTTTTATTTTCTGGGTCTGATTTCTTTTGTGACAATGTTGTTCGCTGATGTCACTACCGCTTCTTTTAGTGAGTCCTATTTCGAGTTTCCTTTACCAATTTATTTTTCATATTTGTTTTTCACGCTGTCAGTGTATTTTTTCTGCAGGTTGTGGTCATTCACGAGCGTGTTGTATTGCAGTCTTCGTGCTGCACTAGGCTTCTTCAATCTCTGGGGTTTCACCTTTAGTTTGCAGATGACTGGGAGGTGGTTGCTTTCACAATCGGCACTTGCATAGAACCACTGCATTTCTGAATCTCCTGTTTATGATTATGTAGTCTATTTTGTTTATCGTGTTGCCTCCTGGGTTTCTCCTTGTCTTTAGACGTCTTGGATGTTCTTGCAACAAGGTGTTAGTTATTACCTGGTCATTATGGCTCAAAATTCATTGAGCCATAATTCATTGAGTCAAAATCCATTAAACCCATTTTTCTCCTCGTTCGTTGCGGATTTCTACCGGTCGTCTCCCCTTCCCTCTCTTTACCTACCTTGGCATTCAAGTTAACCATTATGATTCTAATTTCTTGGCTTTTGCCCTGAGCGTTGGCATTGTCCAGTATGGAGTAGAATTATTCCTTCCTCAGTGCTTGTGTTGTTGGTGCGTAAACTACAATAATAGATATGTTAAAGGGTCTCCCTCTCAGTTTGACCAAGACGACTTTCTCGGAAATCTGGTAAAATAGGGTCAAAATGGAGATCCTTCTGGCATGTAGCGTCCCCTCTGAGACAGTAGCTGCCATAATGGTGCTATGAAGAAATACCAAATCTTCAATATCTAGCTTCTTCGGCATTAAATTAGGGATCCTTCAGGGTGACACCCTTGCACCTTTGCCTTCGTTATCGCTCCTGACTATATATTGAGAACTTCACTAGATGAAAATCATTATCTAGGTTTTAGTTTATCACCAAGACTCACCAAGTCAATAAATATGGCTGACTATTCAGATTACCTAGCTATCAATGAAGACAGTATTACTAATGCATCAGCACATCTCCATCATCTAGAAAATGTTGCTAAAGATGTTGAACTCTATGTCAGAATTCATCAGACTCCATAAGATTCAACCAGCATGGCTCAGTCTCGGGTAAATAAAAAAATCTGTCTCGGGTGAATAAATAAAATAATCCTGCAATAAGGCTGACTATGCAGATTACGGGAAGTGCGTTGTGGTACAGTGGATATCGGCTCGGAACGAGAAACCGGGGAGCCGAGTTCGAATTCCAGTTGAATCCATTGTATTCACTTACGCGCAAATACCCTTGGGAAAGGTATTAATCCGTCTCTTCCTTCCAGTTATGGGTTAAATAGCAGGACAGATTGGGTTCTATAGCCTTGGTCGGCAACCAGTCTACCGCAGAAAGCAATGGCAACCTACTGCGGGATCATTTTCTGCCCAGTCAGTCATGTCTCTTTCGAGACATGATCGCCCAAGCGTGTATCACGTATGGCACTTGACTGACTGATGCAGATTACCTAGCTTACAAGGTTAGAGGGAGATAACTCATGACTTATGAAAAAGGCAAAAACTACGCAAGGAATGGAGTTCATATATTTTTTTTTTTTTTTTTTTTTAAATCATTTCACCCCGAGCAAGGCAGAAACGCCACTGATGCGCAGGGGGTTACATAAATGTAGAAAGATTAATTAGAAAAGAGTGAGGAGTACAAGCTAGTTAGAAAGGAACAATAGAAAACTGAGAAAGCAGGTGCAATGACAGGTACATGGGCGGAGAGAAAGGGAAGGTTATACAGGGGAGGGGAGAGAGCTAGAGGCCAGTGGTTAGTAGGTGAGTATTAACTTTGCTTTTAAATTTCTGGAGGTCGTAGCCGTCAGGAAAGCAAGAATACGGGAGTGAGTTCCACAGGCGGGAAGTGCGAGAGAGGAAGCTGCAGGAGTAGAATTGTCGTCTGCGTTTGGCTAACCTGACTGTGAATGGGTGGGACCCAGTTGCCAGTCTGGTTGAACGGGTAAACACCTGTTGAGGAGGCATCAGTGACTTAAGCTCATCCGAGCAGAAGCCATGAAAGTATTTATAGAAGAGACAGAGGGAGGCCACATTTCGACGATGGGAAAGTGGCTGCAGACGAGTCGCCAGATCAGTACCTATCACATTACAGACTCTCCTTTGGAGCTTGTCAAGAACACTGAGGAGAACGGCAGGGGCACCTGACCATAAATGGCAGCAGTACTCCATGCACGGACGGATGGTTGACTTGTATATATGCAGGATGGATTCAGGTGGAAAAAACATCCTGGATCGACATAGTGACCCAATCTTCTTAGCAGTAGATTTTGCTATGGATTCAATATAGTGCTTCCATTTGAGGTCTGAGGACAGGGTAAGTCCGAGGAGGCGTAGTGTATTACTCTCCGGGAGAATCATCTGGTCCATGCTTATGGGAGGCAGAAGAGGTTGCCTGTAATGGTTGACAGACAACAGCTTGGTCTTAGAGGAATTGAAGTTGACAAGCCACTTACCAGTGATTGTAATAAAGGGTTCGGTTCAAAATTCCTAGAACCTGAAGAAGGCCGGGGCGTACGACGGCCGAAACGTCGTAAAAATGACAACAAATATGAGGACAATAGTCCGAATAATGTAAATAGTATAAGTACCACTAGTGAAGATAAATACTGAAAAATCTTTAACCAAAATATATTTTTATAATTCGTGAGCTAAAATGAATATATATATAAATGTATGAAATAAATCAGTTTTAATATTGACTATCATATATTATTTGAAAAACTATTTCCTTATTGTCATTACGTAAATTTTGAATCATAATATCTTTATGCATATTTTGAGCCATAATGAATTCATTTAAATGTTATCTTATTCAAAATTATATGCTTCCAAGAAACGATGATATTTTATGGTATTTTGTTAAAATGTACATGTAAATACCATCAGAGCATATTGACATAATACTACATGACCGAAAATCTATACTTTTCCACAAAGTTATAGCATGAATCAAAAAATCCAACAACAAAGCATTCAATGTACCACAAGGATCGTATAATAGAGCAGAAATCTCAGAATTGATGGGAATATACATTTTAAACAAAATAAACAAAATAATCCATATTGACAACCACGGATTATATAAAGATGATGGATTAACGATAGCACCAGACAACAAAAGAATAAATAATAAAGTAAGGACACAGTTTTCAAATTATTCAAAGAACTAGATTTTGATATTAAAGTAGACATAAATAATAAAGTGGTACAATATTTCGATGTAGAACTTAATTTACAAACAGGAAATGTCTCGCCATACATGAAAACAAACCTCAAGTTATCATATAAATACAAAATCCAGTCATCCAAATAATATAATTAAACACATTTACAAAGCAAAAGAACACAGACTATCTAATAATTCGTAAAACAAATCAATATTTAATGAAAAGAAAAATATATATTAAGATGCACTAAGAAATTCTGGCCATAAAATCATTTTACAATATAATTCTCAACCAAACAAACAAATCAAAACAACAATATAAAACGAAATATTATCTGAATCAACCCACCATGTAATTTAGAAGTAAAGACCAAAATAGGATAAATATTTTTTTAAACTAATAGATAGACACTTTCCAAAAGAATCAGAACTAAACAAAATTTTCAACAGAAACACAATCAAAGTTGAAGTAATAATTTAGATAGTTTCATTAAAAAACAAAACACCAGAAACTTATATATCATCGGAAAAAACAAAATCATTTAAGACATTTAAATGCTGAATATCTTAAATTTATATATTGAGAACTTCACTTGATTTACGTCATCATCTAGGTTCTACTTTATCCCAAAAACCCTCAAGTCGATATCCTACAAAAAAGCTAAATGATATCGACTATGTAGATGACCTAGCTATCAATGTATACACTATTAACAATGTTACAGCTGTCTTATATCATCGAGAAAATGCTGCTCACGATGTTTCAATGACTCTAAAACTGAATTCACAAGCTTCAACCGGCCAGATTCAATATAAACTGCCCAAAGTGAATCAATAGTATCTATCGAATCTTTTAGATACTGAGAAAGGGAAATAAATTCTACTGAAAATGATGTGCAATTTCGCATAGCTAAAGCCTGGGCCGCCTTAAGTCAATGTCATCTGGAAGTACGATTAATCAGAAAACCACAAGCATACCTTTTTTCGCGCCACTTTATAGCCGCTTTTAATATAGGTTGTCACTGCTGGTATATTAACTAAAACCTCTATCATGATTGTACCTACACCTGGATACTGTGAGCTATACATAACATCACTCGGGGATAAACAGCCAAGTACATCACCGCTCTATGGACACATCCATAATATTTCTACAATCTTACGCGAACGCAGAATGCGCTTTTCAGGAGACTGCTGGCGAGCAAAACAAGAACTTACGAGTGAACAACTACTCTAGACACCTAGCAATGGACCAAAACGGGACGGTCGTCCAGCAACCGCCTAAATTGACCAACTATGTAAAAATACAGGATGCAATTCTAATCACCACACGACCTTGATGCATAATCGTGAAGGATGACGTCATAGATACATAAATGTTCAATTCATGACATAGGAATCAACACTGTATGAAGACTGTCAGTTTCATGCTTAAATATCTTCATGCAAAATGCTACTACTCTCTAAGTGATCTGTATATACTTCTTGTATGTACCATACTCGTTCAGGACGTTGACAATTCGTGGCTCTCCAAAATTTCTTATCGTTCATATCTCTTAGCAAATCTTGCTTTTTAGCCATCTCTTCTAAACTCTGTTCAGTCATTTGTATATATTTTGATGGCAACAATCAAAAACAACATGAAATATAGTTTTAAGTTGGTTGTTTTTGTGGCAAATCAAACTCGGCGGGTCATTTATTGCTGGTAATACCTTTTTCTTTCAACAATAAATTGTTGTTTATATAAGTTTTGTGTCTAGTAATAATTTCTTTTCGAGTATCAAGATTCACTGGGATTTATTTTTAAGGACAGGGTCTCCAAGTCCTACCTTGTTATATAGCCCATAACTGGAGGGAAGGGACGGATTAATACCTTTCCCAAGGGTACCAGTGCTTAAGTGAATGCAGGGTATTCAACTGGAATTCGAACTCGGCTCACCGATTTCTCTTTCCGAGCCGATATCCCCTCCCACTGCACCACAACGCACATCCGTCACTATACGCTTACAGCACCTAGTATTCCTAAGCGGTCACCCATCTAAATACTGACCAGGCTCAACGTTGCTTAACTTCGGTGATCGAGCGAGAACCGGTGTATTCAACGTGATAGGCCGTAAGCCAAGTTTTAAGTAAATAATTACATTGTTTCATGGAAATTCTCAAAATTCAAGTCTATGTCGAAAAATATAAATTTAAGAAATTCCTCGGCTATATTCATCGACATGAAAATACATATGATTTCAATAGTCTTTTTTTCTTTCTTCCTATCATTATATTCTGAGTGTCAACTTTTCCATGGCCTGTTTCCTTCTTATGTGTCCCAGAAATTTTAAATATCACTTTCTGATTTTAAGTAATTGTCTGCTTTTAGCCTTCCATTATTCTTAAATTTTCTTACTTACTCAGATGTTTCGTTTATGGTAGACTCTCTTTCAATTAAATCAGCTACTTTTTCTCTTCTCGGGGGATATCTTTGTTCAAGTTGGTAAATGCTACCATAATCTTTGCCTTCAGTACATCTTTGGTGTTACAAGAAGTTTTGTTGGTCACTCGCTCAACTGCGCCCCACGCCTAATAATCAAGGGGCGTGCAGTCTGGGGAGGTTATGTGTCGAGATATAAGTGTTGATATGGTCGGATAAATTACCTGAGAGCCATGACCGGGTTCTTCAGCTTGTGTTGCATGGTTATGATCCCGTTGCCAAACATATGGTCTCTCGACCCAGTGAAGCACTATCTTCTCAAAGCATTTGAGTCTGGGACCCTGTTGAAAAATGAATGGAGGTACAACGTCACCACCACTAGTAGCCACTACAAAGACCATGATGTGGACTTGATATTTGGCTTTCATCACTCTCAGTACATCTTTTAGGTTACTGCATTCTCGACACTCTCCTCAAATTGGTACCCAAACACACTGAAATGTTCGTATTATAGGTTCTGGCAAGAATGCTAAGCAATACAAAATTTTGTTTTCGAATTTCTTGCATCATGGTACTTTTAATTTTCACAGACGGTGCCTAACTGACCCTAATATACTGTGCAGTCTATAAAATCAAAATCAAACAATGCACATGCACAAAATAAAAAATATAAAATGACGACAATTTTCCCATCACAACCTGTATAATCTCGAATGTCAAGCAGTACCTATGCCGTTTCCAAAAGTGTGGCAGAATCAATGCGCCATGGTGGTCTTTTTGTTTTCTTACAGATAATGCCCAACTGACCTTACTATATTAAGCAGTCGACAAAATAAAATTTTTAAAACTCGCATGCACGAAATTAAAAATTTTAAATAGCAACAATTTACCCATCGCAACCAGTATTTTGAAAGCCTGTGCTATTCGAGTACTTATGTGTGTCATTATACCCAACTTCGTTACGGCTGTGGTAGGACCTCCACATTTATTACTGTCATAGCAGAAGTGGTGTAGTCGGACGTAGTCTATTTCTATTCAAGCTAGTTTTGAATTCATAGTTTTCTTTCTTCCCGATTTGATGTCACCTTGGGCAAGGATAGCCCAGTCAGCTTCGCTATTTAATGCCTGTATGAGAGTAAGGAGAAGACAGAGATTCATACTTTTTTCAGGTGAATGTAAGGAACTCGGATTGAATTTGAACTCGGTTCTGGTTTTTCTATTTCTGAGTTACAAAACCTGCATATATTTAATACCGAATTTATTAAGGAGTCAAAAAGGAAATGAGGATTTACAAAAGAAGTTTTAGAGAATATAACACTCACAGAGCACATTAAAGCCATGGGTCAGATTAGAAAGCAGAATAATATAAACTGAGCAAGTGGATCAGTCATTGAGTTAAGATACATGCTTGGGCGATTATGTCTCTTTCGTATCATGACTGACGAGATAGAATTTTTTTTTTTTTTGCAGTATGTTGCCATTTCTTTCTGCGGAAGACTTCTTAACAATCAAATATATAGAACCGAAACTATCCTGCTATCAACCCATAGCTGGAGAGAGACGAGATGGATCCATACCTTCCCAAGGTAATTTGCGCAGAAGTGAAGGTAACAAATTCAACTAGAATTAGAACTCGGTTCTATCGGTTTAGAATTCCAAGTCGATATCCATTATACTACAATGCTCCTATAGAGAAACAAATACCACAAAAGAAGGCACGTAAATAAACAAAGTCAGGAAATCGTGGAGATTTATGCGCGCCTACGTGCAAGAAATATGGCACATTGGGAGAAAATAAAATATCAAATTTATTGTTTACCAGTCTGTGTGCGTGCGTGCGTGTGCGTGTGTGTAAGATTTTCTATTTCATATTTTTCTTTTCCATTGAAAAAACGCCGGGATATTCTAAACTGGCCGTTGTCAATGTGAGAACTTGAGAACAATTGACGTTTGGCTTCCTTTGTACATGGAACATGTGTCAAATTAAAAAGTTACGCCACGAGCCTTTTTTTTTTCATTTCTCAAACTTTCTTTTTATTTACATTTCAGATATTAAAAAAATATTTTTGGCATATTATTAAACAGTATGAAAAGAAAGAATGCGCACGTGTGATTGCATTTATTTTTCATGTGTAGGCGCTTGTCCAAGGTGTGTCTTTGATAGAAAAGTCTTATATATAAAAATTAAAAGTACATTGTGACACGGAAATTTCTATGTTTCGAGATAGAATCTCGTCATCAGGCAATGTTGGATGTTGGCTGTGAAAATGATTTACTTTTAAATAAGAAAAAAACATCGGTTTGCTGTTTATGCCTGTGGGAAGATATAAAATTTATGTGTGTATTCCTTTTAACTAATCATATATATATATATATATATATAGAGAGAGAGAGAGAGAGAGAGAGAGAGAGAGAGAGAGAGGGAGAGATAGAGATAGTGAGAGATATTAATGTATATTTGAGAAGCAATCTTTTTTTTAAACATGATTCGTTAAAAACGACCGTCAAGGAAGATTTTATTAATTCTTGATTTAATTTTTCCAATATTCTTACATGTTTCCTTTGTATTGGATAAAAGGAGTGTAAAAATGTTCCACAATTTTCAACTTTCGAAGCCCTTTCAGCCACTTCGCTGGCCATTTTATGCTATTTTTCTGATGGTGTCATTTTATCATCTTCTGAATAGAACGCAATTTTTTGTGTTTATGGAAAAAACATTTTTAAGCGTTTTGGCATCGCGTCAGCATCTGTCAGTTCTTTAGAAACTTTCAAAACTCCATTTCGATATATATATATATATATATATATATATATATATATATATATATCTTAAAAATGAAAAACAAGGTATTATCATTAATTTTTTTTATAATTTTTCATGTATCTTTATAATTTTTTTTATTTTTTGAACTCAAATTATATAAGAATTGTACAAATCTGTTGTACTTTCGACAATTCTTATATGATTGGGTTCCGAAAAGAAAAAAATTATACGAATACATGAAAAATTATATAAAATAACTTAATGATAATACCTTGTCTGTCATTTTTTAATGACACCTGTATAATAGAGAAATCGTTGCCCAAATACACAATACATTTATATATATATATATATATATATATATATATATATATATATATATATATCGAGAGAGATGTTGGTCAATCATGAGAGTTTTTACACCAAACCAAGATTCAATTACCCATTGTAAGAGATACTAATTCTCCCGTTAAAACTATCATAAGCCCATATCGATTGAGATTAATTACTTACCCAAAAATATAAACAGAAATGTAAAGTAATTTCTAAACAATTCATGAATTATATTTAGAATAAACTATTATATTTTTATTACTGTAAATGTTATATTTTGTCGATATAAGTTTTTGAGTAGACATCTTTGTTTTTAATCCCATGTACCTGCTGAGGCATTCGAGAACCTAAATAAAGAAAATGCACCATTCGGCAGTATTTGAACATGCATCACTGGCATATACTGTATTTCGCCAAAAGTGTTGCTCTAAGCCATATTTTACATAAAAATCAAATAAATACAGAATTCATTAGCAGTCTCTAAGCCGAGACTATGACTATAAAAGATCCCTACATCAGTAGTGAGCAAACAAGACCCACGAATCCAATCCACCAACAGTGATATTTCGTCCGGTCTCCAGACAATTTAAGATTTGTTATTTTTCTAAAATACTATTTTTTACATCATGTTCCCTAAAGTGCGACACTGAGATCCGAAGGTGTATTGGTATGGCCAAGGATGCATTCTTAGAAGCTGAATAATGTATTGAAAGACAGGAAGATTTCATTAGAAACAAATAAGATAGTGCTGGATATGATGTAGTTCCTTCAATATGGCAGTAAATGCTGAACAATCTCATCAAAGATAAAGGAAAGACTTAAAGCAACCGAAATGTCGTTCTACAGAAAAATTCTGAGAACACCATGGACAGAACATGCGCGCAACGACGAGGTTTTGGAGAGGATGGACACGAGAAGGAAAAGGATACTTAACATCAGGAAAACAGCTGAAATCTCTTGGACATATAGCGAGGAAGGACGGCCTAGAGAATATGATGCTCACCAGACGGACAGTGGAAAATTGAAACTAGGGAAAGAAACGCAGGACATACTTGATAGACTTGAGCAGAAGGACGGCACATAGAAGAAGAAAAGGTATATTGGATTACAATTAAAATGTTATTTATTCATGATTTAGGATCTCCGGCAAGATCTACAATAAAATATCATCAATCTGAAATTCATTTTGAAAGAAAAAAAATTAGCTGAGTTTTACAAGTGTTTTCCAAATAAATGAAATTTGACTTTCAAATTATTTCCCCAACAATTAATTTCAACATTTGCACCAATGCTAAGAATTATTACAAATTCTTTCGAAATTGCTACGAAATCAAAGCACCAACTTGACACTCCGATTTATGTTCTTAAGTAGCTTCGTCAGATCAACGCAATCATACGGATGTCATGCATGAGCCACTAACCTGTTCATAAATATCTAATCCTCCAGCTGTACACAACCGCTTTCTAAGAGCAATGGTGAAAACAGCTTTGAACGCGTAACGTCTTAGGTTCTTGTCAAAGGTTTTTCCCCTTTGAACTTTGTCAACTGGCACTAAAGAATCACAAAGAACTTTAACAAATAACAGAAACCCCGTCACTTGAGGAATACCAACAGCAGCAACAACTCAAATGGATATCACACGTACCTCGAAGAGAAAATAATAACATAATCAAAATGTTAACATTTCACACTACTTCAAAAAAGATTTAAGAAGGAAACCCTAACCAATACTGGAAATAGCGATAACAGCTACTGAACATGTGAACCCTGCTTTCCTAAAAAATTGTTCTAGGAGAAATATTTTATAAATTTCAAACGAAACTAGTACTGACTGTTCGATCAATGAGTTTCAAACGATTCTTTATAGACATAACGGGTAATATTATCATTATAACTGCAAATTATACCCTTATCATTTCTAAATTAAAGAGGTTCAGCGTTTAAACCCTTTCCCAAACAAACATTTTCAACATTTGAAAAAAGCTAAGACATTTACAAAGAAGCATGCTAACTTATGCCGGTCTTAATTTACCAATGTTTTTTATACTACTTTTTATACTACGGTTTGTGTCAGTTTCATTTCAAAATGAGTTTCGTTATTAACATTCAATACCTTTAACATAATTATCAATATCGATTAAATTAGTATGTTTTTCTTCATTCATAATATATATAATTGTTATGTATATTTTAAAATAGGCTATTAAAAGTAGAGTTAAACTAGTTTTTAAAATGCTGAAAAAGATTATATCAATCTGACACAAATCCTAAAAAATCACTTTAATCCAAATCCATCTTCCAAAGAGAAAAATAGATTGAAAGCAGATAGTTATAATATGCAAATTTGATTCAGTGAGTCAGTTAACTGTCATTATTATGCCTTTTGCAATCTATGGCTGATTAGGCAGAAGATTTTTTCGCCGTAGTTTGCCATTTCTATTTGCGGGAGACTGGTTTTTAACCAAGTGTATTGAACACAATCTGTCCTGCTATTCAGCCCATAGCTGAAAAATGGATTCATACCTTTTCCAAGTGTAATTGAGCGTAAGTGAATGCAACGAATACAACTGGAATTCGAAATCGGCTCTCCGATTACTCCTTCCGATAGCCCGTTCTATCCATTTAACTATTAGCATTTAACTATTTCGACGGTAAAAGGGTGGGACCTTGATGCCAATCTCATAGAACGCGTAAATACATATAATCGGGGCACCAGGGTAAAAAGCTCATCAAAGCAGTTGCTATGAAAATAATTATAGAAAAAGCAGAGGGAAGCCACATCATGTTGGTGAGAAAATGACTGAAGACCGGGGGGGGGGGCAAGTCAGGATAGATTATATTGTAGATCTTTCTTTGGATTTTGTCGAGAACCTCAAAATGAATAGAAGGAGCATCTAACCAGATATAGCATCAGTATTCAAAGCACCGACGAATGGAGGTTAAGGTAGACATAAAATATTTCCTTACAAACAGGATGAATTAAAAACATCTTGAATTCAATAAAAGATTGTTGTCAATTTTTACTAATTTCCACGTCTGGATTGTGTTTACTTTTTAAACGAGCTTCTCAACAAATTTCTAAATCGTTCATATTGTCTTTTATTTTACTTTTTTTTTACCGGTCTTATTTCTTTTTAAAAGAACAACATCGTTTCTGCTGCGAGATCGTACGGCTAATCCCCGGTCGAAGGGCACAGGGAAAGAATCTCATCAGAAAAAAAAAGCCGTGAAAATTTGTAGTAAAGACACATCCTTTCTGGACAATATCATCGAAAATGAGGACAAAACTGGAAGCGGCCGAAATGTGGTTCTACAGAAGGATGCTACGGATATCGTGGACTGAGCATACAAGCAACGACGAAGTGTTAGAAAGAATGGCAACAAAAAGGAAATTGATGCTGAGCATCAGGAAGAGACAACTGAAGTTCCTGGGACATGCAATGAGGAAAGAGAGCCTGGAGAACCTGATACTGACTGGCCAGATAGAAGGAAGGAGAGACAGAGGAAGGCAGAGGATAACATATTTGCAGGGTCTGATCAGGTGGATGACGAAACGGGGGTTGCCAGGAGCAACAGGAGCAAACAAAATAAGAGCCACAAGGGATAGGGAGACGTGGAGATCCATGATCGCCTACGTCCTGAAGGGACAGGGCACATAGAAGAAGAAGAAGAAGAAGAAGAAGAAGAAGAAGAAGAAGAAGAAGAAGTCAGGATCGATTACGTAGTAAATCCTCCTTTGGGTTTTGTCGAGAATCCTGAGATGAATTGCAGGAGCACCCGACCAGATATGGCAACAGTATTCAATGCACGGACAAATGATAGTTTTATCAATGTGCAAGATGGATTCTGACGAGAAAACGTCTTGGCTCGACTCAGTAACCGAACCTTCTTAGCGTTAGATGTAGCTACTGATTTGATGTAATCGTTCCACTTGAGGTCTGTTGAGAGAGTGAGACCAGTGAGGCGCATAGCGTTGCTTTCTAGAAGACTAGCGTCATCTATATTGATGGAAGGTGAGAACATTTCTTTACGGTGGTTAAATAAGTGCACCTTGTTTTGGAATCATTAAAATGTACGAGTTTACAGGTATACGAAAAGTATATCCTTCATCATTGTACAGTATATATTTAGGTCTCTTGAGAGAGTGAGGTCAAGCAGACAGAGTGTGTTGCTTTCTGGGCAATTAGCATCATTCATCTTAACAAATTTTCTGTTTCTCAACCCAGTTAGCCTATATTCACATTATCTTTAACAGAGATAGAATTTTGTAATCAGTTTCCGGTGAGACAATCCACACTTAATCTTGTGTCTACTTGTAGTACTTTCAAAATGTCTGTTTACATTAAGTTCGGCGAGCCTCAACCACAAAATAAAAGGCGGTTAAACAGCTTACTTATGTTACGAGGACGCATTTATATATAAAAATAATATTAATAATGTCTAAAAGATTGTAGTAAGGGATTCTATTGAGTCCTACTTGTTATTCCAAAAAAGTTTTAATTCATGAAGTAGTCGTAAAAATAAGGACATTAGAAATAGAACGTTTAGAAGGTACTAGAATGATCAATAAAATTCCCATAGAATCGAGAGAATTCTAAAAGATTCTAAAATATGAAAATTAGGTGTTACCTCCTATAAAATAGGTTTTGGAAAGTGAGTATTCAGTTGTTAAAAGGATTTGCTGACATTATCAACTCCGATTTTGATTCAAGGATTTATATCCAGCCAAAAGAATCAATAAGAAGATGCCGACCAACTAAAACCTGAAAGCGAACTTCATGGAACTATATGGGTAAATACATATTTTTGACTCTTTCCAAGCCAATAATTATTGTTTATATACTCATTTAAGAATTTCCAAAAAGTATAGCACTAAACTTCTTCGCCAACTTAACTGGGTAAAGATATTTGACACCTTACCTTCCCCTTCCCTTCTCGTAACACTTGCCAGTAGTAAAACTCTATGTCTCTTGTTTTGAATACAACAACAATTGTATATTTGTAAATATTTTATTTGGTGTGTTTTGTGAATTAAATATTTGTCTGTGATTTTTATCTCTGAGTTATGGTCAATCATTTTTTTCTTTTGTTACACGTAACACTTAAAATGATTGATTGATTTGTTTGCTTAACGGCTCACTTTATTGGTCATTTCATGCCAAAATTTGATTTCCTTGGAAGCTTTCAAATAATAAATGTGATGAACGTTATTCTGTTTTCACAGTTTAATATATGGTAGATGTATGGGTAGGTATTTAAAGTCTATCACAATGAGTGATAGATAAAGGAAGGTAAAGAAGGTGTTGGGTATTACCTATTTATTATTCTTTAATATTTCGAGATCAGAATCTTATCTTCAGAATGATAGAAGAGCTTAATTTCACGCCCGTTGGTGGACCGTGCCTTTAAATAAATGGCCCCCTTTCGCTGCTACTGCTGTCATTAATTAAAGTGAGTATGTGTGTGTGTGTGTGTGTGTGTGTGTGTGTGTGTGTGTGTGTGTGTTAGTGGATGTATGTGTGTGTTTATGGTTTAAATAAGTGTAGGATTTATTTTATTCACATCGTTGTTAAATTGATAGTAGGCGCCGTTTTACGATTTGATGATGTATCTGTCTGCTTTAATTTATGGTGTAATATTTGCACGTTGGCCAGTGGCGCGGTTTAGCATTTTCGCATCTCTATCAGAATGGTAGTAGGAGCCGTTTTATGACCTGATGTTATGTCTATCTGCTGGTAGATGATACTATGCATATATATGTTCGTATGAACACGATTAGTAGAGATGTTGATATGTGTGTGTTTTTATGTCGCACTTTTGTTGAAGTTATATTTTGGAATACCGTTTGATTTAAGAAATTTTAGGATATTATATAGATTACTGTCATGAATGAGTTCTTCGATGTTCGTTGGTTGATTATGTTTGGCCGTGTATCAACTCTATGGGTTATTGGTTATTTTATGTACATTTGTTATTCTTAAGAACGTATTAAAAATAATCAAATAAAATACAGCTAATTAAGTGGAATAAAGTATTAATTTAAATTGCTCATGTAAAGTATTTTTCATGTTTAATATTATTGGTATATTATCTCAGTGTTCAAGTTAACCCAACAAGGATCATAACGTTTTTTAAAAATCATTTCATTCCAAGCAAGACAATAAATCTACCAAACGGCAAGAGATAATTGAGACTTAGTGAATATGAGAGAGAGAAAACATTATTAAGGAGACAGAATGTAACTACTGACATAGCATTTAGATTTTTGAAAATAAAGTTAGCTGGAATGTAAGAAGCCGGAAGAGATTTCCACAGGCGAGAAGTCTGAGAGAACTTACGGTTATATCTACTTATTTTAATGGTAAAATGACGAAATCTTGTCGCCGATCTAATCATTCAGGTAAATGCCATACGTGATACACGCTTTATGCGATCATATTTCAAAAGAGACTGACTGACTGGGTAGATTATCCTGCAGTATGTTGCCATTACTATAGAACCCAACCCGTCCTATTATTTAGCCGATAACTGGAAGAAAGAGACGAATTAATATCTTTCTTAAGGATATTTGTGCGTAAGTAAATGCAAGGAATTCAACTGGAATTCGAACTCGGCTCCCCGATTTGTCGTTCCGAGTCGATATCTACTGCACCACAAATACTGGGCAATCTAGTAGTACTCTTACATTCATGAAGTCTATGTACAAAAGAGGAAAAATCTAAATATTTTTTACGTAATTTTATGCTTTCAGAGTAAAGGTATCTTTTTAGGTATATATTTTGTACATGATAAATTGTGTTTTTTGGTAATTTTCCGATAAAAATGTATTGTTATATTTTAAGTGTTGCATAGATAGTCATTTTGCTATAAAAAATGTACTGTTGATTTCTGTTTGGGGATCAGTATTTGCCCGTAGCTTTGATCCCCGAGGCAGGGGAGACCTGGGAACTCCAGCAAATAAGTGGTGGCTCCATGCTCCTCAAAACTTCTCGATGTGGATTGTCTTACATCGGAAACAGTGATTCCAAAAATTCAATAAAAGTAAAGCACACCTGGTCTTCTTGGGTTCAGAATCAGACAATATGCTAAAACTCGAGAATAAAAAGTTAACTGATATTTACAAATAAGTGTAAACCTGCCGTCAAAAATGACGGTAAAATATTTGAGAGGTTCATCAGCTGTTTCCTGAGATATAATATTTAGAGAATTAGCAGTTTCCTGACAAGGAAAAAAAATATATATATATATAACAGTAAATTTATCTTTGAACACGCCTCGAAAAACCCACTGAGTATAAACACGGAGGGGAAAAAATGTAAACAAAAAAAGAAACGAACTAAGCATTTGAACATTAGTCAAAGTACTAGTCGAAAAAAAAACCTGAGACGCGGAACCTTGCTCTGATGATCCATTAGGTGAAACCTAGGTAGGTCCGTTGGCTCTTGTTTAGCTACTTACTTATATATATATATATATACTGATTTCATTAAAAATGACAAAAAAGGTATTACTATTACTCTTTGTGTATAATTTTTCGTGTTCTTATGATTTTTTTTTTCAGAACTCAAATGATATGAAAATTGTTCAACTGTTTTTTACTTTCAGGCCATTTCGACTATACTTTTGTGTGTGTTTGTATGTCTCTGTGTATTCGTCTTAGTATATAATATTGAATAACGTCCGCAAGAATTGAGATTTACATATATACATACAGTCGTACAAGTATCTGCAATGTTATTGGTCTAGGCCTGGCATCTTGTTTTCAATCACTTTACCTAAGGTAGTTTCCAGACTGGTTTTGAACTGAACATTTTTCCTTCTTCTAGACCAGTCAGTATTCAAGGCTGTTGAACTCTGTCTATCCTGCAATTTATCCAGGTCTATTCCTACCTTCTCCGAGTGCATTAGCATGTAAGTGAATATAATGCACTCGATGGAATTTGAACTCGGCTCTCCAAATCCTCAGTCCGAGCCGCTATCCATTACATAAATAGATATCAAAACATGACAAATGTATAGAGATTTTCCGACTTGCTCTGTAGTTAATCATAATCTATTGATTGATTCGTTTTCCATGGTTTATCATCTTTTTGCAGGTTATTTAAAGTCAGAAAATATTTTAGGATTGTAATAATTTTTTGGAGATAACAATTAACCTATAACTTTGAGACGAGAAGAGGTGAATTTAAGTGAATAAAAAAACAAAACAAACGAGAAATTGAACTTGGCTGTCCGATCAACAATTCAGAACCATTAAACCACCCTCACATTCAAACTTAAAACACTTGTTTTTTCGATGCAGTCAACCATCTAGGTATGTACCTGGATTTATTTAATCGTACACTTATATGTATAGAGTCAGGAGATACTTAATCAACCACCAGATTCAACATGAAATGCAGATATATTTATTAACTATTGCTTAGTTTATTATACAACTCTAAATAAATAACCAAGCTATCATTTCAATGAAAACAGCAGAGAAAAAACAACACTTAACCTGATTGCATTTTGTTCCATGAATAAGTCTGGCAGGCTATTTACGAGGCTTTTGTCAAGCAGTCTGCCGAAATTACACAATATTGTTTCATTTAATTACAACACAAATGAACATATCTATGCTAATTTCTAAAGCCCATTATGAAATTCGTATTCATCTGGTTTACCAATAATGACAAATTTATAGATAAACTTCACAATATATATATATATATATGTGTGTGTGTGTGTGTGTGTGTGTGTGTGTGTGTGTGTGTGTGTGTGTGTGTGTGTTCATAAATAAATGTTCATAAATATATTATTTTAAATTAAAATAAGGGAGATATTTATAGAAAAAAGGTTTCACAATTAATGTCACGAGTGTGTAGATTTGTGGGACAATGTTTGTAATATGTCTATGCCCATTAATATTCCAATGAATTATAACAATTGAAAACTATGACTATATAAATATGTTTATAATGTAATTAATGACTTTGTTCACTTGACAAAAAGCTGTAACAATGGAATTAATATCAGATTGAAAATTAAAAATCGAAACAAAAGGTTATAAGACAATTTATATTCTTCTTTTATGTGCCTTGTCTTTTCAGGACGGAGGTGATCATGACCTTCCACGTCTTCCTATCCCTGGAGGCTCTTAGCACGCTTTCTCCTGTTACACCACGCAATCCCCATTCTACCATCTACCTGCTCAGGCCAGTCAAGTACGTCACACGCTGTTTCCCCCTGTCTCTCCTTCCCTCTGCCTGGCTTTTAATATCAAGTTATCCAAGAACTCCTTTCTCATTTCATGTCCTAGGAACTTTAGCTGTTCAGTATTAATTTTCTTTTCATTTCCATCTTTTCCAAAACCTCATCATTGCTCACATGCTTGATCTATAATATCTGCAGCATCATTCTGTGATTTTCCTTGATCTTCAATGATGTTGCCCAGCATTCACTGTCATATTGAAGAACTGACATCACATAATAATACAGTACTTTATTCTTTTTTTTTTCTAAAAATTTTCCTGTCTATTAATACTCTACTCAGCTTCTGGGATGCGTCCTTGAACATGTCAATTCGCTTTCGGTTCTCTGTTGTCGCACTTTCCGTCTTCTGTTAGAACACTTCCCAGGTATTTAAACTTTTGTACTTGATGATTTTAGTATCCTCCAGGTGTATTTGACATTGGCTGATCTTTTTGCTCATAACCATACATTCAGTTTTCTTGCAGTTTATTTGAAGTCCATTCTTGTCATTCTCTTCAGCTACCTTCTGAAGTAGGTCTTGTAGTTTTCTTTCTGTGTCTGCTATCAGCACTGTATCATCTGCGCACCTTATGTTGTTAAAATTGTAGCCTCCGATGACAAATCCTGGCATAACATCTACGAATTGTCTCGCTATACAAGTTAAATAGATCCGGTGAAATGACACCTCCTTGTCTTACGCCCATTACTATCTTTAAATATCCGCTGAATTCCTGTCCTTATGCAGGCAGTTTGCTGCCACTAGAGTTTCTTGATTACTCTTATGTCTTTCCCAAATATGTCGAGATTCCTGAGCATTTCTATCAGTTCTTTGTGACGTATTTTGTCGAACGCCTTTGCATAATCGATAATCATAAGTACCTGTCCTTCTTCATTTGATTACACTTTCAGATAGCATCCTAATCATAAATATGGCGTTCCTTGTTCCAGTGTCTTTGACGAAACTGCACTGTTATTGTGTTGCTTCTGGCCTGATTCTGCTTCTCGCTCTATTCATCAGGATTCAGACGATCAGTTTTGTAATGTGACTCATTGAACTGATTGTTCGGTGTAGTTCGCACTCGTCTGCACCTGGCTTCTTAGGCAGTGCCCTGAAAATCGACCTTCTTAGCTCGTCCGGTATAACACCACTGTTGTAAATTTCATTTATTATTTCTGTAATTTTCTCTCCGTTGAATTCTTCCAGGGTTTTCAGCAACTCTATTACAATGCCGTCTGGTCAGCTGCTTTTTTTCTATTCAGTTTGACCATTCCAGTTTCCACTTTGGACTTTAATATTTCCAGTCCGTCCTCATCTTTGCGTATTATCAGTTGCTCTCTCTCTCTCTCTCTCTCTCTCTCTCTCTCTCTCTCTCTCTCTCTATCTATCTATCTATCTATCTATCTATCTTGTCGTAGAAAAGACATTTTAGAAGTACATAATTATTATACAGATGAAAATTATTATTCCTGCATATTTTATTTGAAATTTAGACGCAACATTGTTGGTCGCTATGACGGAGTTACATAGGAAAAACTTTAAAGAAAATATCATAAGTTAACCTTAATGAAAAGAGCGTTATAGGAAAAATGTCATAACTACTGCCATAATTTAAATTTCTTGCATTGACTTACGTGCAAATACCCTTGGGAAAGGTATTTATCCGTCTCTTCTCCACCCAGCTATGGGTTAAATGAAGGGACAGATTGGGTTCTATAGCCATACATAACGATCATAATTTCGAAAAGCCTGGTTTCAAACGAGTCATAAAGTAAATAACGTTTCGTTTCCATTTATTTGATTTAGAGTGTTAAAATAAGTAATAAAATTATATATATATATATATATATATATATATATATATATATATAAAGTGTGATACGCTGTTGTTCTCGAAGAGTCATGACTGACTGGGGAAAATATTTTTTCCGCAGTAGGTTGACATTATTTTCTGCGGTAGACTTGGTGCCAACCAAGGCTATAGAAACCAATCTGTTCCTTTCATTTAACCCATAGCTGGGAGGAGAAGAGACGGATAAATACCTTTCCCAAGGGTATTTGCACGTAAGTCAATGCAAGAAATTTAACTGAAATTTGAACTCAGCTCTCCGGTATCTCGTCCCGAGCCAATATCCACCGCACTACAACCACTGTAAATTCAATTACGCGTTTATTACTTTAAACGAGTAATGACTATTTTATAACCAGATATTTAATAAATTTAATTATTATTCAAAACATTAAAAGGCAACATGTCTGTCTGTCTGTCTGTCTGTCTGTCTTTATGTCTTTTATACAAATGCACAATTTTTATCCAATTCTCACCAAACTTCACACAAATATTCTTTAGGCTTCCGGTCAGATCATGGGCTACATATTTTTTCCGATTCCATCCCCCGCGATATCGAAAATCGATACCCCGATATCCGATCAGGTCTGATCAAGATCAGGATTTCAGTCCTTTTATTGTGGTTCTTGCAGCAGAATTTGCCCTAACTTGGTACAATTATAGTTTTTAGTCTCAAACATTAGTAGATCTTCTCAGACGACACATTTCCCCTATATCTATTGAATCTGATCAAAAACCGATATTCAGTCATCAATATGGCTCATTTTTTCAAATTTTACACCCGATGGGTACTATAATTTTTCATGGACTTACTTAGGTTAGTTTATCCTTGGATGACTTATTTGACTCTGATATTGGAAGTCGATACCCCGATACCCTATCGGGTCTGATCGAAATCAGGTTTTCAGCCCTTTTATTTTGGTTTTTGCTTCAGGTTTTGCTCTAAGTAGGTATAATTGTAGTTTTTAGTCTCAGCCATGATACCATTTACTCAGAGGACTTAGTCTTCAAAATTCAGTTTGCGACGGAAAACTCATTTGACGTCGATACCGGAAATCAAAATCTGACTTACATCTATTCATTTTTCTTTCAATCTACAGTTTCACTTTGACTGGAAACAACCACTGCTTTTTAGTTTTTCGTGCCAACGTTAAAAGAGTCTGAACTCCAGGACCATGGATTAGTTTTGAAGATTTCATTATACCCGAACAACGCCGGGCTATACTGCTAGCAATACCTAATTTCGATTTGATATTTTTCATAACCCAAATATATGACATCTTTAACTATGACATTTTTCCGAATCTAAGATAGCTGGTTACATTTGACCTTTACTTTTTTCCAACAACTTATTTTTGCATACACTTGAACTACAGAGAAATACGCAATGTAATTGGTGCGATGCCGTGATGAGAAATTGGTGCAATGGTACACAACGAATGACCAGATAATAACTAACAACTGGTTCTTAGAACACCCAAGAAGACTATGAACGGAGAAGTCCAGGAGAAGAAATTAAAAAACCAAATTGATTATGTTACTGTCAAAAAGAGATTCAGAAACGCAGTCCTTCACTGCAAAGTCTACCCAGATAGGAAGGGACCAGACACTAGTTTTACGCAAACTAAGAATAAAACTGAGGAGGTTAAAGGAGCCTAACACAGACCTAATACTCCAGTACAATAGACTCGTAAATAACCTGAACTTGCAGGAAATGCATATGGACAATGTGAAAATGAAATACGAAGGACAAATTGGAAACGGAAGTTCAAAATGAGCCCCACTACTTTTTTTTCTTTGCAAATTATTTATTTAGTTTTGTTTTTTGATGATGCTAAGCTTAGTAAATATCTACTTAAGTATATATACAACTTTGAATAAAAAAATTAAATAAAATCCCAATACATATGTCAACGTTGTTTTTTCACAAATAAGCTATTTTGCTGCTCCCAGTAAAATAGACCTCGCTCCGGGTTATTTTGCCTGCCCCGGTAAATTTTGCAGATGAATATAAATAGTGCATTAGAACTAAGAATAGATTTTTTTTTTTATAAGCGTTTCACCCCGAGCAAGACATGTCACTGCCACTACTGCGCAGGGGGCTACATAGAGTGGAGAAAGGATGATTAAATATAGGAAATATCAGAGGGTGAGTGATAGGCGGGTAGGGATACCGAGAATGATTAAATATAGGAAATGTCAGAGGGTGGGTGATAAGCGGGTAAGGATACCGAGAATGAGGGTTGGGTAGATGAGAGTGTTCTGAGAATAATTGGGAGTTAGTGTGATAGGAGGTGTCTATTGACCCTACATTTAAACACCTGGAGATTGTAGCTGTCGTGAAAGCAGACTTGTGGAAAGGAGTTCCATAGGCGGGAAGCGCGAGAAAAGAAGCTGTTGGAGTAGAATTTACGGTTACATCTTATTTGTTTAACTGTAAAAGGGTGGGACCTAGTTGCTAATCTAGTATCTCGTGTAAATTCGTGCTCTGAGTTCATCGGAGAAGAAGCCATGAAAGTACTTGTAGAAGAGGCACAGGGAAGCCACATCACGCCGATGAGTGAGTGGTTGCAGCCGGTCTGCCAAGTCAGTATCAACCACGTTACAGATCCTCCTTTGTATTTTGTCAAGAAGCCCAAGGAGAGCAGCAGGGGCACCCGACCAGATATGGCAGCAATATTCAATACATGGGCGGATGGTAGATTTGTATACGTGCAGAATAGATTCAGACGAGAAAAACTTCCGGGCCCTGCACAGAGAGCCGACTTTCATAGCGGCAGATTTGGCAATAATTTCGATATAGTCATTCCATTTGAGGTCCGCCGAAAGTGTAAGGCCAAGGAGGCGTAGTATTTTACTCTCTGGGAGGCAAGCCTATCCCATGCTAATGGGAGGTAGATGCGATTGTCTATGGTGGTTAGTTGATAACAGCTTCGTTTTAAAAGCATTGAAATTTACTAGCCATCCCCTCCCAGACTTTTGTTTGTGTGGTGTTTGGCAAAAAAACCAGAGCGAAGCTTTTGTTCCACCGTGATATTAGCTATCAATTTGGTTTTTGGGTTTGCTTGCATTCCAGCCCGAGTTTATTGCTCGGGCCAGCGCAAAGTAGCGTCTAAACAACGCGAAACACCGGATTGCAACTACCCGGTGTTCGGCCACTTTGGTGGCAATGGCCTGTAATAGGCCGGAAGAAGTCGGTCCTCCCACCACGGCCTCGGTGGGAGGGAAAGAGGGAGACTGGAGTTTACCACCTAGGATCGACCCCTCTTCGGAAGTATCAGCAGCATCTCCCATACCTTCTACCTCTGGGTGGAATGGAGGTAGAATCACTACTAAGGGAGAGGAGTACTACGCTCAAATGAACTTGAAGTACGCGGAATTTATCAAGGAAGCAGAACTGGTTTCGGTCCCTGAACAGTTAGCTCTAATAGAAGCCCGAATAATTACCTTGATAACAAAGGACCTTAAAACACACAAATTAATTGGGGTCCCCAGGGACGTCTTTGAAGAAAGTATTAAAGCACTGAAGATCAAAGCCAGGGCCGTAGCGAGGAGAGGCGGTGCCATGTGGGACGTCCTGCTTGGATCTGCAGGGGAGGCGAAGGCCCTAATGGGAGTGGTCTTGGAAACCAAGACACTCCAAATTCATACAGAGTACATGGGTACTAAGAAACTTAAAATCACCCTGCATGGCGTCCCAATGGACATCGCCGAGGACCATATTGGTGCCTTTTTTGCGGGATATGGCAAGGTGGCCGAAGTCTCCTCGCTGCGGTCAAAGGCAGGCTTTTTGACGGGCGACATGATCCTCCAAGTGACCTTGACAAAAGAGAAGATAGATAAGATCCCCAACATCCTCACTTGTAGGGGTCGCAAGATATTTGTGATTGTGGAGGGAAGAAAGCCGTGCTGTTGGGTCTGCGGGGCGGCGGAACATGTTGCCAAGGCTTGCCCGACGAAGAACCCACCCCCAAAGGCCCAAACAGCCAAGCAGCCGCAGCAAGAGGAAAAGGCAGGGGGAAAGGAGACGACTAAGACAGCAACACCAACTCCAGCACAGACTGTCAGTAGGGAGGGCGAGTGGCAGGTGGTCGGCAGAAAGAAGGCGAAGACTCCTTCCCCCGCGAAGGTGCCGCCCCCTGTCAAGACGCCTCCAAAACAGACTCCGGCAAAAGCAGCGTCCCCAGCTAAACAGAAGGCGTGCCCGGCAAAAGCGCCGTCTCTGGGCGGGGAGCCGGAAAAACAAAAGGAGCCCCCGGTAGAGGTCTCCCCTCCCGCCAAAACGCCGGCCAAACATGTACAGAAAAGGAGTCCCTCCCCCAAGAAGGTGGAGGAAATGGACGTGGAAAGGTCGGCGTCCTTAAAACGCGGAAGAGACGACGAGGAAGAGCAGCACGATAAACCCAAGAGTCGACGGAGGAGTAGGAGCGTGGAACGAAGAAGACACAGGGATAAATGTACATCTCTTCCGGTTTCCCCAGTTAGGTGCTCCTATGCGCAGAAAGCCAGGAGCCTGCCCTCTTCTCCACAGAAGGTGTCCCAGTCCCCGACCTTCGAGCTGACCCCCTTGAGAAGATCCACTACTCCCTCTCCCTCCCCTTCTCCTGTTCCGGCCCCTACTCGGCATAAAAAGAAAAATGCCCTCCCTCATGGGGATGCCCTCATGAAAATTAATGAAGACATTGGGTTAGAGTGGTCATCGCAAAGGAGAAATTTGCTCAAACCACTCCTAAAGCTTACTTCGGTGAAAGGACTAGCCACGGACAACCCTAGGAACTTTTCCCAGGCCCCAGGTGTCATTACCCTGATACGTAACACAGGAGGCAACCTGAGGGTCTGGGACCACATAGCTCAGGTTAAAAAACATTACTCAAATATTAGAATGGTGCAGGAAGGCACCCCTGAATTAAAAAAAATGGCTAGAAATTGTGCTGGGAGGTTCCCGATTTTGATCCACCCATGCTTATATAGGGTAATAAAACTCACTTACCCTACGGACGTCGGCGGTATTGTCCTGGACGGACGGATTACGTCCGATGTTGGTACAGGGTCCCTAGGACAGTCCGTCGGGGTCCCAGCCACCAGAGATTTTTTCCCCGTATGTGATTAGTGCCGTTGTTGCATGTTTTTCTTTTTTTCTTTTTCAGATCTAAGAAATGTCTATTAAGATAGCCAGTTTGAATGCGTATGGCCTGAGGGATCGGGGCAAGGCGGCTCGCCTGCTTCGTGACCTCTTGTCGTACGGCGTGGATGTGGCCGCGATCCAAGAGACTCACTTTGTTTGCGAAGTCGACTCGTGTGTGCTGGATGACGACTTTGTCGTTTATTCAGCATATGGGAGCCGGCGGGCCAGAGGTGTTTCTTTGCTGGTCAAGCGTACCCTGGACGCGAGGGTTGACCTTGTCCATGTCGGTGCCGAGGGCCGGCTGATCGTGGCCGATATTGCAGTGAAAAGCAAGTCGTTCCGGCTGATTGCGGTTTATGCGCCCAATGTTCAAGGTGAGCGTGTCTCTTTCTTTCGGCTGTTGGAGCCCTTCATGGTGCATTCAACACGGCTAATCTTAGTTGGGGACTGGAATGCCATCCTAACCCCCAAATGGGATAGAGGGAGGGGCGCTAGCGGGTGGAGTGGTGATCGTAGCCTGGTCAATCTTGTCGGCGATTTTGGTCTCGTCGATAGATACCGGGTCGATCATCCGGAAGGGAGCATGTGGACGTGGACGCGTAGTTGGCCCTCTACCCGGGTATCAGCGTACCTGGATAGGGTGTTAGTGAGAGAAGCCGACATAGACTTCTTAGAATGTCCAACGTTCCACTGGTTAGGCTACACGGATCACAAACTCGTTTGTGCCCGTGTGGTGTTAGATTTTAGGCCTAGGTTGGCTGGTTATTGGAAGTTCAACCAGTCCTTACTGGACAGGCGGGACTTTCGTGACCAGCTGACAAAACTAGTTCAGCGGGCGTTAATTGGGCGAGTCATTGGGAGTAAGTGGTGGGTTAGTCTTAAGGACTCCATTAGGTCTTTCGCCACCAAATATAGCCAGCGGCTCAACCTAGATAAGGCTGCGGAGGCAAAGACACTTAGAGCTAATTTCGCCCGGGCGGAGGCTGGTGGGGATTCCTAGAAATAGCCTTAGCCAGGGAGGCCCTGGAGCGTTCGACTAGCGGGCGCTACATGGGCCAGGTAATTAGGGCTAAGTTAAGCAAGATGTCTTCCGAAGCTGTGAAAATGGGCGCGGAACTGCGCAAGGAAGAAATTCGCCGAGCCGGCGACCGGTACATTCGAGAGGTACGCGACCCGGAGGGACATCTCCTTAGGTCGACCGACGACATGTGCGAGGCGTTCCGGCAGCATTTCGAACACCGATTTACCAAGGAGCCTGGTCTCCGTGACGAGGACTTTCGCAGCTATTTGGCTGACTTTCCCCGGCTTTTGCCGGCTGAAGCGGCTAGCTGCGAAGGGGAGATTACGGAGGACGAAATCTACGTGGCTTTGAAGAAGGTCGGCAGTGGCAAGTCGCCAGGTTTGGATGGTTTGCCCTATGAATTGTACTTGAGGATGTCGCACCTTTTTGTCCCGCTCTTGGCAGTCGTGTTCAACCACTGGTTTCGGCAGGGGTCCATCCCCGGTCGGATCACCAGGGGCGTGATCACGCTGTTGAGAAAAGGCAAGAAGGTTGGGAGGGAACTAGACGATTACAGGCCCATAACTCTGCTAAACACAGAGTTAAAGATTTTGGCCAAGATCCTGACGAATCGCTTGCAGCTAGTTGCCGAGTCTCTGTTGGAACCGGATCAGACTTGTTCTGTGAAGGGGAGAACAATTCAGAGCAACCTGCACTTGATTCGCACGATCATAGAGGGTGTAGAAGACGACGATGAGGCCGCGCTGATCAATTTAGATCAGTCCAAGGCATTTGATAGGATTGACCATGGCTACCTGGCTGCTGTCCTGCAGGCCGCCGGATTCAAACCCGACTTCAGCCGCTGGATTAGCCTTCTGTATCGCTCCCCCCGGGCTGTGGTACAGGTGAACGGGAAGCTGTCGGGCGCTTTCGCGCTGTCTAGGTCGGTCCGACAGGGTTGTCCACTGTCTTCTCTCCTTTATGTCTTGGCGTTGGAGCCCCTCCTTCGCCGGCTAAGGGACGAGACGGGCAGTCCGGTCCTGCGTGGAATTGAAGTCCCTGGCGGAGCTCGAGCCAGGGTTTCTGCGTACGCCGATGACGTAACGACCTTTGTGTCCTCCCGCAGGGACATAGAGGCGGTACACCAGGCGCTTGTACGGTACGAGAAGGTGACAGGGGCCAGAATTAACTGCGACAAGTCATCCGGCTTGCGGTTAGGTGCCTGGAAGGGAGTTTCCCTCCCGGGGCCCTTCAGCTGGACGGACGGGCCGGTCAAGCTCCTCGGAGTTTGGTTCGGTCCGGACTTACAGCTGGAGAAAAACTGGTCAGAAGTACTGGCAAAGGTCGGCGCGTCGGTCAAGATTTGGCGTCGACGGGGTCTCTCCGTGAAGGGCTTGGCGGAGGTGTGTAACACATACCTCTTTCCCATGATCCTTTACCGGCTGTCAGTACTTCCCCTTTGTGACGATCATGAGAAGGCGCTCGAGCGTTTGCTATTCTCCTGTCTTTGGAGAGGACGCAAACACATGGTCGACAAAGGAGTCTGTTGCCTCCGTCCGTGTCAAGGGGGTCTGGGGATGCCACACTTGAGGAGCCACGTGCTCGCTTCAAGGTTGGCATTCCTCAGGCGCGCGTTAGAGGAAGATCGGTTGCTTGCGGGGGTAGTGAGGGACATGTTCCCTTGCCTTACCATCACGCCCCCGACCCTATGGCTGACCGTCAGGCCTTGGGTGCGACCGAAATTCCTCCTCGAATGTCTGGCGGCTTTACAGGCCATTCCACGGTCCAGTGACCTTTCACAGCCTAGGAAAATCTTCTATCGGGGATTAGTGGAGGGTGCCGTGAAGGATAAGCTGTGGAGTAAGCTCGGCATGTCGAGAGTGGAGTACCGCTCTCATTGGTCTTGGGCGCCAGGTGCAGATTGGCTCAGCAACTCTGAGTTTTCTCTGACCTGGCGATTGGCTCGGAATGGTTTGTCTCTCAATGACAAGCGTTTCGCAATGGGCCTGGCGGATTTGCCAGATTGTGAACGTTGCAACCTTGGAATCAAGGAGACGTCTGCGCACGCCTTCTTCCATTGTTCGCGCGTTCGCCCGTTGTGGGCGCGTGTCGGCGAGTTGACTGCTCGTATCGCGCCGCGGGAGCTCGTGCTCATTGATCGCGCATACGCTGTGGACAATGTGTTGCCCCCGTACTCTGGAGTGAAGCGGATGGTGTTTCTGACGCTGCTGGCTTCGGCTAGAATGGTGATATGGACGACGCGACTGGAGGAAGTCTTGCGGGGCGGTCGTCTTTCGGATCAGGATCTAATCCGATATTTTGAGCACCAGCTCAAAATGAAGATTAGAACTGAACGGAAACGGCTGCACCCGACAGACTTTTGCGAAAGGTGGATACATGCAGCGAGCCTGGTTCGTGTGACCGGGGCTAGCCTTGATTTTCTTTTTTAGATCTGCTAATCACATCGGGGGGGATTCCTTTGGAACCCTTCCCGTGGTTAAGGTAGATATTCTTTTGTGTACCTAGTTAATGTGAGTGTATGGGTTGTCCTAGCCTGTTCCCGGCTCCAATACTTTTGTTATGATCCAGTTCGAGATCCCCTTTGTCCATCGTTATTTTGTCCCGTTTTACTCTCGGCTGGGTCAGCCTTATATATTCCCCAGTCCAATTTATTTTAACCTGCTTCTCCTTTCCCCTGTAGAAAGAGAGCTACTTGATTTTGCCTTTTAAGGCAGAATACAGTGGCCTCTTTAATTATGAGGGTGTGTTTGGGTCTTACTAACACCATGTATATGATGTTCATTTGAAATTGTTTTTAGTTTGGGGTTTTTTGTTTCTTCATTCCCCCTTCCCATCATGTCATTTCATGCACAAATTTTTAAATCTATTTTTGTATTATATTTGTAAATAGTCACAAATTTTTATGTACATTTGGGGCGTTTTGTAGGTCCCTGGTATGGTTTTTGCGGTATTTTGGTGTACGATATGTATGAGTGTTGATGGACAAATTCTTATGGTGATTGAGAAAATTGTAACGTATGTATGGGTCGTGAATCCGATTAGCTAGGTATAAGATAGAGTACTGAAGACCACCCCAAGTTTTGTACCCCCACCCATTTTTCGGCCTTGTGCCATAATTCTTTGTAATTAAAGAATAAATAAAACTAGCCATCCCCTCCTTCAATTTTTTTGTTGTGTGGTGAATGGTTATAAGAGCAAAATATAGTACTTGTTCCTACGTGATATCTACTAGTATTTTGTGTCTTGGATTTACTGCTTTCCAGCCCGAGTTTATAGCTCGGGCCAGCGTAAAAGTAGCGTCTAACAACGCGAAACACCGGGAAGCAGTGATCCGGTGTTCGGCCACTTTGTGGCAATGGCCACAGATGGGCCGATGGAAAGCGTTCCTCCCACCACGGCGTCGGTGGGAGGAAAGGAGGGGGATTGGGCTCTACCGCCTCGGGATAATCCCCCTTCTACAGTACCAGCAGTGATACCAGCAGCAGCTCCAGCATCCCCCTTACCTTCGACCTCTGGGTGGAAGGGAGGCAAAAAAATGTCGCTAAAAGGGGAGGATTATTACGAGAAGATTGCTAAGGACTACGCGGATTACATTAAAGGAACAGAGCTCGTTTCGGTGCCGGATCAGTTGGCTCAAATAGAAGCGAGAGTCATCACTCTGTACACTAAGGACCCGAAGACAAAGAAGTTGGTCGGCGTTCCTCGGGATACACTCGAGGAGGGGCTACAAGCCCTAAAAATTAGAGCGTTGGCCGTGGCGAGGAGAGGCAATGCCATGTGGGACGTCCTGCTTGGCTCCGTACAAGAAGCTAGAAACCTAATTGGTGTGGTCTTGGAGACCAAAACTCTCCTGATCAATACGGAGTACATGGGTACTAGAAAAGTTAAGGTCACCCTGCATGGCGTCCCCATGGACATTGCCGAGGATCATGTTGGCGCCTTCTTCGTGCAATATGGAAGAGTGGCCGAAGTCTCCTCGCTGCGGTCCAAGGCCGGTTTTCTCACGGGCGACATGACCCTGCAGGTGACCCTGAATAAGGAGAATATCGCCAAAATTCCCAACATCCTCACCTGCAGGGGTCGTTCGATTTTTATAATCGTAGAAGGCAGAAAGCCTTGCTGTTGGGTCTGTGGGGCGGCGGAGCATGTCGCAAAGATCTGTCCATCTAAGAATCCCCCCCCCAAAGGCCCAACCAGCCAAGCAGCAGCAGCCAGCTAAGGAAGCAATGAAGACAGCCTCTCCTACACCAGTACCAGCAGCCAGCAAGGAGGGCGATTGGCAGGTGGTGGCGAGGAAAAAGGCGAAAACGCCGTCTCCGGCTAAGGTGCCGGCAAAGGTGCCACCGCCTGTCAAATCACCCCCAAAACAAAAGGAGACTACCTCAAAAAATACGCCCGCCAAACAGGAGAGGGAAAGGGTTTCCTCCCCCAAAAAGGACGAACCGATGGAGGTAGGGAGAGCGTCGTCTTTGAAGCGCGGGAGAGAGGAAGAAGAGGAGCAGCAGGACAAGCTAAAAAGCAGAAGAAGGGGCAGGAGCTCCGAAAGAAGCAATCATGGGAACAAGTGCGCATCATTGCCGGTTTCCCCGGTCAGACACACATATGCCGACAAGGCAAGAAGCCTACCATCTTCCCCGCGCAAAGCTTCCCAGTCCCCAACCTTCAATTTGATCCCCTTGAAAAAACAGACTTCTGCAACACCCACTCCCTCCCCTTCTCCTATTCCCACTCCCTCACGGGCAAAAAAGAAGAAAGCCCTCCCCCAAGGCGACGCTTTGTGTAAAGTAGATGAGGACATTGTGGAGGAGTGGTCTTCGCAGAGGCGAAAACTGCTGAAGCCACTCCTCAAACTGACTACAGTAAAAGAAATGTCCACGGAAGACCCAACAAACTTTCCCCAGGCCCCAGGAGTCATTACCCTCGTAAGAAATACCGGGGGTAACCTGAGGGTCTGGGACCATATAGAAGACGCCAAGAAGCAATACCCTAAATTGAGGATGGCAACAATGCATACACCTGAGCTCAAAAAAATGGGCAAAAATTGTTCGGGGAGGTTCCCGGTTATCCTCCACCCCTGCTTATATAGGGTGGTAAAGCTAACCTACCCCACGGACGTCGGCGGTATTGTCCTAGACGGACGGATTACGTCCGATATAGGTACAGGGTCCCTAGGACAGTCCGTCGGGGTCCCATCCACCAGAGATTTTTTCCCCGTATGTGACTAGTGCCTTTGTTGCATGTTCTTTGTTTTTCTTTTTCAGAACTAAAAGATGTCTATTAAGATAGCCAGCTTGAATGCGAAGGGCCTGAGGGATCGGGGTAAGGCGGCTCGCCTGCTTCGTGACCTCTTGTCCTTCGGCGTGGATGTGGCCGCGATCCAAGAGACTCACTTTGTTTGCGAAGTCGACTCTTGTGTGCTGTCTAACGACTTTGTCGTCTATTCAGCATATGGGAGCCGGCAAGCCAGAGGTGTTTCTTTGCTGGTCAAGCGTACCCTGGACGCGAAGGTTGACCTTGTCCATGTCGGTGCCGAGGGCCGGCTGATCGTGGCCGATATTGCAGTGAAAAGCAAATTGTTCCGGCTGATTGTGGTTTATGCGCCCAATAAGCAAGGTGAGCGTGTCTCTTTCTTTCGGCTGTTGGAGCCCTTTATGGTGCATTCAACACGGCTAATCTTAGTTGGGGACTGGAATGCCATCCTAACCCCCAAATGGGATAGAGGGAGGGGCGCTAGCGGGAGGAATGATGATCGTAGCCTGGTTGATCTGATCGACGAATTTGGTCTCGTCGATAGATACCGGGTCGATCATCCGGATGGGAGTATGTGGACGTGGGCGCTTAATTGGCCTTCTACCCGGGTATCTGCGTACCTGGATAGGATGTTAGTGAGAGTGGCCGACATAGACTTCTTAGAATGTCCAACGTTCCACTGGCTAGGCTACACGGACCACAAACTCGTTTGTGCCCGTGTGGTGTTAGACTTTAGGCCTAGGTTGGCTGGTTATTGGAAGTTCAATCAGTCCTTACTGGACAGGCGGGACTTTCGTGACCAGCTGACAAAACTAGTTCAGCGGGCGTTAATTGGGCGAGTCATTGGGAATAAGTGGTGGGTTAACCTTAAGGACTCCATTAGGTCTTTCGCCACCAAATATAGCCAGCGGCTCAAACTAGATAAGGCTGCGGAGGCAAAGACACTTAGTGCTAATTTCGCCCGGGCGGAGGCTGGTGGGGATCCCCTAGAGATAGCCTTAGCCAGGGAGGCCCTGAGGCGCACGACTAGCGAGCGCTATATGGGTCAGGTAATTAGAGCTAAGTTAAGCAAGATGTCTTCCGAAGCTGTGAACATGGGCGCAGAACTGCGCAAGGAAGAAATTCGTCGGGCCGGCGATCGGTACATTCGAGAAGTGCGCGACCCGGAGGGGCATCTCCTTCGGTCCACCGACGACATGTGCGAGGCGTTCCGGCAGCATTTCGAACACCGGTTTACCAAGGAGCCTGGTCTCCGTGACGAGGAGTTTCGCAGCTATTTGGCTGACTTTCCCCGGCTTTTGCCGGCTGAAGCGGCTAGCTGCGAAGGGGAGATTACGGAGGACGAAGTCTACGCGGCTTTGAAGAAGACCGGCAGTGGCAAGTCGCCAGGTTTGGATGGTTTGCCCTATGAATTGTACTTGAGGATGTCGCACCTTTTTGTCCCGCTCTTGACTGTCGTGTTCAACCACTGGTTTCGGCAGGGGTCCATCCCCGGTCGGATCACCAGGGGCGTGATCACGCTGTTGGGAAAAGGCAAGAAGGTTGGGCGGGGATTAGATGATTACAGGCCCATAACTCTGCTAAACACAGAGTTAAAGATTTTGGCCAAGATCCTGACGAATCGCTTGCAGCTAGTTGCCGAGTCTCTGTTGGAACCGGATCAGACTTGTTCTGTGAAGGGACGAACAATTCAGAGCAACCTGCACTTGATCCGCACGATCGTAGAGGGTGTAGAAGACGACGAAGAGGCCGCGCTGATCAATTTGGATCAGTCCAAGGCATTTGATAGGATTGACCATGGCTACCTGGCTGCTGTCCTGCAGGCCGCCGGATTCAAACCCGACTTCAGCCGCTGGATTAGCCTTCTGTATCGCTCCCCCAAGGCTGTGGTACAGGTGAACGGGAAGCTGTCGAGCGCTTTCGCGCTGTCTAGGTCGGTCCGACAGGGTTGTCCACTGTCGCCTCTCCTTTACGTCCTGGCGTTGGAGCCTCTCCTTCGCCGGCTAAGGGACGAGACGTGCAGTCCGGTCCTGCGTGGAATTGCTGTCCCTGGTGGAGCTCGAGCCAGGGTTTCCGCGTACGCCGATGACGTAACGACCTTTGTGTCCTCCCGCAGGGACATAAGGGCGGTACAGAAGGCGCTTGAACGGTACGAACAGGTAACAGGGGCCAGAATTAACCGCGACAAGTCGTCCGGCTTGCGGTTAGGTGCCTGGAAGGGTGTTTCCCTCCCGGGGCCCTTCGACTGGACGGACGGGCCGGTCAAGCTCCTCGGAGTTTGGTTCGGTCCGGACTTACAGTTGGAGAAAAACTGGTCAGAAGTACAGGCAAAGGTCGGCGCGTCGGTCGAGATTTGGCGTCGACGGAGTCTCTCCGTGAAGGGTCTGGCGGAGGTGTGTAATACATACCTCTTTCCCAGAATGCTTTACCGGCTGTCTGTACTTCCCCTTTGTGACGATCATGAGAAGGCGCTCGAGCGTTTGCTATTCTCCTGTCTTTGGAGAGGACGCAAACACATGGTCGACAAAGGAGTCTGTTGCCTCCGTCCGTGTCAAGGGGGTCTGGGGATGCCACACTTGAGGAGCCACGTGCTCGCTTCGAGGTTGGCATTCCTCAGGCGCGCGTTGGAGGAAGATCGGTTGCTTGCGGGGGTAGTGAGGGACATGTTCCCTAGCCTCACTATCACTCCCCCGCTCCTAAGGACTAGCAATAGGCCTTGGGGGCGGCCGAAATTCCTGCTCGAATGTCTGACGGCCCTTCGGGCCATTCCATGGTCCAGTGACCTTTCACGGCCTAGGAGAATCTTCTATCGGGGATTAGTGGAGGGCGCCGTGAAGGATGAACTGTGGAGTAAGCTCGGCATGTCGGGGGAGGAGTATCGCTCTCATTGGTCTTGGGCGCCAGGTGCGGATTGGCTCAACAACTCTGAGTTTTCTCTGACCTGGCGATTGGCTCGGAATGGTTTGTCTCTCAACGACAAGCGTTTCGCAATGGGCCTGGCGGATTTGCCAGATTGTGAACGTTGCGTCCTTGGAATTAAGGAGACGTCTGCGCACGCCTTCTTCCATTGCTCGCGCGTTCGCCCGTTGTGGGCGCGTGTTGGCGAGTTGACTGCTCGTATCGCGCCGCGGGAGCTTGTGCTCATTGATCGCGCATACGCTGTGGACAATGTGTCGCCCCCGTACTCTGGAGTGAAGCGGATGGTGTTTCTGTCGCTACTGGCCACGGCTAGAATGGTGATTTGGATGACGCGTCTGGAGGAAGTCTTGCGGGGCGGTCGTCTTTCGGATCAGGATCTAATCCGATATTTTGAGCACCAGCTCAAAATTAAGATTAGAACTGAACGAAAACGGCTGCACCCGACAGAGTTCAGCGAAAGGTGGGTATATGCGGCGAGCCTGGTTCGCGTGACCGGGGCTAGCCTTGATTTTCTCTTTTAGATCTGCTAGTTGCATCGGGGTGGATTCCTTTGGAACCCCTCCCGTGGTTAAGGTAGAAGTTCTTTTTGTGCCTAGTTAATGTGAGTGAATGTGTTTGTCCTGGCCTGTTCCCGGCTCCATTGCTTTTGTTATGATCCAGTTCGAGATTCCCATTGTCCAAGTATTATTTTGTCCCGTTTTCACTCTCGGCTGGGTCAGCCTTATACATTCTCCAGTCCAATTTATTTTTGCCCCCTGCTTATCCATTCCCCTTAGAAAGAGAGCTGCTTGATTTTGTCTTTTAAGGCAGAATACAGTGGCCTCTTTAATTATGTGGGTGTGTTTGGGTCTTACTAACCCATGTATATATATTCATTTGAAATTGTTTTTTGTTTTGGGGTTTTTTGTTTCTTCATTCCCCCTCCCCATCATGTCATTTCATGAATAAAGTTTTAAATTTATTTTTGTACACTATTGTAAATATTGTAAATACACAAATTTTTATGTACATTTGGGGTGTTTTTTAGGTCCCCGGTATGATTTTGCGGTATTTTGGTGCTTGTTAGGTATGAGTGTTGATGGACATATTTTTATGGTGAATGAGAAAATTGTAACGTATGTATGGGTCGTGAATCTGATTAGCTAGGTATAAGATAGTTACTGAAGACCATCCCAAGTTTTGTTCCCCCTCCCCATTTTTCGGCCTTGTGCCATAATTCATGTATTTCATACCTGAATAAATACATACTAGCCATCCCCTCCTTCAATTTTTTTGTTGTGTGGTGAATGGTTATAAGAGCAAAATATAGTACTTGTTCCTACGTGATATCTACTAGTATTTTGTGTCTTGGATTTACTGCTTTCCAGCCCGAGTTTATAGCTCGGGCCAGCGTAAAAGTAGCGTCTAACAACGCGAAACACCGGAAAGCAGTGATCCGGTGTTCGGCCACTTTGTGGCAATGGCCACAGATGGGCCGATGGAAAGCGTTCCTCCCACCACGGCGTCGGTGGGAGGAAAGGAGGGGGATTGGGCTCTACCGCCTCGGGATAATCCCCCTTCTACAGTACCAGCAGTGATACCAGCAGCAGCTCCAGCATCCCCCTTACCTTCGACCTCTGGGTGGAAGGGAGGCAAAAAAATGTCGCTAAAAGGGGAGGATTATTACGAGAAGATTGCTAAGGACTATGCAGAGTACATCAAAGGAACAGAGCTCGTCTCGGTGCCGGAGCAGTTGGCTCAAATAGAGGCGAGAGTCATCACCTTGTACACTAAGGACCCGAAGACAAAGAAGTTGGTCGGCGTCCCTCGGGATACACTCGAGGAGGGGCTACAAGCCCTAAAAATTAGAGCGTTGGCCGTGGCGAGGAGAGGCAATGCCATGTGGGACGTCCTGCTTGGCTCCGTACAAGAAGCTAGAAACCTAATTGGTGTGGTCTTGGAGACCAAAACTCTCCTGATCAATACGGAGTACATGGGTACTAGAAAAGTTAAGGTCACCCTGCATGGCGTCCCCATGGACATTGCCGAGGATCATGTTGGCGCCTTCTTCGTGCAATATGGAAGAGTGGCCGAAGTCTCCTCGCTGCGGTCCAAGGCCGGTTTTCTCACGGGCGACATGACCCTGCAGGTGACCCTGAATAAGGAGAATATCGCCAAAATTCCCAACATCCTCACCTGCAGGGGTCGTTCGATTTTTATAATCGTAGAAGGCAGAAAGCCTTGCTGTTGGGTCTGTGGGGCGGCGGAGCATGTCGCAAAGATCTGTCCATCTAAGAATCCCCCCCCCCCAAAGGCCCAACCAGCCAAGCAGCAGCAGCCAGCTAAGGAAGCAATGAAGACAGCCTCTCCTACACCAGTACCAGCAGCCAGCAAGGAGGGCGATTGGCAGGTGGTGGCGAGGAAAAAGGCGAAAACGCCGTCTCCGGCTAAGGTGCCGGCAAAGGTGCCACCGCCTGTCAAATCACCCCCAAAACAAAAGGAGACTACCTCAAAAAATACGCCCGCCAAACAGGAGAGGGAAAGGGTTTCCTCCCCCAAAAAGGACGAACCGATGGAGGTAGGGAGAGCGTCGTCTTTGAAGCGCGGGAGAGAGGAAGAAGAGGAGCAGCAGGACAAGCTAAAAAGCAGAAGAAGGGGCAGGAGCTCCGAAAGAAGCAATCATGGGAACAAGTGCGCATCATTGCCGGTTTCCCCGGTCAGACACACATATGCCGACAAGGCAAGAAGCCTACCATCTTCCCCGCGCAAAGCTTCCCAGTCCCCAACCTTCAATTTGATCCCCTTGAAAAAACAGACTTCTGCAACACCCACTCCCTCCCCTTCTCCTATTCCCACTCCCTCACGGGCAAAAAAGAAGAAAGCCCTCCCCCAAGGCGACGCTTTGTGTAAAGTAGATGAGGACATTGTGGAGGAGTGGTCTTCGCAGAGGCGAAAACTGCTGAAGCCACTCCTCAAACTGACTACAGTAAAAGAAATGTCCACGGAAGACCCAACAAACTTTCCCCAGGCCCCAGGAGTCATTACCCTCGTAAGAAATACCGGGGGTAACCTGAGGGTCTGGGACCATATAGAAGACGCCAAGAAGCAATACCCTAAATTGAGGATGGCAACAATGCATACACCTGAGCTCAAAAAAATGGGCAAAAATTGTTCGGGGAGGTTCCCGGTTATCCTCCACCCCTGCGTATATAGGGTGGTAAAGCTAACCTACCCCACGGACGTCGGCGGTATTGTCCTAGACGGACGGATTACGTCCGATATAGGTACAGGGTCCCTAGGACAGTCCGTCGGGGTCCCATCCACCAGAGATTTTTTCCCCGTATGTGACTAGTGCCTTTGTTGCATGTTCTTTGTTTTTCTTTTTCAGAACTAAAAGATGTCTATTAAGATAGCCAGCTTGAATGCGAAGGGCCTGAGGGATCGGGGTAAGGCGGCTCGCCTGCTTCGTGACCTCTTGTCCTTCGGCGTGGATGTGGCCGCGATCCAAGAGACTCACTTTGTTTGCGAAGTCGACTCTTGTGTGCTGTCTAACGACTTTGTCGTCTATTCAGCATATGGGAGCCGGCAAGCCAGAGGTGTTTCTTTGCTGGTCAAGCGTACCCTGGACGCGAAGGTTGACCTTGTCCATGTCGGTGCCGAGGGCCGGCTGATCGTGGCCGATATTGCAGTGAAAAGCAAATTGTTCCGGCTGATTGTGGTTTATGCGCCCAATAAGCAAGGTGAGCGTGTCTCTTTCTTTCGGCTGTTGGAGCCCTTTATGGTGCATTCAACACGGCTAATCTTAGTTGGGGACTGGAATGCCATCCTAACCCCCAAATGGGATAGAGGGAGGGGCGCTAGCGGGAGGAATGATGATCGTAGCCTGGTTGATCTGATCGACGAATTTGGTCTCGTCGATAGATACCGGGTCGATCATCCGGATGGGAGTATGTGGACGTGGGCGCTTAATTGGCCTTCTACCCGGGTATCTGCGTACCTGGATAGGATGTTAGTGAGAGTGGCCGACATAGACTTCTTAGAATGTCCAACGTTCCACTGGCTAGGCTACACGGACCACAAACTCGTTTGTGCCCGTGTGGTGTTAGACTTTAGGCCTAGGTTGGCTGGTTATTGGAAGTTCAATCAGTCCTTACTGGACAGGCGGGACTTTCGTGACCAGCTGACAAAACTAGTTCAGCGGGCGTTAATTGGGCGAGTCATTGGGAATAAGTGGTGGGTTAACCTTAAGGACTCCATTAGGTCTTTCGCCACCAAATATAGCCAGCGGCTCAAACTAGATAAGGCTGCGGAGGCAAAGACACTTAGTGCTAATTTCGCCCGGGCGGAGGCTGGTGGGGATCCCCTAGAGATAGCCTTAGCCAGGGAGGCCCTGAGGCGCACGACTAGCGAGCGCTATATGGGCCAGGTAATTAGAGCTAAGTTAAGCAAGATGTCTTCCGAAGCTGTGAACATGGGCGCAGAACTGCGCAAGGAAGAAATTCGTCGGGCCGGCGATCGGTACATTCGAGAAGTGCGCGACCCGGAGGGGCATCTCCTTCGGTCCACCGACGACATGTGCGAGGCGTTCCGGCAGCATTTCGAACACCGGTTTACCAAGGAGCCTGGTCTCCGTGACGAGGAGTTTCGCAGCTATTTGGCTGACTTTCCCCGGCTTTTGCCGGCTGAAGCGGCTAGCTGCGAAGGGGAGATTACGGAGGACGAAGTCTACGCGGCTTTGAAGAAGACCGGCAGTGGCAAGTCGCCAGGTTTGGATGGTTTGCCCTATGAATTGTACTTGAGGATGTCGCACCTTTTTGTCCCGCTCTTGACTGTCGTGTTCAACCACTGGTTTCGGCAGGGGTCCATCCCCGGTCGGATCACCAGGGGCGTGATCACGCTGTTGGGAAAAGGCAAGAAGGTTGGGCGGGGATTAGATGATTACAGGCCCATAACTCTGCTAAACACAGAGTTAAAGATTTTGGCCAAGATCCTGACGAATCGCTTGCAGCTAGTTGCCGAGTCTCTGTTGGAACCGGATCAGACTTGTTCTGTGAAGGGACGAACAATTCAGAGCAACCTGCACTTGATTCGCACGATCGTAGAGGGTGTAGAAGACGACGAAGAGGCCGCGCTGATCAATTTGGATCAGTCCAAGGCATTTGATAGGATTGACCATGGCTACCTGGCTGCTGTCCTGCAGGCCGCCGGATTCAAACCCGACTTCAGCCGCTGGATTAGCCTTCGTATCGCTCCCCCAAGGCTGTGGTACAGGTGAACGGGAAGCTGTCGAGCGCTTTCGCGCTGTCTAGGTCGGTCCGACAGGGTTGTCCACTGTCGCCTCTCCTTTACGTCCTGGCGTTGGAGCCTCTCCTTCGCCGGCTAAGGGACGAGACGTGCAGTCCGGTCCTGCGTGGAATTGCTGTCCCTGGTGGAGCTCGAGCCAGGGTTTCCGCGTACGCCGATGACGTAACGACCTTTGTGTCCTCCCGCAGGGACATAAGGGCGGTACAGAAGGCGCTTGAACGGTACGAACAGGTAACAGGGGCCAGAATTAACCGCGACAAGTCGTCCGGCTTGCGGTTAGGTGCCTGGAAGGGTGTTTCCCTCCCGGGGCCCTTCGACTGGACGGACGGGCCGGTCAAGCTCCTCGGAGTTTGGTTCGGTCCGGACGTACAGTTGGAGAAAAACTGGTCAGAAGTACAGGCAAAGGTCGGCGCGTCGGTCGAGATTTGGCGTCGACGGAGTCTCTCCGTGAAGGGTCTGGCGGAGGTGTGTAATACATACCTCTTTCCCAGAATGCTTTACCGGCTGTCTGTACTTCCCCTTTGTGACGATCATGAGAAGGCGCTCGAGCGTTTGCTATTCTCCTGTCTTTGGAGAGGACGCAAACACATGGTCGACAAAGGAGTCTGTTGCCTCCGTCCGTGTCAAGGGGGTCTGGGGATGCCACACTTGAGGAGCCACGTGCTCGCTTCGAGGTTGGCATTCCTCAGGCGCGCGTTGGAGGAAGATCGGTTGCTTGCGGGGGTAGTGAGGGACATGTTCCCTAGCCTCACTATCACTCCCCCGCTCCTAAGGACTAGCAATAGGCCTTGGGGGCGGCCGAAATTCCTGCTCGAATGTCTGACGGCCCTTCGGGCCATTCCATGGTCCAGTGACCTTTCACGGCCTAGTAGAATCTTCTATCGGGGATTAGTGGAGGGCGCCGTGAAGGATGAACTGTGGAGTAAGCTCGGCATGTCGAGAGAGGAGTATCGCTCTCATTGGTCTTGGGCGCCAGGTGCGGATTGGCTCAACAACTCTGAGTTTTCTCTGACCTGGCGATTGGCTCGGAATGGTTTGTCTCTCAACGACAAGCGTTTCGCAATGGGCCTGGCGGATTTGCCAGATTGTGAACGTTGCGTCCTTGGAATTAAGGAGACGTCTGCGCACGCCTTCTTCCATTGTTCGCGCGTTCGCCCGTTGTGGGCGCGTGTTGGCGAGTTGACTGCTCGTATCGCGCCGCGGGAGCTTGTGCTCATTGATCGCGCATACGCTGTGGACAATGTGTCGCCCCCGTACTCTGGAGTGAAGCGGATGGTGTTTCTGTCGCTACTGGCCACGGCTAGAATGGTGATTTGGATGACGCGTCTGGAGGAAGTCTTGCGGGGCGGTCGTCTTTCGGATCAGGATCTAATCCGATATTTTGAGCACCAGCTCAAAATTAAGATTAGAACTGAACGAAAACGGCTGCACCCGACAGAGTTCAGCGAAAGGTGGGTATATGCGGCGAGCCTGGTTCGCGTGACCGGGGCTAGCCTTGATTTTCTCTTTTAGATCTGCTAGTTGCATCGGGGTGGATTCCTTTGGAACCCCTCCCGTGGTTAAGGTAGAAGTTCTTTTTGTGCCTAGTTAATGTGAGTGAATGTGTTTGTCCTGGCCTGTTCCCGGCTCCATTGCTTTTGTTATGATCCAGTTCGAGATTCCCATTGTCCAAGTATTATTTTGTCCCGTTTTCACTCTCGGCTGGGTCAGCCTTATACATTCTCCAGTCCAATTTATTTTTGCCCCCTGCTTATCCATTCCCCTTAGAAAGAGAGCTGCTTGATTTTGTCTTTTAAGGCAGAATACAGTGGCCTCTTTAATTATGTGGGTGTGTTTGGGTCTTACTAACATTGTGTATATATATTCATTTGAAATTGTTTTTTGTTTTGGGGATTTTTTGTTTCTTCATTCCCCCTTCCCATCATGTCATTTCATGAATAAAGTTTTAAATTATTTTTGTAAGATATTGTATATATTGTAAAAATCAGAAATTTTTATGTACATTTGGGGTGTTTTTTAGGTCCCCGGTATGATTTTGCGGTATTTTGGTGCTTGTTAGGTATGAGTGTTGATGGACAAATTTTTATGGTGAATGAGAAAATTGTAACGTATGTATGGGTCGTGAATCTGATTAGCTAGGTATAAGATAGTTACTGAAGACCATCCCAAGTTTTGTTCCCCCTCCCCATTTTTCGGCCTTGTGCCATAATTCATGTATTTCATACCTGAATAAATACATACTAGCCATCCCCTCCCAGACTTTTGTTTGTGTGGTGTTTGGCATAAGAGCAGGCTGCAGCATCTGTTCCATCGTGATATTTGCTGACAGTGTGTTTCTTGGACGTACTGATTTCCAGCCCGAGTTTATAGCTCGGGCCACGGTAAAGTAGTGTTTTTGGACGCGAAACACCGGAAAAAAGTTGTCCGGTGTTCGGCCACTTTGGTGGCAATGGCCTCGAATGGGCCGGTGGAGAGTGTTCCCCCCACCACGGCGTCGGTGGGAGGAAAGGAGGGTGACTGGCAACTTCCGCCACGGGAGTCACCCTCCGTAGCAGCAGCAGGTTCCCCCATACCGTCCACTTCGGGGTGGACAGGGGGGAAAATTAATATCACATCCAAAGACGAGGATTATTATGACAACATGAAGGATAAATATGCACAGTATATTAAGGGCACAGAGCTGGTCTCTGTGCCAGACAAGCTGGCAGATATAGAAACCAGAATCATCACTCTGATCTCTAAGGACATCAAAACACATAAGATGATTGGAGTACCCAGAGATACCCTGGAGGAAGCTATCAAGGCACTAAATATTAAAGCCAGGGCCGTGGCGAGGAGGTCCAATGCCATGTGGGACGTCCTGATGGGCACCATGGAAGAAGCAAAGCGTTTGGTCGGTGCGGTACTGGAGACGAAAACTCTCCAGTTCAGCACCGAATATATGGGTGCCCGAAAGGTGAAAGTTACTTTACATGGCGTCCCCATGGACATTGAGGAGGACCATGTTGGCGCCTTTTTTGCAGGATTTGGAAAGGTGGCCGCAGTCTCCTCGCTGCGGTCCAAGGCGGGCTTTATAACAGGTGACATGACCCTGCAGGTGACGATGTCCAAGGAAAACATCGAAAAGATCCCCAACATACTCACCTGCAGGGAGCGCAAAATCTTTGTGATTGTCGAAGGGAGAAAGCCGTGCTGTTGGGTCTGCGGGGCGGCGGAGCACGTCGCAAAGACGTGTCCGACTAAGAATCCGACCCCAAAGGCCCAACCAGCTAAACAACCACAACAGCAGCAAGCAGCACAAAAAGAAGTTACGAAACCCGTGTCTCCGGCACTGGCAACCAATAAAGAGGGCGAGTGGCAAGTAGTAACAAGGAAGAAGGCCAAAACGCCCTCGCCGGTCAAGGTGCCGGATAAGTTACCACCTCCTGGCAAAACACCAACCAAGCAGAAGGAGTCCCCAAAGCAGAAATCGCTTGGCGAACAGGAGGGAAAAGAAGTACATCCCCCATGGAAATTGAAAGGGCGGCGTCCTTAAAGCGGGGGAGAGACGAGGAAGAGGAGAACGACATCAACCAAAAAAGTCGTCGCAAGAGTAGGAGCGTGGAAAGAAGGCAACCAGTAAGCAAATGCTCTTCGCTGCCGGTCTCCCCCGTAAGGTGTTCTTACGCCCAGAAGGCAAGAAGTCTTCCAACGTCCCCGCAAAAAGCTTCCCAGTCCCCTACCTTTGAATTGACCCCCCTCAAGAAGACCAGCTCACGGACTCCCACCCCCTCCCCTTCTCCAACTCCCACTCCCTCTCGTAGTAAAAAGAAATCTACCCTCCCGAAGGGGGAGGCCCTCATGAGAGTCAACGAAGACGTGGTTGCGGAATGGTCTTCGCAACGGAAAAGACTTCTAAAACCTCTGCTGAAACTAACCTCGGTGAACGGGCTGTCCAGCGAGGACCCCAAGAACTTTGCCCAGGCCCCAGGCGTCATCACCCTGGTAAGAAACACCGGTGGGAACCTGCGGGTCTGGGACCATATCTCAGAGGTACAGAAATACTACCCAAAACTGACAATGGTAAAGGAAAACACTCCAGAGCTCAGAAAAATGGCTAGAAATTGTTCGGGGAGGTTCCCCGTATTACTCCACCCCTGCTTATATAGGGTGGTAAAATTAACTTATCCAACGGACGTCGGCTGGATTGTCCTAGACGGGCGGATTACGTCCGATATAGGTACAGGGTCCCTAGGACAGTCCGTCGGGGTCCCATCCACCAGAGATTTTTTCCCCGTATGTGATTAGTGCCGTTGTTGCATGTTTTTTCTGTTTCTCTTTTTCAGGCCTAAGAAATGTCTATCAAGATAGCCAGTTTGAATGCGTATGGCCTGAGGGATCGGGGCAAGGCGGCTCGCCTGCTTCGTGACCTCTTGTCGTACGGCGTGGATGTGGCCGCGATCCAAGAGACTCACTTTGTTTGCGAAGTCGACTCGTGTGTGCTGGATGACGACTTTGTCGTTTATTCAGCATATGGGAGCCGGCGGGCCAGAGGTGTTTCTTTGCTGGTCAAGCGTACCCTGGACGCGAGGGTTGACCTTGTCCATGTCGGTGCCGAGGGCCGGCTGATCGTGGCCGATATTGCAGTGAAAAGCAAGTCGTTCCGGCTGATTGCGGTTTATGCGCCCAATGTTCAAGGTGAGCGTGTCTCTTTCTTTCGGCTGTTGGAGCCCTTCATGGTGCATTCAACACGGCTAATCTTAGTTGGGGACTGGAATGCCATCCTAACCCCCAAATGGGATAGAGGGAGGGGCGCTAGCGGGTGGAGTGGTGATCGTAGCCTGGTCAATCTTGTCGGCGATTTTGGTCTCGTCGATAGATACCGGGTCGATCATCCGGAAGGGAGCATGTGGACGTGGACGCGTAGTTGGCCCTCTACCCGGGTATCAGCGTACCTGGATAGGGTGTTAGTGAGAGAAGCCGACATAGACTTCTTAGAATGTCCAACGTTCCACTGGTTAGGCTACACGGATCACAAACTCGTTTGTGCCCGTGTGGTGTTAGATTTTAGGCCTAGGTTGGCTGGTTATTGGAAGTTCAACCAGTCCTTACTGGACAGGCGGGACTTTCGTGACCAGCTGACAAAACTAGTTCAGCGGGCGTTAATTGGGCGAGTCATTGGGAGTAAGTGGTGGGTTAGTCTTAAGGACTCCATTAGGTCTTTCGCCACCAAATATAGCCAGCGGCTCAACCTAGATAAGGCTGCGGAGGCAAAGACACTTAGAGCTAATTTCGCCCGGGCGGAGGCTGGTGGGGATTCCCTAGAAATAGCCTTAGCCAGGGAGGCCCTGGAGCGTTCGACTAGCGGGCGCTACATGGGCCAGGTAATTAGGGGCTAAGTTAAGCAAGATGTCTTCCGAAGCTGTGAAAATGGGCGCGGAACTGCGCAAGGAAGAAATTCGCCGAGCCGGCGACCGGTACATTCGAGAGGTACGCGACCCGGAGGGACATCTCCTTAGGTCGACCGACGACATGTGCGAGGCGTTCCGGCAGCATTTCGAACACCGATTTACCAAGGAGCCTGGTCTCCGTGACGAGGACTTTCGCAGCTATTTGGCTGACTTTCCCCGGCTTTTGCCGGCTGAAGCGGCTAGCTGCGAAGGGGAGATTACGGAGGACGAAATCTACGTGGCTTTGAAGAAGGTCGGCAGTGGCAAGTCGCCAGGTTTGGATGGTTTGCCCTATGAATTGTACTTGAGGATGTCGCACCTTTTTGTCCCGCTCTTGGCAGTCGTGTTCAACCACTGGTTTCGGCAGGGGTCCATCCCCGGTCGGATCACCAGGGGCGTGATCACGCTGTTGAGAAAAGGCAAGAAGGTTGGGAGGGAACTAGACGATTACAGGCCCATAACTCTGCTAAACACAGAGTTAAAGATTTTGGCCAAGATCCTGACGAATCGCTTGCAGCTAGTTGCCGAGTCTCTGTTGGAACCGGATCAGACTTGTTCTGTGAAGGGGAGAACAATTCAGAGCAACCTGCACTTGATTCGCACGATCATAGAGGGTGTAGAAGACGACGATGAGGCCGCGCTGATCAATTTAGATCAGTCCAAGGCATTTGATAGGATTGACCATGGCTACCTGGCTGCTGTCCTGCAGGCCGCCGGATTCAAACCCGACTTCAGCCGCTGGATTAGCCTTCTGTATCGCTCCCCCCGGGCTGTGGTACAGGTGAACGGGAAGCTGTCGGGCGCTTTCGCGCTGTCTAGGTCGGTCCGACAGGGTTGTCCACTGTCTTCTCTCCTTTATGTCTTGGCGTTGGAGCCCCTCCTTCGCCGGCTAAGGGACGAGACGGGCAGTCCGGTCCTGCGTGGAATTGAAGTCCCTGGCGGAGCTCGAGCCAGGGTTTCTGCGTACGCCGATGACGTAACGACCTTTGTGTCCTCCCGCAGGGACATAGAGGCGGTACACCAGGCGCTTGTACGGTACGAGAAGGTGACAGGGGCCAGAATTAACTGCGACAAGTCATCCGGCTTGCGGTTAGGTGCCTGGAAGGGAGTTTCCCTCCCGGGGCCCTTCAGCTGGACGGACGGGCCGGTCAAGCTCCTCGGAGTTTGGTTCGGTCCGGACTTACAGCTGGAGAAAAACTGGTCAGAAGTACTGGCAAAGGTCGGCGCGTCGGTCAAGATTTGGCGTCGACGGGGTCTCTCCGTGAAGGGCTTGGCGGAGGTGTGTAACACATACCTCTTTCCCATGATCCTTTACCGGCTGTCAGTACTTCCCCTTTGTGACGATCATGAGAAGGCGCTCGAGCGTTTGCTATTCTCCTGTCTTTGGAGAGGACGCAAACACATGGTCGACAAAGGAGTCTGTTGCCTCCGTCCGTGTCAAGGGGGTCTGGGGATGCCACACTTGAGGAGCCACGTGCTCGCTTCAAGGTTGGCATTCCTCAGGCGCGCGTTAGAGGAAGATCGGTTGCTTGCGGGGGTAGTGAGGGACATGTTCCCTTGCCTTACCATCACGCCCCCGACCCTATGGCTGACCGTCAGGCCTTGGGTGCGACCGAAATTCCTCCTCGAATGTCTGGCGGCTTTACAGGCCATTCCACGGTCCAGTGACCTTTCACAGCCTAGGAAAATCTTCTATCGGGGATTAGTGGAGGGTGCCGTGAAGGATAAGCTGTGGAGTAAGCTCGGCATGTCGAGAGTGGAGTACCGCTCTCATTGGTCTTGGGCGCCAGGTGCAGATTGGCTCAGCAACTCTGAGTTTTCTCTGACCTGGCGATTGGCTCGGAATGGTTTGTCTCTCAATGACAAGCGTTTCGCAATGGGCCTGGCGGATTTGCCAGATTGTGAACGTTGCAACCTTGGAATTAAGGAGACGTCTGCGCACGCCTTCTTCCATTGTTCGCGCGTTCGCCCGTTGTGGGCGCGTGTCGGCGAGTTGACTGCTCGTATCGCGCCGCGGGAGCTCGTGCTCATTGATCGCGCATACGCTGTGGACAATGTGTTGCCCCCGTACTCTGGAGTGAAGCGGATGGTGTTTCTGACGCTGCTGGCTTCGGCTAGAATGGTGATATGGACGACGCGACTGGAGGAAGTCTTGCGGGGCGGTCGTCTTTCGGATCAGGATCTAATCCGATATTTTGAGCACCAGCTCAAAATGAAGATTAGAACTGAACGGAAACGGCTGCACCCGACAGACTTTTGCGAAAGGTGGATACATGCAGCGAGCCTGGTTCGTGTGACCGGGGCTAGCCTTGATTTTCTTTTTTAGATCTGCTAATCACATCGGGGGGGATTCCTTTGGAACCCTTCCCGTGGTTAAGGTAGATATTCTTTTGTGTACCTAGTTAATGTGAGTGTATGGGTTGTCCTAGCCTGTTCCCGGCTCCAATACTTTTGTTATGATCCAGTTCGAGATCCCCTTTGTCCATCGTTATTTTGTCCCGTTTTACTCTCGGCTGGGTCAGCCTTATATATTCCCCAGTCCAATTTATTTTAACCTGCTTCTCCTTTCCCCTGTAGAAAGAGAGCTACTTGATTTTGCCTTTTAAGGCAGAATACAGTGGCCTCTTTAATTATGAGGGTGTGTTTGGGTCTTACTAACACTCTGTATATGATGTTCATTTGAAATTGTTTTTATGTTGGGGATTTTCTGTTTCTTCATACCCCTTCCCATCATGTCATTTCATGTATAAATTTGTAAATCTATTTTTGTATTATATTTGTAAATAAGTCTTAAATTTTTATGTACATTTTGGGGCGTTTTTTAGGTCCCTGGTATGGTTTTTGCGGCATTTTGGTGTACGATATGTATGAGTGTTGATGGACAAATTCTTATGGTGATTGAGAAAAATTGTAACGTATGTATGGGTCGTGAATCCGATTAGCTAGGTATAAGATAGAGTACTGAAGACCACCCCAAGTTTTGTACCCCCACCCATTTTTCGGCCTTGTGCCATAATTCTTTGTAATTAAAGAATAAATAAAACTAGCCATTTCCTCCCAGACTTTTTGTTTGTGTGGTTTATGGCAAAAAAACCAGAGCGAAGCTTTTGTTCCACCGTGATATTAGCTATCAATTTGGTTTTTGGGTTTGTTGCATTCCAGCCCGAGTTTATTGCTCGGGCCAGCGCAAAGTAGCGTCTAAACAACGCGAAACACCGGATTGCAACTACCCGGTGTTCGGCCACTTTGGTGGCAATGGCCTGTAATAGGCCGGAAGAAGTCGGTCCTCCCACCACGGCCTCGGTGGGAGGAAAGGAGGGGGATTGGGCATTACCGCCTCGGATCAATCCCCCTTCAGCTCCAGGATCCCCCCATACCTTCCACTTCGGGGTGGACAGGGATTAAGACGACCAGCATAATGGCAAGCAAGGATGAGAAATACTACGAAGAAATGCGAGCTAAATATGCGGATTATATTAAGGGCACAGAGCTGGTCTCTGTGCCGGACAAACTAGCGGAAATCGAGACGAGAATCATCACCTTGTTTGCTAAGGATAGCAAAACGCACAAGTTGGTGGGAGTCTCGAGGGACGTGTTTGAAGATGCATTGAAAGCTTTAAATATTAGAGCCAGGGCCGTGGCGAGGAGGGGCAATTCCATGTGGGACGTCCTGCTGGGCACGGTTGACGAGGCGAAGCGCTTGGTCAATGCGGTACTGGAAACTAAAACGCTTCAGTTCAGTACCGAGTACATGGGTGCCCGAAAGGTGAAGGTCACACTGCATGGCGTCCCCGTGGAAATTGATGAAGACCACGTTGGCGCCTTTTTCGCTGCTTTCGGAAAGGTGGCCTCTGTCTCCTCGCTGCGGTCAAAAGCTGGCATTTTAACTGGCGATATGACCCTGCAGGTGACGGCGTCCAAGGAAAATATCGGGAAAATCCCCAATATCCTCACCTGCAGGGGACGGAGGATTTTCATTATTGTCGAAGGGAGGAAGCCATGCTGTTGGGTCTGCGGGGCCGCGGAACACGTCGCTAAGGCGTGTCCGACCAAGAACCCGGCCCCAATGGCCCAACCAGCTCAACCAGTGAAACAGCAGCTTGTGGAGAAGGAGGGAGCAAAGCCAGTAACACCCACACAGACGCCGGTTGTGAGCAAGGAGGGCGAGTGGCAGGTGGTGAGCCGCAAAAAGGCGAAAACGCCGTCTCCGGCAAAAGTGCTGCCACCTGGCATGTCGCCCGTAACAGCTAAGGAGGCGCCCGTAACAGCAAAGGAGGCGCCCAAAAAGAAGTCTCCTCCCAAAGAGAGGAAGGCGAGAAGTCCTTCCCCCACAGAAGAACATTTAATGGAGGTGGAGAGAGCGGCCTCCCTGAAGAGAGGGAGGGACGAAGAGGAAGAATGCGACAACCCAAAAAGTCGACGCAAAAGCAGGAGTGTTGAGAGGAGGAAGGAAGTAGACAAATGTTCCTCACTGCCGGTCTCCCCCGTAAGGAGTTCCTATGCCCAAAAGGCTAGAAGTCTCCCCTCGTCCCCGCTTAAAGCTACCCAGTCCCCAGTTTTTAAACTGACCCCCTTGGCGAAAGCTAGAGCCACAACACCTTCTCCCTCCCCTTCTCCTACTCCCACTCCCACTCGGGCTAAGAAAAAACATGCCCTCCCTCGTGGGGATGCCCTGATGGAAGTGAAAGAGAACATTACAGAGGAGTGGTCCTCTCAGCGTAGAAGGCTACTCAAGCCTCTGTTAAACCTAACTATGGTAAAGGGTCTTTCCACTAAGGACCCGAGAAACTTTGCCCAGGCCCCAGGCGTCATCACCCTGGTAAGAAATACCGGGGGGAACCTGCGGGTCTGGGACCACATCGCCGAGGTGCAGAAGCACTACCCCAAGCTGACCATGGCAAAAGAAAATACGCCAGAATTAAGAAAGATGGCTAGAAATTGTTCGGGGAGGTTCCCCGTATTACTCCACCCCTGCTTATATAGGGTGGTAAAACTTATTTATCCAACGGACGTCGGCGGGATTGTCCTAGACGGACGGATTACGTCCGATATAGGTACAGGGTCCCTAGGACAGTCCGTCGGGGTCCCATCCACCAGAGATTTTTTCCCCGTATGTGATTAGAGCCGTTGTTGCATGTTTTTTCTTGTTCTCTTTTTCAGGCCTAAGAAATGTCTATCAAGATAGCCAGTTTGAATGCGTATGGCCTGAGGGATCGGGGTAAGGCGGCTCGCCTGCTTCGTGACCTCTTGTCGTACGGCGTGGATGTGGCCGCGATCCAAGAGACTCACTTTGTTTGCGAAGTCGACTCGTGTGTGCTGGATGACGACTTTGTCGTTTATTCAGCATATGGGAGCCGGCGGGCCAGAGGTGTTTCTTTGCTGGTTAAGCGTACCCTGGACGCGAGGGTTGACCTTGTCCATGTCGGTGCCGAGGGCCGGCTGATCGTGGCCGATATTGCAGTGAAAAGCAAGTCGTTCCGGCTGATTGCGGTTTATGCGCCCAATGTTCAAGGTGAGCGTGTCTCTTTCTTTCGGCTGTTGGAGCCCTTCATGGTGCATTCAACACGGCTAATCTTAGTTGGGGACTGGAATGCCATCCTAACCCCCAAATGGGATAGAGGGAGGGGCGCTAGCGGGTGGAGTGGTGATCGTAGCCTGGTCAATCTTGTCGGCGATTTTGGTCTCGTCGATAGATACCGGGTCGATCATCCGGAAGGGAGCATGTGGACGTGGACGCGTAGTTGGCCCTCTACCCGGGTATCAGCGTACCTGGATAGGGTGTTAGTGAGAGAAGCCGACATAGACTTCTTAGAATGTCCAACGTTCCACTGGTTAGGCTACACGGATCACAAACTCGTTTGTGCCCGTGTGGTGTTAGATTTTAGGCCTAGGTTGGCTGGTTATTGGAAGTTCAACCAGTCCTTACTGGACAGGCGGGACTTTCGTGACCAGCTGACAAAACTAGTTCAGCGGGCGTTAATTGGGCGAGTCATTGGGAGTAAGTGGTGGGTTAGTCTTAAGGACTCCATTAGGTCTTTCGCCACCAAATATAGCCAGCGGCTCAACCTAGATAAGGCTGCGGAGGCAAAGACACTTAGAGCTAATTTCGCCCGGGCGGAGGCTGGTGGGGATTCCCTAGAAATAGCCTTAGCCAGGGAGGCCCTGGAGCGTTCGACTAGCGGGCGCTACATGGGCCAGGTAATTAGGGCTAAGTTAAGCAAGATGTCTTCCGAAGCTGTGAAAATGGGCGCGGAACTGCGCAAGGAAGAAATTCGCCGAGCCGGCGACCGGTACATTCGAGAGGTACGCGACCCGGAGGGACATCTCCTTAGGTCGACCGACGACATGTGCGAGGCGTTCCGGCAGCATTTCGAACACCGATTTACCAAGGAGCCTGGTCTCCGTGACGAGGACTTTCGCAGCTATTTGGCTGACTTTCCCCGGCTTTTGCCGGCTGAAGCGGCTAGCTGCGAAGGGGAGATTACGGAGGACGAAATCTACGTGGCTTTGAAGAAGGTCGGCAGTGGCAAGTCGCCAGGTTTGGATGGTTTGCCCTATGAATTGTACTTGAGGATGTCGCACCTTTTTGTCCCGCTCTTGGCAGTCGTGTTCAACCACTGGTTTCGGCAGGGGTCCATCCCCGGTCGGATCACCAGGGGCGTGATCACGCTGTTGAGAAAAGGCAAGAAGGTTGGGAGGGAACTAGATGATTACAGGCCCATAACTCTGCTAAACACAGAGTTAAAGATTTTGGCCAAGATCCTGACGAATCGCTTGCAGCTAGTTGCCGAGTCTCTGTTGGAACCGGATCAGACTTGTTCTGTGAAGGGGAGAACAATTCAGAGCAACCTGCACTTGATTCGCACGATCATAGAGGGTGTAGAAGACGACGATGAGGCCGCGCTGATCAATTTAGATCAGTCCAAGGCATTTGATAGGATTGACCATGGCTACCTGGCTGCTGTCCTGCAGGCCGCCGGATTCAAACCCGACTTCAGCCGCTGGATTAGCCTTCTGTATCGCTCCCCCCGGGCTGTGGTACAGGTGAACGGGAAGCTGTCGGGCGCTTTCGCGCTGTCTAGGTCGGTCCGACAGGGTTGTCCACTGTCTTCTCTCCTTTATGTCTTGGCGTTGGAGCCCCTCCTTCGCCGGCTAAGGGACGAGACTGGCAGTCCGGTCCTGCGTGGAATTGAAGTCCCTGGCGGAGCTCGAGCCAGGGTTTCTGCGTACGCCGATGACGTAACGACCTTTGTGTCCTCCCGCAGGGACATAGAGGCGGTACACCAGGCGCTTGTACGGTACGAGAAGGTGACAGGGGCCAGAATCAACTGCGACAAGTCATCCGGCTTGCGGTTAGGTGCCTGGAAGGGAGTTTCCCTCCCGGGGCCCTTCAGCTGGACGGACGGGCCGGTCAAGCTCCTCGGAGTTTGGTTCGGTCCGGACTTACAGCTGGAGAAAAACTGGTCAGAAGTACTGGCAAAGGTCGGCGCGTCGGTCAAGATTTGGCGTCGACGGGGTCTCTCCGTGAAGGGCTTGGCGGAGGTGTGTAACACATACCTCTTTCCCATGATCCTTTACCGGCTGTCAGTACTTCCCCTTTGTGACGATCATGAGAAGGCGCTCGAGCGTTTGCTATTCTCCTGTCTTTGGAGAGGACGCAAACACATGGTCGACAAAGGAGTCTGTTGCCTCCGTCCGTGTCAAGGGGGTCTGGGGATGCCACACTTGAGGAGCCACGTGCTCGCTTCAAGGTTGGCATTCCTCAGGCGCGCGTTAGAGGAAGATCGGTTGCTTGCGGGGGTAGTGAGGGACATGTTCCCTTGCCTTACCATCACGCCCCCGACCCTATGGCTGACCGTCAGGCCTTGGGTGCGACCGAAATTCCTCCTCGAATGTCTGGCGGCTTTACAGGCCATTCCACGGTCCAGTGACCTTTCACAGCCTAGGAAAATCTTCTATCGGGGATTAGTGGAGGGTGCCGTGAAGGATAAGCTGTGGAGTAAGCTCGGCATGTCGAGAGTGGAGTACCGCTCTCATTGGTCTTGGGCGCCAGGTGCAGATTGGCTCAGCAACTCTGAGTTTTCTCTGACCTGGCGATTGGCTCGGAATGGTTTGTCTCTCAATGACAAGCGTTTCGCAATGGGCCTGGCGGATTTGCCAGATTGTGAACGTTGCAACCTTGGAATTAAGGAGACGTCTGCGCACGCCTTCTTCCATTGTTCGCGCGTTCGCCCGTTGTGGGCGCGTGTCGGCGAGTTGACTGCTCGTATCGCGCCGCGGGAGCTCGTGCTCATTGATCGCGCATACGCTGTGGACAATGTGTTGCCCCCGTACTCTGGAGTGAAGCGGATGGTGTTTCTGACGCTGCTGGCTTCGGCTAGAATGGTGATATGGACGACGCGACTGGAGGAAGTCTTGCGGGGCGGTCGTCTTTCGGATCAGGATCTAATCCGATATTTTGAGCACCAGCTCAAAATGAAGATTAGAACTGAACGGAAACGGCTGCACCCGACAGACTTTTGCGAAAGGTGGATACATGCAGCGAGCCTGGTTCGTGTGACCGGGGCTAGCCTTGATTTTCTTTTTTAGATCTGCTAATCACATCGGGGGGGATTCCTTTGGAACCCTTCCCGTGGTTAAGGTAGATATTCTTTTGTGTACCTAGTTAATGTGAGTGTATGGGTTGTCCTAGCCTGTTCCCGGCTCCAATACTTTTGTTATGATCCAGTTCGAGATCCCCTTTGTCCATCGTTATTTTGTCCCGTTTTACTCTCGGCTGGGTCAGCCTTATATATTCCCCAGTCCAATTTATTTTAACCTGCTTCTCCTTTCCCCTGTAGAAAGAGAGCTACTTGATTTTGCCTTTTAAGGCAGAATACAGTGGCCTCTTTAATTATGAGGGTGTGTTTGGGTCTTACTAACACTCTGTATATGATGTTCATTTGAAATTGTTTTTATGTTGGGGATTTTCTGTTTCTTCATACCCCTTCCCATCATGTCATTTCATGTATAAATTTTTAAATCTATTTTTGTATTATATTTGTAAATAAGTCTTAAATTTTTATGTACATTTTGGGGCGTTTTTTAGGTCCCTGGTATGGTTTTTGCGGCATTTTGGTGTACGATATGTATGAGTGTTGATGGACAAATTCTTATGGTGATTGAGAAAAATTGTAACGTATGTATGGGTCGTGAATCCGATTAGCTAGGTATAAGATAGAGTACTGAAGACCACCCCAAGTTTTGTACCCCCACCCATTTTTCGGCCTTGTGCCATAATTCTTTGTAATTAAAGAATAAATAAAACTAGCCATTTCCTCCCAGACTTTTTGTTTGTGTGGTTTATGGCAAAAAAACCAGAGCGAAGCTTTTGTTCCACCGTGATATTAGCTATCAATTTGGTTTTTGGGTTTGTTGCATTCCAGCCCGAGTTTATTGCTCGGGCCAGCGCAAAGTAGCGTCTAAACAACGCGAAACACCGGATTGCAACTACCCGGTGTTCGGCCACTTTGGTGGCAATGGCCTGTAATAGGCCGGAAGAAGTCGGTCCTCCCACCACGGCCTCGGTGGGAGGAAAGGAGGGGGATTGGGCATTACCGCCTCGGATCAATCCCCCTTCAGCTCCAGGATCCCCCATACCTTCCACTTCGGGGTGGACAGGGATTAAGACGACCAGCATAATGGCAAGCAAGGATGAGAAATACTACGAAGAAATGCGAGCTAAATATGCGGATTATATTAAGGGCACAGAGCTGGTCTCTGTGCCGGACAAACTAGCGGAAATCGAGACGAGAATCATCACCTTGTTTGCTAAGGATAGCAAAACGCACAAGTTGGTGGGAGTCTCGAGAGACGTGTTTGAAGATGCATTGAAAGCTTTAAATATTAAAGCCAGGGCCGTGGCGAGGAGGGGCAATTCCATGTGGGACGTCCTGCTGGGCACGGTCGACGAGGCGAAGCGCCTGGTCAATGCGGTACTGGAAACTAAAACGCTCCAGTTTAGTACTGAGTACATGGGTGCCCGAAAGGTGAAGGTCACACTGCATGGCGTCCCCATGGAAATTGATGAGGACCACGTTGGCGCCTTTTTCGCTGCTTTCGGAAAGGTGGCCTCTGTCTCCTCGCTGCGGTCAAAAGCTGGCATTTTAACTGGCGATATGACCCTGCAGGTGACGGCGTCCAAGGAAAATATCGGGAAAATCCCCAATATCCTCACCTGCAGGGGACGGAGGATTTTCATTATTGTCGAAGGGAGGAAGCCATGCTGTTGGGTCTGCGGGGCCGCGGAACACGTCGCTAAGGCGTGTCCGACCAAGAACCCGGCCCCAATGGCCCAACCAGCTCAACCAGTGAAACAGCAGCTTGTGGAGAAGGAGGGAGCAAAGCCAGTAACACCCACACAGACGCCGGTTGTGAGCAAGGAGGGCGAGTGGCAGGTGGTGAGCCGCAAAAAGGCGAAAACGCCGTCTCCGGCAAAAGTGCTGCCACCTGGCATGTCGCCCGTAACAGCTAAGGAGGCGCCCGTAACAGCAAAGGAGGCGCCCAAAAAGAAGTCTCCTCCCAAAGAGAGGAAGGCGAGAAGTCCTTCCCCCACAGAAGAACATTTAATGGAGGTGGAGAGAGCGGCCTCCCTGAAGAGAGGGAGGGACGAAGAGGAAGAATGCGACAACCCAAAAAGTCGACGCAAAAGCAGGAGTGTTGAGAGGAGGAAGGAAGTAGACAAATGTTCCTCACTGCCGGTCTCCCCCGTAAGGAGTTCCTATGCCCAAAAGGCTAGAAGTCTCCTCTCGTCCCCGCTTAAAGCTACCCAGTCCCCAGTTTTTAAACTGACCCCCTTGGCGAAAGCTAGAGCCACAACACCTTCTCCCTCCCCTTCTCCTACTCCCACTCCCACTCGGGCTAAGAAAAAACATGCCCTCCCTCGTGGGGATGCCCTGATGGAAGTGAAAGAGAACATTACAGAGGAGTGGTCCTCTCAGCGTAGAAGGCTACTCAAGCCTCTGTTAAACCTAACTATGGTAAAGGGTCTTTCCACTAAGGACCCGAGAAACTTTGCCCAGGCCCCAGGCGTCATCACCCTGGTAAGAAATACCGGGGGGAACCTGCGGGTCTGGGACCACATCGCCGAGGTGCAGAAGCACTACCCCAAGCTGACCATGGCAAAAGAAAATACGCCAGAATTAAGAAAGATGGCTAGAAATTGTTCGGGGAGGTTCCCCGTATTACTCCACCCCTGCTTATATAGGGTGGTAAAACTTATTTATCCAACGGACGTCGGCGGGATTGTCCTAGACGGACGGATTACGTCCGATATAGGTACAGGGTCCCTAGGACAGTCCGTCGGGGTCCCATCCACCAGAGATTTTTTTCCCCGTATGTGATTAGAGCCGTTGTTGCATGTTTTTTCTGTTTCTCTTTTTCAGGCCTAAGAAATGTCTATCAAGATAGCCAGTTTGAATGCGTATGGCCTGAGGGATCGGGGCAAGGCGGCTCGCCTGCTTCGTGACCTCTTGTCGTACGGCGTGGAGGTGGCCGCGATCCAAGAGACTCACTTTGTTTGCGAAGTCGACTCGTGTGTGCTGGATGACGACTTTGTCGTTTATTCAGCATATGGGAGCCGGCGGGCCAGAGGTGTTTCTTTGCTGGTTAAGCGTACCCTGGACGCGAAGGTTGACCTTGTCCATGTCGGTGCCGAGGGCCGGCTGATCGTGGCCGATATTGCAGTGAAAAGCAAATTGTTCCGGCTGATTGTGGTTTATGCGCCCAATAAGCAAGGTGAGCGTGTCTCTTTCTTTCGGCTGTTGGAGCCCTTTATGGTGCATTCAACACGGCTAATCTTAGTTGGGGACTGGAATGCCATCCTAACCCCCAAATGGGATAGAGGGAGGGGCGCTAGCGGGAGGAATGATGATCGTAGCCTGGTTGATCTGATCGACGAATTTGGTCTCGTCGATAGATACCGGGTCGATCATCCGGATGGGAGTATGTGGACGTGGGCGCTTAATTGGCCTTCTACCCGGGTATCTGCGTACCTGGATAGGATGTTAGTGAGAGTGGCCGACATAGACTTCTTAGAATGTCCAACGTTCCACTGGCTAGGCTACACGGACCACAAACTCGTTTGTGCCCGTGTGGTGTTAGACTTTAGGCCTAGGTTGGCTGGTTATTGGAAGTTCAATCAGTCCTTACTGGACAGGCGGGACTTTCGTGACCAGCTGACAAAACTAGTTCAGCGGGCGTTAATTGGGCGAGTCATTGGGATAAGTGGTGGGTTAACCTTAAGGACTCCATTAGGTCTTTTGCCACCAAATATAGCCAGCGGCTCAAACTAGATAAGGCTGCGGAGGCAAAGACACTTAGTGCTAATTTCGCCCGGGCGGAGGCTGGTGGGGATCCCCTCGAGATAGCCTTAGCCAGGGAGGCCCTGAGGCGCACGACTAGCGAGCGCTATATGGGTCAGGTAATTAGAGCTAAGTTAAGCAAGATGTCTTCCGAAGCTGTGAACATGGGCGCAGAACTGCGCAAGGAAGAAATTCGTCGGGCCGGCGATCGGTACATTCGAGAGGTGCGCGACCCGGAGGGACATCTCCTTAGGTCCACCGACGACATGTGCGAGGCGTTCCGGCAGCATTTCGAACACCGGTTTACCAAGGAGCCTGGTCTCCGTGACGAGGAGTTTCGCAGCTATTTGGCTGACTTTCCCCGGCTTTTGCCGGCTGAAGCGGCTAGCTGCGAAGGGGAGATTACGGAGGACGAAGTCTACGCGGCTTTGAAGAAGACCGGCAGTGGCAAGTCGCCAGGTTTGGATGGTTTGCCCTATGAATTGTACTTGAGGATGTCGCACCTTTTTGTCCCGCTCTTGACTGTCGTGTTCAACCACTGGTTTCGGCAGGGGTCCATCCCCGGTCGGATCACCAGGGGCGTGATCACGCTGTTGGGAAAAGGCAAGAAGGTTGGGCGGGGATTAGATGATTACAGGCCCATAACTCTGCTAAACACAGAGTTAAAGATTTTGGCCAAGATCCTGACGAATCGCTTGCAGCTAGTTGCCGAGTCTCTGTTGGAACCGGATCAGACTTGTTCTGTGAAGGGACGAACAATTCAGAGCAACCTGCACTTGATCCGCACGATCGTAGAGGGTGTAGAAGACGACGAAGAGGCCGCGCTGATCAATTTGGATCAGTCCAAGGCATTTGATAGGATTGACCATGGCTACCTGGCTGCTGTCCTGCAGGCCGCCGGATTCAAACCCGACTTCAGCCGCTGGATTAGCCTTCTGTATCGCTCCCCCAAGGCTGTGGTACAGGTGAACGGGAAGCTGTCGAGCACTTTCGCGCTGTCTAGGTCGGTCCGACAGGGTTGTCCACTGTCGCCTCTCCTTTACGTCCTGGCGTTGGAGCCTCTCCTTCGCCGGCTAAGGGACGAGACGTGCAGTCCGGTCCTGCGTGGAATTGCTGTCCCTGGAGGAGCTCGAGCCAGGGTTTCCGCGTACGCCGATGACGTAACGACCTTTGTGTCCTCCCGCAGGGACATAAGGGCGGTACAGAAGGCGCTTGAACGGTACGAACAGGTAACAGGGGCCAGAATTAACCGCGACAAGTCGTCCGGCTTGCGGTTAGGTGCCTGGAAGGGTGTTTCCCTCCCGGGGCCCTTCGACTGGACGGACGGGCCGGTCAAGCTCCTCGGAGTTTGGTTCGGTCCGGACTTACAGTTGGAGAAAAACTGGTCAGAAGTACAGGCAAAGGTCGGCGCGTCGGTCGAGATTTGGCGTCGACGGAGTCTCTCCGTGAAGGGTCTGGCGGAGGTGTGTAATACATACCTCTTTCCCAGAATCCTTTACCGGCTGTCTGTACTTCCCCTTTGTGACGATCATGAGAAGGCGCTCGAGCGTTTGCTATTCTCCTGTCTTTGGAGAGGACGCAAACACATGGTCGACAAAGGAGTCTGTTGCCTCCGTCCGTGTCAAGGGGGTCTGGGGATGCCACACTTGAGGAGCCACGTGCTCGCTTCGAGGTTGGCATTCCTCAGGCGCGCGTTGGAGGAAGATCGGTTGCTTGCGGGGGTAGTGAGGGACATGTTCCCTAGCCTCACTGTCACTCCCCCGCTCCTAAGGACTAGCAATAGGCCTTGGGGGCGGCCGAAATTCCTGCTCGAATGTCTGACGGCCCTTCGGGCCATTCCATGGTCCAGTGACCTTTCACGGCCTAGGAGAATCTTCTATCGGGGATTAGTGGAGGGCGCCGTGAAGGATGAACTGTGGAGTAAGCTCGGCATGTCGAGAGAGGAGTATCGCTCTCATTGGTCTTGGGCGCCAGGTGCGGATTGGCTCAACAACTCTGAGTTTTCTCTGACCTGGCGATTGGCTCGGAATGGTTTGTCTCTCAATGACAAGCGTTTCGCAATGGGCCTGGCGGATTTGCCAGATTGTGAACGTTGCGTCCTTGGAATTAAGGAGACGTCTGCGCACGCCTTCTTCCATTGTTCGCGCGTTCGCCCGTTGTGGGCGCGTGTCGGCGAGTTGACTGCTCGTATCGCGCCGCGGGAGCTTGTGCTCATTGATCGCGCATACGCTGTGGACAATGTGTCGCCCCCGTACTCTGGAGTGAAGCGGATGGTGTTTCTGTCGCTACTGGCCACGGCTAGAATGGTGATTTGGATGACGCGTCTGGAGGAAGTCTTGCGGGGAGGTCGTCTTTCGGATCAGGATCTAATCCGATATTTTGAGCACCAGCTCAAAATGAAGATTAGAACTGAACGGAAACGGCTGCACCCGACAGAGTTCAGCGAAAGGTGGGTATATGCGGCGAGCCTGGTTCGCGTGACCGGGGCTAGCCTTGATTTTCTCTTTTAGATCTGCTAGTTGCATCGGGGTGGATTCCTTTGGAACCCCTCCCGTGGTTAAGGTAAGAAGTCTTTTTTGTGCCTAGTTAATGTGAGTGAATGTGTTTGTCCTGGCCTGTTCCCGGCTCCATTGCTTTTGTTATGATCCAGTTCGAGATTCCCATTGTCCAAGTATTATTTTGTCCCGGTTTCACTCTCGGCTGGGTCAGCCTTATACATTCTCCAGTCCAATTTATTTTTGCCCCCTGTTTCTCCATTCCCCTTAGAAAGAGAGCTGCTTGATTTTGTCCCTTTTTTAAGGCAGAATACAGTGGCCTCTTTAATTATGTGGGTGTGTTTGGGTCTTACTAACATTGTGTATATATATTCATTTGAAATTGTTTTTTGTTTTGGGGTTTTTTGTTTCTTCATTCCCCCTTCCCATCATGTCATTTCATGAATAAAGTTTTAAATTTATTTTTGTACACTATTGTAAATATTGTAAATAAACAAATTTTTATGTACATTTGGGGCGTTTTTAGGGCCCTGGTATGTTACTGCGGTATTTTGGTGTATGATAAGTATGAGTGTTGATGGACAAATTTTTATGGTGAATGAGAAAATTGTAACGTATGTATGGGTCGTGAATCTGATTAGCTAGGTATAAGATAGTTACGGAAGACCAACCCAAGTTTTTGTTCCCCCTCCCATTTGTTGGCCTTGTGCCAGAATTTTGTACTTTTGGCAAAATAAATAAGTACTAGCCATTTCCTCCCAATCTTGTGTTGTGTGGTAAATGGCAGAGGATCAAAGTGTAGTATCTGTTCCTGAGTGATACTTACTATTACTTTGGTCAAGTGTGGCATTGTGGTCTCCACCCAAGTTTATTGCTTGGGCTGCGTAAAGTAGCGACCTGCGAAGGACGCGAAAGACCGGAGGCAGGTGTCTCGCGCTTAGCCTCTTAGGAGGCAATGGCCTCCGATAGGCCAGATGTGATCGTTCCTCCCACCACGGCCTCGGTGGGAGGAAAGGAGGGGGATTGGCGGTTGCCTGCCTCACCCCTCTCCTTGGAAAAAGGACCAGGAGTAGCAACCCTACCAGCAGCTCCTGCATCTCCGGTGCCCTCTACGTCTAAGGAGGACGGACAGCGGTGTTCAGCAGACACGGTTTCCCCCGACAAGGCTTGGACCGGGGGGACCATCCAGAAAGTGCGGAAGGATTCAACGTATTATGAGTCTCTAAAGGAGAAATACGCTAAATACGTGACAGGAGCGGAGATTATCTCGGTGCCCGAGACGCTCAGTAACATTGAGCCCAGGATCCTTTCCCTGCTGACCAGGGATCCGAAAAGTCGCAAACTTATCGGGGTCAGCAGGGACGTGGTGGAGGAGGCCATCAAGGCCTTGAAGATCAATGGAAAGATGGTGGCTAGGCGCAGCCACGCCGTGTGGGATGTTCTACTTGGCTCTGCGGAGGAAGCAAGAAAACTGGCCGGCTCCTTTATGGAAACAAAGACGTTGCGCCTGGATACAGAATACATGGGCATGCGCAGATCAAAGATCACTCTCCACGGCGTGCCCATGGACATCTCGTTAGACCATGTCGGGGTGTTTTTCACACAATTCGGCATGGTCGAAGAGGTGAAGGCGCTCACCTCGAAGCAGGGCTTTCTCACCGGTGACGTCACCCTGCAGGTGACGGTCGAGCAAAAAAAGATCGGGAATATCCCCAACATTATCACCTGCAGGGGAAGATCAATTTACGTGATCGTTGAGGGGAGGAAGCCCTTCTGCTGGGTCTGCGGCGATTCCAATCACGTCGCCAAGGCGTGCCCGAAAAAGGATCCGGCCCCTGGGACCCAGCCAGCAAAGCAGCAGCAGGAGAAACCGGCAGCGAAACAACCAGAAGCTCCAACGGAGGCGAAATCGTCTGTTCCGGATAAGGTGAATGAGTGGCAGACGGTCGGCAAGAAAAAGAAGGCGAAGGCACTAGCGGAGAAATCGCCTTCTCCGGCCAAAACGCCTTCTCAGACCAAAACGCCTTCTCCGACCAAAACGCCCTCGCCACCTCAGGAGCCTTCGGAGTCAAAGGTGCCCTCATCACCCAAAGCAGCTACCAAGCAGGGGAAGGCAAAAAAACCTCCCCAAAATGAGGGACCGAAGGAACAACCAAGGGAAGAGCCCATGGAGACTCAAAGATCGGCGTCGTTGAAACGCAGCCGGGAGGACGAAGAAGAGCAGCAAGAGAACTTCAAGAATCGGCGGAAGAGCAGAGAAAGGAGTTCGACAACACACAGGTGCTCCTCGCTTCCTGCCTCACCGGAGAGGCAAACGTATGCGCAAAAGGCAAGAAGCCTCCCCTCGTCCCCGCGGAAAGCTTCCCAGTCCCCTACCTTTAAATTAACCCCCCTGAGACCAGTTGCTTTATCCCCCACTCTCTCCCCTTCTCCTATGTCCACTCCCACTCGGGCAAAAAAGATAAAAGCCCTGCCCAAAGGGGAAGCGCTATTGAAAGTAGAGGAGGACATCTCTGCAGGGTGGTCGTCACAAAGACGAAAACTACTCAAACCACTGCTGAAGATGACCACAGTTGACGGTCTATCTACGGAGGACCCCGAAAAACTTTCCCCAGGCCCCAGGAGTAATTACCCTCGTACGGAATACCGGGGGTAACCTGCGGGTCTGGGACCACATCGCGGAAGCGAAAAAACTTTATCCTAAACTAAGGATGTACATTGAAAGCTCAGCAGAACTTAGAAAAATGTCTAAAAATTGTTCGGGGAGGTTCCCTGTTTTACTCCACCCCAGTTTATATAGGGTGGTAAAACTAATGTACCCCACGGACGTTGGCGGTATTGTCTCAGACGGACGGATTACGTCCGACATAGGAACTGGTTCCCTGGGACAGTCCGTCGGGGTCCTGTCTGCCCGAGATTTTCGCCCCGTATGCATCTAGAGAGCCTTTGTTGCCTGTTTTTCTTTTTCTCTTTTTCAGGTTTAAAAGATGTCTATTAAGATAGCCAGCTTGAATGCGAAGGGCCTGAGGGATCGGGGTAAGGCGGCTCGCCTGCTTCGTGACCTCTTGTCCTTCGGCGTGGATGTGGCCGCGATCCAAGAGACTCACTTTGTTTGCGAAGTCGACTCTTGTGTGCTGTCTAACGACTTTGTCGTCTATTCAGCATATGGGAGCCGGCAAGCCAGAGGTGTTTCTTTGCTGGTCAAGCGTACCCTGGACGCGAAGGTTGACCTTGTCCATGTCGGTGCCGAGGGCCGGCTGATCGTGGCCGATATTGCAGTGAAAAGCAAATTGTTCCGGCTGATTGTGGTTTATGCGCCCAATAAGCAAGGTGAGCGTGTCTCTTTCTTTCGGCTGTTGGAGCCCTTTATGGTGCATTCAACACGGCTAATCTTAGTTGGGGACTGGAATGCCATCCTAACCCCCAAATGGGATAGAGGGAGGGGCGCTAGCGGGAGGAATGATGATCGTAGCCTGGTTGATCTGATCGACGAATTTGGTCTCGTCGATAGATACCGGGTCGATCATCCGGATGGGAGTATGTGGACGTGGGCGCTTAATTGGCCTTCTACCCGGGTATCTGCGTACCTGGATAGGATGTTAGTGAGAGTGGCCGACATAGACTTCTTAGAATGTCCAACGTTCCACTGGCTAGGCTACACGGACCACAAACTCGTTTGTGCCCGTGTGGTGTTAGACTTTAGGCCTAGGTTGGCTGGTTATTGGAAGTTCAATCAGTCCTTACTGGACAGGCGGGACTTTCGTGACCAGCTGACAAAACTAGTTCAGCGGGCGTTAATTGGGCGAGTCATTGGGAATAAGTGGTGGGTTAACCTTAAGGACTCCATTAGGTCTTTTGCCACCAAATATAGCCAGCGGCTCAAACTAGATAAGGCTGCGGAGGCAAAGACACTTAGTGCTAATTTCGCCCGGGCGGAGGCTGGTGGGGATCCCCTCGAGATAGCCTTAGCCAGGGAGGCCCTGAGGCGCACGACTAGCGAGCGCTATATGGGTCAGGTAATTAGAGCTAAGTTAAGCAAGATGTCTTCCGAAGCTGTGAACATGGGCGCAGAACTGCGCAAGGAAGAAATTCGTCGGGCCGGCGATCGGTACATTCGAGAGGTGCGCGACCCGGAGGGACATCTCCTTAGGTCCACCGACGACATGTGCGAGGCGTTCCGGCAGCATTTCGAACACCGGTTTACCAAGGAGCCTGGTCTCCGTGACGAGGAGTTTCGCAGCTATTTGGCTGACTTTCCCCGGCTTTTGCCGGCTGAAGCGGCTAGCTGCGAAGGGGAGATTACGGAGGACGAAGTCTACGCGGCTTTGAAGAAGACCGGCAGTGGCAAGTCGCCAGGTTTGGATGGTTTGCCCTATGAATTGTACTTGAGGATGTCGCACCTTTTTGTCCCGCTCTTGACTGTCGTGTTCAACCACTGGTTTCGGCAGGGGTCCATCCCCGGTCGGATCACCAGGGGCGTGATCACGCTGTTGGGAAAAGGCAAGAAGGTTGGGCGGGGATTAGATGATTACAGGCCCATAACTCTGCTAAACACAGAGTTAAAGATTTTGGCCAAGATCCTGACGAATCGCTTGCAGCTAGTTGCCGAGTCTCTGTTGGAACCGGATCAGACTTGTTCTGTGAAGGGACGAACAATTCAGAGCAACCTGCACTTGATCCGCACGATCGTAGAGGGTGTAGAAGACGACGAAGAGGCCGCGCTGATCAATTTGGATCAGTCCAAGGCATTTGATAGGATTGACCATGGCTACCTGGCTGCTGTCCTGCAGGCCGCCGGATTCAAACCCGACTTCAGCCGCTGGATTAGCCTTCTGTATCGCTCCCCCAAGGCTGTGGTACAGGTGAACGGGAAGCTGTCGAGCGCTTTCGCGCTGTCTAGGTCGGTCCGACAGGGTTGTCCACTGTCGCCTCTCCTTTACGTCCTGGCGTTGGAGCCTCTCCTTCGCCGGCTAAGGGACGAGACGTGCAGTCCGGTCCTGCGTGGAATTGCTGTCCCTGGAGGAGCTCGAGCCAGGGTTTCCGCGTACGCCGATGACGTAACGACCTTTGTGTCCTCCCGCAGGGACATAAGGGCGGTACAGAAGGCGCTTGAACGGTACGAACAGGTAACAGGGGCCAGAATTAACCGCGACAAGTCGTCCGGCTTGCGGTTAGGTGCCTGGAAGGGTGTTTCCCTCCCGGGGCCCTTCGACTGGACGGACGGGCCGGTCAAGCTCCTCGGAGTTTGGTTCGGTCCGGACTTACAGTTGGAGAAAAACTGGTCAGAAGTACAGGCAAAGGTCGGCGCGTCGGTCGAGATTTGGCGTCGACGGAGTCTCTCCGTGAAGGGTCTGGCGGAGGTGTGTAATACATACCTCTTTCCCAGAATCCTTTACCGGCTGTCTGTACTTCCCCTTTGTGACGATCATGAGAAGGCGCTCGAGCGTTTGCTATTCTCCTGTCTTTGGAGAGGACGCAAACACATGGTCGACAAAGGAGTCTGTTGCCTCCGTCCGTGTCAAGGGGGTCTGGGGATGCCACACTTGAGGAGCCACGTGCTCGCTTCGAGGTTGGCATTCCTCAGGCGCGCGTTGGAGGAAGATCGGTTGCTTGCGGGGGTAGTGAGGGACATGTTCCCTAGCCTCACTGTCACTCCCCCGCTCCTAAGGACTAGCAATAGGCCTTGGGGGCGGCCGAAATTCCTGCTCGAATGTCTGACGGCCCTTCGGGCCATTCCATGGTCCAGTGACCTTTCACGGCCTAGGAGAATCTTCTATCGGGGATTAGTGGAGGGCGCCGTGAAGGATGAACTGTGGAGTAAGCTCGGCATGTCGAGAGAGGAGTATCGCTCTCATTGGTCTTGGGCGCCAGGTGCGGATTGGCTCAACAACTCTGAGTTTTCTCTGACCTGGCGATTGGCTCGGAATGGTTTGTCTCTCAATGACAAGCGTTTCGCAATGGGCCTGGCGGATTTGCCAGATTGTGAACGTTGCGTCCTTGGAATTAAGGAGACGTCTGCGCACGCCTTCTTCCATTGTTCGCGCGTTCGCCCGTTGTGGGCGCGTGTCGGCGAGTTGACTGCTCGTATCGCGCCGCGGGAGCTTGTGCTCATTGATCGCGCATACGCTGTGGACAATGTGTCGCCCCCGTACTCTGGAGTGAAGCGGATGGTGTTTCTGTCGCTACTGGCCACGGCTAGAATGGTGATTTGGATGACGCGTCTGGAGGAAGTCTTGCGGGGAGGTCGTCTTTCGGATCAGGATCTAATCCGATATTTTGAGCACCAGCTCAAAATGAAGATTAGAACTGAACGGAAACGGCTGCACCCGACAGAGTTCAGCGAAAGGTGGGTATATGCGGCGAGCCTGGTTCGCGTGACCGGGGCTAGCCTTGATTTTCTCTTTTAGATCTGCTAGTTGCATCGGGGTGGATTCCTTTGGAACCCCTCCCGTGGTTAAGGTAAGAAGTCTTTTTTGTGCCTAGTTAATGTGAGTGAATGTGTTTGTCCTGGCCTGTTCCCGGCTCCATTGCTTTTGTTATGATCCAGTTCGAGATTCCCATTGTCCAAGTATTATTTTGTCCCGGTTTCACTCTCGGCTGGGTCAGCCTTATACATTCTCCAGTCCAATTTATTTTTGCCCCCTGTTTCTCCATTCCCCTTAGAAAGAGAGCTGCTTGATTTTGTCCCTTTTTTAAGGCAGAATACAGTGGCCTCTTTAATTATGTGGGTGTGTTTGGGTCTTACTAACATTGTGTATATATATTCATTTGAAATTGTTTTTTGTTTTGGGGTTTTTTGTTTCTTCATTCCCCCTTCCCATCATGTCATTTCATGAATAAAGTTTTAAATTTATTTTTGTACACTATTGTAAATATTGTAAATAAACAAATTTTTATGTACATTTGGGGCGTTTTTAGGGCCCTGGTATGTTACTGCGGTATTTTGGTGTATGATAAGTATGAGTGTTGATGGACAAATTTTTATGGTGAATGAGAAAATTGTAACGTATGTATGGGTCGTGAATCTGATTAGCTAGGTATAAGATAGTTACGGAAGACCAACCCAAGTTTTTGTTCCCCCTCCCATTTGTTGGCCTTGTGCCAGAATTTTGTACTTTTGGCAAAATAAATAAGTACTAGCCATTTCCTACCCCAGGCCACTACGGATTGGAGGTCCTTTTCAAGCTCGGCAGCGAGGTTCGCTTTGTCGCCTACACCTGGTTTTTTGATCGATGCGAGAGTAGATTGTTATGTCATCGGCGTACAAGCCTACTTGGGATCTAATGGCGTCGGGGAGATCATTAATGTACATCAGAAAGAACGTGGGACCTAGGATAGAACCTTGAGGGACGCCCGCGTTCGTATGGTAGTTTGGGGAGGCATGCGTATTTAATACTACCTTCAATGTGCGGTTAGAGAGGAATGACTGGATGAGGTCAAACAGATGTCCAGTTATCCCGTAGCTCCGCAGTTTGCACATGAGGCCAGCGTGCCAGACCCTGTCGAACGCTTTGGAGATATCCAAGGCAACGGTTCGGGCTTCTCCATTCTTGTCAAGTGCCCGGTATATGTACTCGGTTATGGTCGTTAGCATATCAGCAGTAGACCTGGTGAAGCGAAATCCGTACTGTTTGTCAGAGAGAAGCCTGTGGGCCGTGAGATGCTGAATCACCTCGGCGTTGATAATGGCTTCGAAAACTTTGCCAAAGATCGGAAGGAGACTAATAGGACGGTAATTGGCGGGGTCTGAGGGTTCGCCAGAATTCTTAAATATAGGACCTACACAGGAGGACTTCCAACAGGCAGAGGCTATAGAGTTTAAAGAGGACAGAGGAGAGTTCTGGGGCACATTTCTTCAGTACTATGACTGGGATTCCGTCACCGGCGCTCGTCTTGTGTGGGTCAAGTTGTGCAATTATCTTGGCGACCAGCGAGAGTGTAATGTGGACGTTATTTAGTTGAGCCTTAGTTCTGGGTTGGAAGTCGGGTGTAGTTATTCCTAACGAGTCCAGTGTCGAAATTGTGGAGAATCTACGGGCAAAGCATTCAGCCTTGTCCGCTGGGGAGGTGAGAACTTCAAATGCATTGATTAGTGGGGGTATTGAAGTCTTGCTCTTGTTGAGCACGCTTTTGCAGAGTCGCCAGAAATCTTTGGAGCCAAACTTAGAGGATGCTATGCGTTGCCTCATTCTGGTAGCAAACGCCCTCTTAGCTTCGTTCAGTACTTTTTTACACTTATTCCGTGCCGAGGCGAAAAGGCGCCTGTTTTGGTTCGACGAGCAGCTTCGATAGAGCCGGAAGAAATGGTTCCGTTGGCAATGGCGGCCGAGCAAGCGGGTGAGAACCAGGGGGACGAATTTGGTTTTAACTGGAATTTCCTGGCCGGGATAAAAGCATCGATACCAGCCTTAACCCAAGAGGAGACCTCGAACGCACAGTCTTCTTTAATTTCCTCGCCGATAACAGTTAATTCGAACGTCCATAATACATTCATGTGAATCTTTGTTTTGAATGCGCGCTTGCGTGTGTATACTATCCTATCCACATATATCACTACGAATATAAGCAACAGCATATACACATATACAAATCTCTGAATAAGAGCGACAGATTGTAATTTGCGTCTTGGGGAACTTTTTTCTGGCAGACAGTGCCTAAATGTGCATTCTACAACATCAAAATCAAACAACGCGCATGCGCAAAAATTTAAAGAAATGTAAAATGGCGACAATTTACCTATCGCACTTTGTAAAATTAAAAACATGTATGTCTTTTTTTATTATTTGGACCAGCAAAATAGTCTCTTCTTTATTCAAAACATGCCTACGAAGTAAGAGTTTATAGAAATAAGAAAAAATAAATTGTTGATTTTGTCTTTTAGATCTCACTATATAACCCATTTTATTTCAGTACACATACAAATGACAATATTTATACAGTAGATTGTTTTTATTGTTGGCGCTCGTCTAACAAGGTATTTGCTGGTGAGCTCGTGGTCTCGGGTTTTGCTCTGATTTAATGTCAAAAAAGTGCAAAATTGAAAGAGAAACAAAAAATAATTCTTTTCTGCGTACGAATTCACGCACAGTTTAATTCTACTCAAGAAATTTTTTTGTTCACTTTAATGCAGGGATTACAGCCTATCATTTATATTCTTTGTTGACAACACAGAAAAATATAGAAACTACTCAATCATTTTCCCTAAAGAACGAAATCAAAAGCGCGTGGTTCGTTGCTAGGCGTGTATGTTGACAAACATTTGTGAATATGTTTCTTCGATATTTGTTTATGCATTTGTCTCTGTCTGCGAATACGGCACTCTGTTAGTCTTCCACGTCTGAATCTTCCTTATACTTTGCATATACGCATGGGCACACACACACACACACACACACACACACACACACACACACACACACACGCACACACACACACAGATACACGCGCACACCCCTCCACACTCACACACCACACACACAGGGGATCAGATAGATAGATAGATAGATAGATAGATAGATAGATAGATAGATAGATAGATTTTATAAAATTATTATCTTTAAAGGATAAATTATCTAATACGTGTAATCAAACAATTTCAAATTAAATTGTCACATGATAACGTCTTTCAAACAGAACTAATTAAACGATTAAATGCTGGACAATATCATCAAAGATGAATGAAAAACTCGAAGCAACTGAAATGTGGTTCTACAGAAGGATACTGCAAATATCATGGATCTTGCATGTCAACAATGATAAGGTTTTGGAAAGGATGGAAACGAAAGGGAAATTAATACTGAGCATCTGGAAGAGACAGCTGAAGTTCTTTGAACATGTAATGAGGAAGAAAGGCTTAGAGAATCTGATACTCACAGGTCGGATAGTGGGGGAAAGAGACAGGGGAAAGCAGCGGATTACATCATATTTGAAGGGCTGAGCAAGTGGATGGCAGAGCGGGGTTTGGGTGGGGTAACAGGATAAAGTGTGCTAAGAGCCACCAGGGATAGGGAGACGTGGAAAGCCATGATCGCCTACGCCCTGGCACATAGAAGAAGAATTATTAAGTTTTTGTCAAACATTAACGGAATGTGCAGGTGGTGTAATCGAAACTGGAAAAGAATAGGAATTGGAAAATCGAGTTAGAATACTTCTCTTTAAGTTTTACGCAAATATTCGCCTTGGGAAAGGTATAAATCCATCTCTTCTCCAACGAGCTATGGATTATTTAAGCAAAGAAGACTGAAATATCTAGCTGTAGTTATCAATCAGTCTGTGAGAAAGACAACTCTAAATTCAAAACCATACGTGTCCCAGAAGCTAAGGTATAGATATCTGAAGAGGAACATCAATTAGGTTTCAACCAAAATGCTTCAAGATCAACTCATTCAACAATATATTGTAATAGATTATGTAACTATATTTATACTTATGTATCGACATTTAAGCAAGACATTATTAAAGAATAATATTACATACAATTAATTCATTTACCTTTTTCTTGAAGAATAGAGTCTGGGTTATGTAGCAATCGGAGTCTAACTGTACTGACGAGCTGTCATACAGCGAAACAGATCTGTCTGCGGATGACAATATATATATATATATATATATATATATATATATATATATTACGCTCTCACACCCTGATTGAGCATTCTGGAAGAATGGTAAACTTTGAAAAACAGTAGCTACTCTGGCTTGTACGCATCGCTCATTCAGTAATGGATTAGGGCACTCTGGCTATTGGGCGGGTATAATGACAATATACACGCTAAAAAGTCTGCCTTCTTCTACCGAACACCCATAGCCCAAAGGTAGAATCGCCGACTTAAACCAATTCGGTTGGGTTTCAATCTTGGGTTAAAAGCAATTGGAGTCTAACCGTACTGATGAGCTGTGATACAGCGAAACAGATCTGTCTGCGGATATATATATATATATATATATATATATATATATCTTAAAAGAAGTACAAACAAATGGGTTAACACTCCGCTTTTTGTAGTAATTTACTTTTTGAAGAGTGTTCGATACTTAATAGAGCATTATATATAGTAATATTTTTATTATAATTGTTTATAATAAAAAAAACATAGTTTACTGCAACACATGAGTTGTTGTGATTCGGTGCCTGTTTATTAGCACCTTAGCAGACAGTGAAATATTTTTTTCTTTTAGGAATCTTTATATATAGAAATTTAAAAACAACACAATTGTTACAATATCCAGTCAATTAAAGAGTGGAAGAGGTATTCGGACGGTTTGTCTCAATTAACCAATAGAAAGTAAGTTCATGATGGATAGGAGGAAAGAGATTATTCGGGTAGCGGGCTAGAAAATTGAAATATCATGAAACCCCAGACTTTTTGGTGTCAGCTATGAAACATTTAGATGTATACATTTGTATCTTAACATGTCTGCAATGATGTCGGATGTATTCATGAAACGGTTACTAGAGTTTTTTTTAAGCTACTACGTAAATTGGTAGAATAGTTATAAATATGTGAGTTAAAATATAATGTACATATGTCATCGAATTTGAATTTTTTTGTAAAAATAGAAAACATGACTCATGTAAATATTTACAAGTTCTGTTCTTTCTTTTTTAATATTTTCCACTTACAATAGGGGTTTCTTTAATTGCAAATAGTATGTGTAAAGTGATGTGCTACTGCAGCAATCCTTTTCTATCGTTCCGGGCCGATATCAACTGCACTACAACGCACTTGTCTCAATTAACAAATAGAATGCAAGGTCATGATGGATAAGAGGAATGAGATTATTAGGGTAGTGGGGTAAAGAATTGTAATGTCATGAAAACCCAGAAATTTTAGTATTTATTATGAAACATTTGGATGTAAATTTTATGACAGTGTCCTCAAAAATAAGAAACGAGGGTTACAAATGCCCTGACATCAAATACAACAAACACAATAATAATAATAATAATAAGAAGAAGAATGAAAAGAGAAAAATCATTTGGAATACAGATCTATTTAAACAAATGAATAGTACTAAGTCACGGCATAACTTTCTCAAATTGGTGGAGAAACACCTCCCTAAAGATAAAACCCTAAGCAAAATTTTTAACGGAAATACTGTTAAACTGAGTTAAAGCTGTATGGTTAAGCTTGAGAAAATCATCAAAAAACACAATAAGTGAATTTTAAGCCAATATAACAAGCTAAGTAATCAATAACATCCTAAAAAAATTAATAATAATAACCCCAATACTTGCAATCGTCGAAAACCGATTGAGTGCTCATTATAAAAGAAATGTCTGACTCCATAGCCCGCATATGATTTATTTTTACCATAGAAAATCCGACAGTATTTTTTTTATATCGATTGTACCAAGAACCCATTTAAAACCCTCTATTATCTTAGCACATCTTATCTTTTCATAATAAGGCTTACCGCCGTATCATATCAGTTTTCACATACTAATTGCAATTAAGAAAACCCTATCGTCTAATGGAAAATATTAAAAAAAAGAAAAAACAGAATTTGTAAATGAGCCATGTTTTCTATGTTTACAAGAAAAAATTCAAATTATTAAATTCCCGAAATCAAACCTGCTAATCAAACGTAACAAAGTAACTTCTAGTTGTCATCATCGTCTAATGTCTCTATATATATATAAAAGGCAATCTGTGAGTTTGTCTGTGACTGTTCCCTATGCACGCCTACATTTTTTAAGCTATACCATTCAAATTTCTAGGGACACATATCTACAGGGAAGCCAGGTCCACACATACTTATTGAGTTTAAGTTCAGCAATTTTTACCTTTCGCACTTTTTGGCCAACGGAACCAATTCTTTACATTTGCTCCGTAAATCCTCTAAGATCAAAAATGGTTGCTAGATTACGTCACAGAAATCAAATCACACATGTCAAACGCGACTAAAAAATAATGAGACTTTATACTTAATTTTTTATTCCGACGTTTTAAAAATTCATGTCAACAAATAAAATGTGATAATTTTGAAACAAAAGAAATATTTTTTTTTAAAAAGTGTTTTTTCAGACAAAAACAAAATATCTAAAAACACAGGGTAAATTTTCGTTTTAGGACTCGAAAGCTAATATCCCTTCAATTTTTTCTAAAATAGTCTTTTTCCGTGCAAATGTATATGCTGAACTCAAATCAGCAATTATATATTGAAGAAACCGATCTTTTTTTATGTTAACGACCAGAAAAAATCAGACTTCTTCTCGCTCTTTTTGTCAGCCATTACCGGCTTAGTGAACGACATTCACTACTGAACAATTTGGGCCTGTTTTCTTCCTTTAAAGAAAAGTCCTTGCAGAAATTAGTACGCTTTTTTTTTCGGTACATATTTTCAGAAAAAAAATGATTGACATTGAAACAAGTGAAAACAATTTTGCGTGTATAAAATGTTATTTGCGTGTGTTTGCGCTCGGGTCCTAAAACGAAAATTTACCATATGTACATTTTTAAATATTCTCCAAAAATTCATGAAATTCATTTAGTCAACAAAAAATGTAAATATTTTCCCCCGTAATGTTGAAATAAAAACAAACGCAATGATGTTTACAATGTCACACAAAACATCAACTCACGTTTACGCAAAACAAAAGAAAATAGATTTTTTTAATGGAATTTTTTAACAATTTTTAAACAACAATTTTTATATCATTATTTTTTTTTTATTTTTAAAATCTTAAAGTAAGGCGGCGACTACAAACGCGCGGGAATCGCAACACGCTGCATTTATCATCTAATTAATAAAAGTTGCGCGGGCAACGCCGGGCTATGATGTAGTATACCCTAAATTATAGTTGATTTATTTTCTACTATGACAAAACCAGATCTCATAATCTATGATCTACCTTCTAGCATAAATATATGGATTCTCCCATCTTATGATAATTAATTTTTTCGGTTAACTGATATATCACCTAATTACATGTTTGACGTACATTATATTTTAACCCTTTCCCATTTTCATAACTATTCCACCAATTTAAGTGATAACAACTTAAAAAAAATTGTAACCGTTTCAAGAATACATCCGACACCATTGCAGACATGCTAAGATACAAACCCATACATCCATATGTTTCATAGATGACACCAAAAGTCTGTGTTTTCATATTTCGAATCTCTACCCCGATATCCTAATACTCTCATTCCTCCTATCTATCATGAACTTACTTTCTATTGGTTAATTGAGACAAAACCTCCGGATACCTCTTTCTCTCCTTAATTGACTGGATGTGGTAACAATTGTGTTGTATTTAAATTTCTGTACATAAAGATTCTTAAAAAAAAAATATTTTCACTGCCTGATAACAAAAGAAAATCAAAAAGAAAATAACACGACAGTACAAAAATAATATTAACTAAACAATGTATGGGCGGTGGATGTGTGCTAAGGTGCAGTGGATATCTCCTCAGAATGCGAAATCGGAGAGGCGAGTTCGAATTAACGTATGCTTCTTTTGTAAAAAATAAAAGCATGCAGAAACGTTTCAAATAAGTTTTCGTTCTGAGCGCTTTCGGTTACTCTGTGTGTGTATATATGTCTATATCTATGCCAACATCCTTGACATCCTTTTCTATATCTGCTGAAGTTATTTTCTTTTCTTATTTAGGCTGTTTGCTGCCAGTATACGACATATACGCTTGGGCGATCATGTCTCGAAAGAAGAATTTTTCCGCAGTAGGTTGACATTATTTTCTGCGGTAGACTGGTTACCAACTAAAACTATAGATCCCGATCTGTTCTGCTAATAAACCCATAGATTGGAGGGAAGAGACAATTAATGCATTTCCCAAAGGTATCTGCACAAAAGTGAATGCAACGAGATCAATTAGAACAGGGGTTTTCAAACTTTTTGACTTACGGACACCTTTATTAAAAATTTATCCATGGGTGACACATGTACCCCGAAAAAAAAGTAAATTTAAGCATCAAGCTCTTGCGTGTGTAAAATAATTTTTGTATAAAAAACGTTGACATGTAATGGGCGATAGCGCAAGCTTTTGTCATTTGATAACATTAATAAGTAAAAATAAATATCCATACATTGAAAATTTATACTTTGAATTTCACGTGATGAGATAATTCATGGACCCTCTATCTTGTCTTTGCAGGCCCCCGTGGTCCGCTGACAACACTGAAAATCCCTGAATTAGAATTTCTCGTTCAGAGTCGATATCCACGGCGCAACAACGCAAATCCTACCAGTATATGCCAGTGATATGCTTTTGATTCTTCCCAAATATGTCCAGGCTGCTGAGCAGTTCTGACAGATCTTTGTACTAGTCACTATTTCTCAACTGATCATATTGATTGAGTATTATATATTATAAATTCAAAGGATGAACCTACTTTTTCATTCTAGTGGTCAGCTTCTTTTTAATCGTCCTGCTGTTCATAAAAGCATTATTATTATTATTATTATTATTATTATTATTATTATTATTACTACTACTACTATTTGCACGCAGAAGAAAACATTGACTTAAATCGGCTAAAAGGACTTGAAAATGATAATTACTTTACCTCTAAGCAACAATAATGTAAGTGAATGCTAGCAATAGTAATAAATAATTTTACTAATAATAACGATAATATCAAAATAAGCGTTTATGATAAAATCACTTTTAATAGTAATAACAATAACTGCAAAGTAAAAAAAAAATGTGTGTGAACCAGTACGAACTTCGATGCGTTTTAATAACCTGCGACAATCGACAATTTGGGGGCGGTTGTTATGCAAGCATTCGGGTGGATAGTTGCACCTGTTGACCTGCAAAGTCTGGTGCGGGGTACATGTGGTGGGTGCGGACTGGCTGGATAGGTAAATGTAAGATATGACGCCGGCGCCAGCTATTAGGTGGCCGAACAGAGAACTGTCGTCAGCGAAGCTAGTCACTAACAATTCTTTGGCTTGGTTAAGCAAATAAAACAAACAGCGCTTACGCCCGCCTTTTTTACTCATACAATTTAGCAAAGAAATTTCGCTGGCTCTTACCGGCACCACCTTCATTATTAATGATATTGCAATAAAGAAAACAACAAAAGAATCGCAAATAATAATAACAACTAGTAGTACCCGTGAAAATTTCGCGATTTTTCTATTTGACTTTTCTGATGTATCATAATATTTAATGAATCAGTCAGTTAAGTGCCATACGTGATACACGCTTGGGCAATCATGTCTCGAAAGAGACATGACTGACTGGGCAGAAAATTATCCCGCAGTAGGTTGCCATTGCTTTCTGCGCTAGATTGGTTGCTAACCAAGGCTATAGAGCCCAATCTGTCCTATTATTTAACCCATAACTGGAGGGAAAAGACAGATTAATACCTTTCCCAAGGGCATTTGTGTGTAAGTGAATTTAATGAATAAATATGTTAATTACGAGTTCCAGGATAAAAAAAAGTTATCCAGAGAAATTTCCCTACTTCATTGTTAAATATTTAAGAATTTAAAAAAAGCAATATTTCAATATCAAACATAAAAATGAAATGTAGATGATTATATAAAGAAGTAAGAGGATACAAATTAAAAGTTATGAAATTGACAAGTTCTTCCATTTCACTTAAGCAGAAGGTAAATTTATGAGAGTGTTATCGTCTCCTCTTAATCTCTTGATTTCTCTTTCTCTTTCTTTCTCTTTTAATGTTGTGACTGGCCATAACTACCAAGTATTTAGAAAACAAGACAAATCACTGACCCCGGTAAATCCCTTCAGAAGTAGGCAATCATGGCTCTTCACAATTTCCTGTCCTTTGAAACTGCGTCTTTGATATGTCTTTTCCGTCTTCCGTCGAGATCTAAACAGAATATTCCATCATTTATGGGGCAGTAAAAGAGCGTAACGTTCTTGCTAAGAAACAAAGGAACAATAATAATAATAATACCTTCAAATTAAAATGAAAAAATGTGTAAATTGATAAATGATCTAGAAAAAGATGTATAAATTGAAAAAGAATCTGGAAATTGAACTAGAAAACATGTGGAAATTGAAAACAAGAATAGTACCTGTGAGAGTAGTTGCGCTTTGAATGATAAAAAAGGAACACAACACGTTGAAAAAATCCCTGGAAACCCCAGCTTAAGAGATACACAAAACCTTGTTTTGTCAAGTGCAGCCCACACACAAAGTAGAACTTTGTCCATGTAAATCTAGTGATTGTATGGGAAGAAAAAAATTGAAATGTAGCCATAACAACACACAATGACCAGCCTTAGATTTTTTTTTCAGACTTGGTAGGTAGTGTGATCATAGCAAGAATCGATTTACGATAAAAATGACACAAATAATAAGAATAAGAAGAACAATAGACTATCTAAACTCAGGATGTTCTGTAATTGCCCCAAATGAATATAAAAATCGGCACGATATACTGGGGCAATATTTGGACAATTCTGGACAATGTGCAAACACTACATAAAATATGTAAACAAACACTGGTATTAACATCACCAAATTTAAAATTATACATTTAGTAGTCCATGAAGTTCAAAAACATGGTGACCGTTGCCATAAATTATAAAAAGTCGTTTGATAAGTAAGTCACAAAGAACTCTTTGAACTACGAGGTAACACTGACATATTTCCACAGACAACCGTACCTCCCTCCCATTAGCATGGAACATTAGCATGGAACAGGCTTGCCTCCCAGAGAGTAAATCACTACGCCTGCTTGGCCTGACACTCTCAGCGGACCTCAAGTGGAATGACTACGTCGAATCCATTGCTAAATCCGCAGCTATGAAAGTCGGCTCTCTGTGCAGGGCCCGGAAATTCTTTCCGCCTGAATCTATCTTGCAATTATATAAATCCACATCCGCCCGAGTACTGCTGCCACATCTGGTCGGGTGCCCCTTCTATTCTCCTCGGGATTCTTGACAAAATACAGCGAAGAATCTGTAATGTAATTGATGCCAACTTGGCTGACCACCGCCAGTATCTCTCTCACCGGCGTGACGTGGTTTCCCTGTGCCTCTTCTGTAAATACTATCATGGCTTCTGCTTTGACGAACTTAAATCACTGGTGCCCCCTAGATGTGAATTTGCACGAGATACTAGAATGGCAACTAGGTCCCACCCTTTTACAGTGAAACCGATGAAATGTAACCGCAATTTCTACTCCAACAGCTTCTTTCCCGACTGTGGAATTCCCTACCGCATGCTTGCTTCCCCGACGGCTACAACCTCCAGGAGTTAAAATGTAAGGTCAATAGGCACCTCCTAACACACTAACTCACACCCACCGTCTCCAACTCTCTCCCTATGTACATGCTAAATCGTCTATCACCCTCCTTCTGATTTCCTGTACCCAATCCCTCTATGTAACCCCCTGCGCTATAGTGGCAGTGGAATGCCTTGCTTGGGGTGACACGATTAAAAAAAGAAATATTTGGAAAGAACCTATAGTAGATGCAAATCGCCTGCATATGGCTAGAATATAGACAGGGATGTAATATACGGATTTTTTCAACGGAAAGTTGAAACTAAAAATCTAAAAAAATTAAAAGTTCTAAAAGAATTTATTATTGGCCACAACTTTAACAAAAAAAGAAATTCAGTTGAAACTATGCCGATAGCAGACACGGAGTAGAATCTAAAATAAATTTTTTCAGAAGGTAGTGAAGTAAAGAACTAAACATAAATTGCAAGAAGACAGAATCCGTGGTTGTTAGCAAAAAGCTTCCAATATGTAAATTACGACGTTTCTGCCGTTGTACGCTCTGGCCTTCTTCAGGTTCTGGGAATTTCGAACCTTAAGGACACATGACCTAATGGATATAGACGTTGGTTAGTTCCTTACTTGATTCTTGGAGTTGGGAGTTCAATACCAGGCTACAGCAGTGGTGAACAAGTAACTTGCAAGGTTAGAGGGTGATAACTCATGACTTCCAATCGAGACTTTACACAAGGAATAAGGATGATATACCCCAATGATTGTAATAAAAGGTTCGGGTCAAAATTCCCAGTACCTGAAGAAGGCCGGAGCGTACAACGACCGAAACGTCGTACAAATCACAACAAAGATGAGGACAATAGTCCGAATGATGTAAATAATGTAAATACTACCTCATCTCAGAAATATAGACAAATGTAAATTACGAATTGGATACACTAAAATGAAACAATTTAAATATCTGTGAAATGAGGATGGAAATCGCGAATGATCCTTTTAAAAGCTAAGCAAAATATTAAGAAACAGAAAAACGTCTATATAAACGAAGAAAGAAATACTGGAATTTTAGGAAATGTCACTTCTTCTTTATAAAAGTGAATGCTGGACAATTTCCTCACAGATGAAAAATCAATAGAAATGTGGTTCCACAAAAAGATGCTAAGAATACCGTGGACGAAACTACTACGAAGTTTTAGAGAAAATACAAACAAAAAGGACACTTATACTTAAAATCATGAAATGATAGTTGAAATTTCGAGGGCACATAATGTAGAAAGAATGCTTCAAAAATTTAATATTCACAGAATAGATAAGCAAGAGGGGAACAACGCAAAACTTACATACCGAACATGAGTAAATAAATAACAGAAAAAACTTTCGGTGGTACAACAAAATAACAAAATTTTGTAAGCGCTGTAAACGACAGGAAATTGTGGAGAGCCATGATTGCCAATATCTTGACTAGAAATGGCACATAGAAGAAAATGTTTTATATTAATTTGGCTAAATAAAGCTCGGCTGACCAAAAAAACAGTCCATCTAGAGCAGCGGTCGGCAAGACCCGACCCGCGGGCCACATCCGGTCCTCAGGCGAATCTTGTCCGGCCTGCTACCTTACTCTGGACACGATATAAATATAGGTAAACCAAACGAAAGTAACAGTTGATAGTCTGAATATATTGCGTCGAAATTAAAAACAACATTATTTCTTTTTACCTGGAGAATGTGATTACTTTTATTTTTTTATTTGTACGGATGGGCAAAATTTGCGTACGGCCTCAATTTCACTTTTTCTGTGAAATTGCTTTCGTGAGCGTGCACTTTAAATGAATACAAAATAGTGTTTTCAACCGATTTTAATGGATTTTTTTTTCAATACTGATTTATGAAACATTTATTTTAAGATGTAATATTTTTAGCAAAATTCCTGTCAGGCCGTTTCTTTTTTTCATGCTTTAGAAACCTGTCGTTTATCTGATTGAGAAAGAGGTGAAATACTTCCTGCAACACCGAAATTATTCACTTCCTGGTGATAGTAGTTTGTTGTATTCCTACAGTTTACAGTAAAATAAAGATTTCTTTGTTAAATATGTTTGAATTTTTCTTTTTCTTTTTCTTTTTTTTTTTTTTGTCATTCCTGTAGTAAAATATGTGATATTGTTTAAATACAACTAAATTATATTGAATCCTTGCTTTCTTCAAACACGTAGAAAATGTTTTCACATATTTAGTTCTCCTCCATGACACTGGAGCCATAGCTATTTGGCGATCCTCTATCACTCTACATAGCTTTTTGGCCCTCACTCTCCAAAAGGTTGCCGACCCCTGATCTAGAGAAAGGCACCCTGAATTCAAACCTCTTCTGCGTTGCGGTCAATCTAAATTCAGGAAAATTTATAGAAGACATAAAAGTGCAGCCCCGATGGTTACTGGTTGTAAATACTGACAACTTAGCGGCAACTCCTGCAGCTAAGCGAATTCCAAATGTAATACACTCTATTCCTTTGGATTTTGTCGATAATTCCGAGAGTTGTTTTATGAGGCGTGGGCTTCAATACACCATCATTCAGGAAAAAATCATTCTAGTCTCACCACAAAACGACTGAATTTTGACCAAACATTGCGCTACTTTTATCTCACTAAATAAACTGATGCTTACTTAATTCATTGTAATTTCTGTCAAGTAAGGGTGATATTTGACAATAAACCAATGGTTGGTACTCAATTAAATGAATTAATCTAACCAAATCTAACGATTTAGAATGATAGGTTGATACTTGTTATTAATATGTAAGAGAAATAAAATGAAGGAAAGTATCGTAAAAAGTCCACACTTTTCTTATTTTAATACATAATTATTTGAATGACCCTTAAAAGGAAATTTACTTCGTGACGTTACCAGCTACATCTAACGTCTTCATAACATCATTCAATTTAACGTTCTTTCATTGATTTTTGATGCCATGTAATTTGGAAAATGGAAAAATCTTTCTAGTCAGTACCTGTCGTTCGGTAGGAGAGTGAGGCGTCTGCAAAATGGAAAGTACAGATGGGGCAATCTTCACCCTTGTGTCACTTTTAGCTGTTGCGGCGTAGGTGTGCGAATTTACGCTTTGATAAAAGGCCATTAACACATTTTTGCCATGGATGTTAAAACAGATGACGCTTCCCTGTTCTTTGGTCAACAAATTGCAGTATCCAACATCACTACTAAGAATTAATGTGCTTATGACTGATATAGCTTTCGATGTGCCCTGTGTTAATTTTTTGTTTTAAACCATTCTCTGATCTACGGCGATCCTCTAAATAATAATAATAATAATTCGGTTCCTTTGAATATGCTTTCTTTTGTTTCTTTTTTAAAAGGCGACACATGTTCATCTCATGCGCCAACTGTGACCAGCTTTTAATGTTGAACCGGTCCGAACATTCTCACACATAAAATTACAAAGAAAGTAGAGTTCGGCGCACGTGGCAGGGCAAGTTCCATGCAGTTGCAAAAGCAATTTTCAATGACATTACAATCTGTCGCTCTTATTCAGAGACCTGTACATGTGTATATGCTATTGTTTATATTCGCGTTGATGTACGTGGATAGGATAGTATGCACACACAAGCACGGATTCAAAACAAAGAAAGATTCACACGAATGTATTATGGACGTGCGAATGGACATTAACTGTTATCGGCGCGGAAATTAAAATCACCGAACTGACTTAAGGGTGCATGAATCGATATTCTTACAGCTATGGGTTAAATCGCAGGGCAGAAGGCTATCTTGCTTTGGGTTAGTAAGCAGTCTTGGAGAAAAATAAATGGGGTATATGGACATTTCGTGATAAACAATCAATCCTTTCTTCCACAAAGGTTTCACCATTATAATCAAATCATCTCTGCAGATAATTTAGCGATTCATTTAAAAAATGAAATGACCGGCTCTCATATGTATACAGTTATACGAGTATCTACTATATATAGGTGCGATGGGTAAATTTTTGCCGTTTTATATATATATATATAATTTCGCGCATGTGCAAACGAATATAATCTCTAGCGGACAAACAGCGGCATTAACCATATAGCGTTACTTATCTTCCGTATTCTGATCAATAGATCGCGCAGTAGAATTAAACTGGAGACAGAATATGAACGGTACGGGTTCGTCAAAGACACTTGAAAAACGAACGCGATATTTATGCACAGAAATATATAAAAAAAAGCAATACAAATGTACATGGGTGTGTATATCTACATTATAGATTACGCTAAGGCGACCATAATCTATTAGAATTGCTCAATAATCTTCATATATTTGGGAATGAGATTAGAATAATCAAGAACCTATAATGGCAGCAAATTGCCTGCTTACGGATAGAAAATTACTTCAGTAGATATACAAAAAAGGGGTGTAAGACAAAGATGTGTCTTCTTGCCGGACTTCGGCATATACAGTAAGCCAATTCTGAGAGAATTAGATATAATAGCAAAACTGATTATTGGCGGCCACAATCTTTACAACATATGATATGCAGATGAGATAGTGCTGATAGCAGACACGAAAAGATATTTACAAAATCACCTCCAGAATGTAGTGGAGCAAAGCGAAAGGAAATTATTAAAGATGAATTGCAAGAAGACAGAATGCATAGTTGTAAGCAAAAGATTGAACCCAACGTGCAAATTATAAATCGGAGGTCCAAAATTCAAACACGTAAATATTCGCAAAGTGCTTTAACAGAGGACAGAATGTATTTTTTCTTCTATTTTCTTCTTCTATGTCCCTTGTCCTTTCAGGACGTAAGCGATCACGGCTCTCCACGTACCCCTATTCCTGGCGGCTCTTAGCACGCTTTCTTCTGTTACACCATGAAACCTCCGTTCTGTCATCAACCTGCTCAGGCGTTTCAAATATGTTATCCGCTGCTTTCCCGGTCTCTTTTTCCCTGTCTGGCCTGTTAGTATCAGATCCTCAAAGACCTACTTCCTCGTTGGAACTTTAGCTGTCTTTTTCTGATGCTCACTATTAATTTCCTTTTCGTTTTCAAAACCTCACATGCTCGATCCATGATATCCAAAGCATCTTTCTGTTGAACCACATTTCAGTTGCTTCAAGTTTGTCCTTCATCTTTGACGAGATTGTCCAGTATTCACACTCATATTGAAGAACTGACATCACGTTTTCCTGTCCCTTTGTTCTCGACTCGGCTTTTGGAACGCGTCCTTTGCCATGCCAATTCGCCTTCCGATCTCTGGATCTCAGTGTCGCACTTATGGGATGAAGTTTAGACTTTTGGTCATTATTTAGTTTTAGGTAAGATAGTTGAAATTTCTTTTCGTGTCTGTATTTGGCAATGGGATCTTATGTTTTAGGAGTACATCTTGCTCGTGAATATTTATGACTTTCTACTTATGATAAACAGTTGGTGGTATCATTTTTTTAAGATATAAAGTCTGGCAGTGTATTTCTTCTGGGCCTTAATAGGCCACAACACTATTTTCAATTTCACAGTATGAAGCAGGCTAGACCTCATCATAATCTGTAGAGTATTTTTATTTTCAGTCAGTTAAGTACCATACGTGATAAACGCTCGGGCGATCATGACTGACTTGGCTGAAGATTTTCCCGCAGTAGGTTACCATTACTTTCTGCGGTATACTGGTTCCCAGACAAGGCTATATGACCCATTTAAATTATAGGTGGCGGGTGAGGTGACGGATTAATACCTTTCCTAACGGTATTTACGCGTAAGGGAATGCAACAAATCCAACTGAATTTGTACTCGACTAGCCGAGATCACTGTACCACTATGCACATCCAACCCGAGCATATTTTTGCGAGGTAGTTAATCTGGGATATTACACTGGTACGCGAGAGATAGAATCCATGTACGCAGCTACTCGTTCAGGGCTCTCAGTACCTGGCTACTGAGCGAAAACGATAGATGCTTTTCAAAACTATATTTTTCTGATTCTTTTTTTGTTAATTCAAAAAGAGAATATAGTGAGCTCGCTGAAATTCTTATAACAAATCCTTTATACCTTTCCTTTTAACACATTACTCTGGGATTAGCTTTTGTCCTATAGCCTTTTTTTTCTGGCGTCCATCGATCCAGGTAAATTTCAAACTAAACACTTTATTCACTCTACGAGAGCAGATAATTCTCATTCTGCTCTTCATATTTAAAATGATTTGCCTTGGATGTCTTTTTTGACGTTTGAAAAAAATACACTTCCCATTTGAGGTCGAGTCCGTAATAATCGGCCAAGGGCTTAAGGACAATAAAGACTCTTTGTAAATTGTCAACTATATGTAGGTAAACATTACTCGCCTATGTCGGAGTCTACAATAACCAACTCTGTTGGAGATTCTTTTTGTCTTTTTATTATGAGACTGATATGCTTTGTGATGCAGTGGATATCGGCCTGAAATAAGAAATCAGAGAGCCGAGTTCGAATTTCAAATGAATTCGTTGCATTCACTTATGAGCAAATACCTTGGGAAAGGTATTAATCTCTCTCTTCTCCCTCTAGCCATGGGTTAAATAGCAAGACAGATTGGGTTCCACAGACTTGATCGGTAGCCAGTCTACGCCAGAAAGTAATGGTAACCTATTGCTGGAAAATCTTCTGCTCAGTCAGTCATGTCTCTTTCTAGACATGATCGCCGAAGCGTTTATGACGCATTTAACTGCCTCTTCAATTATTATTGATTATGCCTCTTCAACGGATGTAGTCAGCGCATTCTATACACTGTCGATAAGATAAAAATTAAATTGTAAGAGTAAACTTATAATGTAATTGCATTATTGCAATTTGCTGAGTAACTTTTCTGAATGCCGCGTCCTTTAAGGTTGTTGGCGATTATAACTCTACACCACTTCCTAGTCTTTAAAGCTTTTATTAAAATTTGTCTTTTTTGTTGTCTTTTCTAAACATTGTTCTCTTAACCATTTACACCAGCTTGTTATTTACGTTGTTTGTCGTTCTCTCTCTCTCTCTCTCTCTCTCTCTCTCTCTCTCTCTCTCTCTCTCTCTCTCTTGCTATCCATATTAAAAGACGGCAAAAGAAAAAATGATGGCAAAATATCGGAGAGCAATATATATATATAATCAAATAAATTGAAAACAGTCTTTACTATAACTGATAGAATATATATATATATATATATATATATATATATATATATATATATATTGTTCACTACTCGATGATATAATTATTGTAAAACATAAAATAATAAGAGTCAGCTTTCATTCTTATATCACGGAAGTTCTATTCCCAACCTTCTTCAAACATGCTGCACACAGATTTGCTGCCCTAATCTCCGAACAGATCCTTTCTGGAATGGAGTTTTTTATATGCCTCACCCAAAAAACAACAAAAAGCAAATAGTCAGGCCTGACTCACCCCTGAAAACGCTACAAAGAACGGTATAGTCTGGCTCTTTCTTCTTTCGGAGCTGCCTGAAATCACTGTAAGTGAACTATGGAAAAGGCAAAGTGCAGCTAAGCGCGAGCTGTCCAGGCTCGGGTTGAAAAGAAACAAATTAAATCTCGCGAAATCTGAATGATCACCAACTATATTAAGAACAGAGGGAAAGCGGCTGTGCCAACTATTATAAACAGTTCGGAGGTCATATCCTCCTCGATAATTATTCGCCTCGATCTTTGCCTCAAACTCAACGTTGGATGACAAAGGGCTTTCCTCGTTCCAATTAACATGTCACACTGAGCACAATCTCAATAATGTACTCATTTTAATCTAAAAGAAATCTCTTGACTTATCAAAAGCTTCAACCACAAAATAGCCACTGGCCCGGATGAAATTCCAGAAATCGTCCTTAAAAACATAAACCCAGAATTATCCTCGATACTAGGAAAATTATTTAACCGCTGCTTGAAGGAGAAATCTTCTGAAGCATGTGGAAGCTGGCAAGTATATGTCCAGTCTTCAAGAACGCGAGCAAACGATCCACGTTCTCCCAGTAAAAATACACAGTCTCTTCAGAATCACCATTAAATTTTTCTTTTTGGATAGGAACAATCTCTTCTGCGAAAACCAGTAAGGGGTTTCGATCAACCGAAAACACTGTTGACGTCCTAACTACCATTACACATATAATTCGTGGCAAAGGACGCGTTCCAGAAGCTGAGCAAAATACTAACACACAGGAAAATTTCACTGGAAACAAAGAAAAGAGTGCTGGACTGCTACGTGATGTCAGTTCTTCAATACGGCAGCGAATGCTGGACAATATCATCGAAAATGAGGACAAAACTGGAAGCAGCGGAAATGTGGTTCTACAGAAGGATACAGCGGATATCGTGGACTGAGCATGCAAGCAACGATGAGGTGTTGGAAAGAATGGCAACCAAAAGGAAATTGATACTGAGCATCAGGAAGAGACAACTGAAGTTCCTGGGACACGCAATGAGGAAGGAGAGCCTGGAGAACCTGATATTGACTGGCCAGATAGAAGGAAAGAGGGACAGAGGAAGGCAGTGGATAACATATTTGCAGGGTCTGATCAGGTGGTTGACGGAACGGGGGTTGACAGGAGTAACGGGAGCAAACATACTAGGAGCCACAAGGGATAGGGAGACGTGGAGAACCATGATCGCCTACGTCCTGAAAGGACATGGCACATAGAAAAAGAAGAAGTTTCTTAACGACACACATATCGCAAGAACCATAGCATTAAATGTGTCAAAGGCCTTCAATAAGATGTAGCAAAAGGTTTTACTGCACATGATCTCTAGCTATGGAATCACTGGAAGAGTTTTCACTTTTATAAATGCCTTCCTAGATAGAAATATGTATATATTTATTTTAACGTTATTATTGTTCATCTTTAAAATATATAAAATATTTTATAATAAAATATTGTTAATTCAATGTCAAATTTACTAGAACATTTTTGTTTCTCTCTGAAAATTACTAAGAGAAAACCCAGTATAAAAATATTTCAAAAATGAAATGCAAAATGGAAAATATATCTGTAATATCTACAGAAAATAATAGAAGTTTATTTATTTAAAGAAAATCCGTTTTGTCTAAACTTTCAAAACCTTACTCGTGTGAAGTTTTAATACACTATTTTGTAAATAAAAAATGACGCCTTCTTTTTTAGCATAAAAGCATTTTTATCGGGGTCCCCAGTTCAATGGTTTAGCTACTTCAATAATAAAATGTGTAAGGTTTCTTGCAGTAACATTTTATAGTACATGAAATAATGTAATGAGAAAGATTACATGCACAAAATAACGAACCAATTGATTTACAAGGAAATAATACATTTATTACATCAAAACAAGAGTTTCTTTCGTTAGAATTAAATTGCATATACAAAGAATTGTTCATAAATATTTTTGAATCGGACTACCTGTGTTGGTGTTTTCATATCTCTTAAACGTGGAAAATTCATGTTATCGCTCAAAAAGGAAAACTAGGAAGAAGGTGAGAGTTACCTTAGGATTCATATGCTTTTATATTCGAGAGTTGCTACTTATATTATGCTTAAGTGCTGCTACTGCTACTATTACCTTTAAATGCTTTTATCGGGGAGCCGAGTTCGAATTCCAATTGAATTCATTAGGAAATACCCTTAGAAAAGGTATTAATCCGACTCTTCCTTCCAGTTATGGGTTAAATAACAGAACAGATTGGATTCTATAGCCTTGGCTGGCAACCAGTCTACCGCAGAAAGCAATGGCAACCTACTGCGCGATAATCTTCTGCCCAGTGAGTCATGTCTCTTTCGAGACATGATCGCCCAATCGTGTTTCACATATGGCACTTAACTAACTGACTGATATTAAAGGGCACTATAATATCATCGTTTCGAGTAGCACATATAACTCGAAGTTGTTGCTGATGTTGGTTGTCCTCAATTGATGTGGTTTTACTATTTTGTACTGTTCTTTGTTTGTGATCCTGTAGCGCCAGTCTATAATATTCAAAATGGCATAATCTTTGTCAAGAACCTCATACTTTACCCGTGCAAAGCCTTTGGGCATCATTGATCTTGGGAAACAGTTGTATACAGGAACAGTTGAGCTATTTCAGATTTGGTGCCATGAATGGCGTCCATATGAAATTTTTGATCTGACGAGGCTTTTGTTTCCTGGCAGTTTGGGTTTTTGTAGCAGTTTACGGTGTTAACTACTTCTGACACATTTTCTTCTGGTTCGATTTATTTTTTTAAATACTATGGAAAACTGCAAGAAAAATTGCAATCTTTTAACCTATAAAGCAATATGGAACACATGCAGATCGAGATAACAATTAATAACTTAAAAGTACGCATGCACGGAAGACTGATGAAAAGTTCTTGACCCAACCCTCTTTTTATATACGTGTGATGCTCTGGATAACAATTCAGAATAAGAAATCAGAAAAACATTTTTAAATTCCAGTCGATTTTGTTAGATTCACTTCCACACAAATTAACCTTGGAAAAGATGAATCCTTCTCTTCTTCCCCCAGCTATGGATTAAATTTTAAGACATGTGGTTGAAAAAAATAGTATTTTTTCATATGATTGTTAATGGAATATTAACTCGCAAGAAAAGAATTATTTACATTGTTTGAACTGTTATCTCTATCTTTGTTGCCATATTTACGACGTTTCAATCTTTGAACGCTACGACTTTCTTCAGGTGAATGGAATTTCGAATTGAAATCTTTATTTCGTTCACCAGAGTAGGTTGTTCTAGTTCAACGAGTGATATCTCTTCCAGATGTTTCAGTGTCAGTTATCTTCCTTGAACTCACATAACCTAGTTTTTGTTCACTTCTGCAGTAGCCAGGTATTGAACGCACTATTAGATGGACCTCTTCCTGGTGTTGCCCTCAAGATAAAGCTGCAACAACAACGAAATGCTCTAAGGTGAGGGGAAACAGAAAAATTAGATGTAGCTGACCCCATATGGAGATAAAGTATAGATCGCTGCCCCCTGTGAGATGAAGTTGAAATAATAACGGGAAAAATACGAAAACTTAAGAAACATGACTGGAAAATACGGAAACTTAAAAAATCAGCGCATATGCTAGGCCATAAAAATTTCCTAAGTAGGCCAAGTTCATAAATATGTTTGAATAGGAATGTTTGCGTTGGTGTGCTCATATCTCTTAAATGCGGAAAATCAGTCATTGCTCAAAAAGAAAAACTAGGAAGAAAGTAAGAAAGAATTACCTTAGGGTTCATATGTCTTTATATTCGAGTGCTGCTGGCTTTCTGTGGTAAAACATTGCTATACTACATTCTATTGATTCCTACACACACCGTTTTTGGGGGTGTTATAATTATAACGCCCCAAAGAACAGTGTGTGTACAACTCAATTGTCAGTAGTTTGGCAATGCTTTACTACGGAAAGCCAGATATGTCAAAAATTTTAAACCGGAAGAAGAAAATGGTAAAGTCGAAAATAAATAAAAAGAAAAAAAAGGAAAAAAAAAAGAAAAAGGAAAAAAGAAGAGAGAAACAACATTTCATACTGCCAGCCGAAGAGAACGGACGCTCTAGACGAAATACACCGTCCGTACGCGCGCCGATCGCAAGGTCCAAAGCTGGTAACAACCTGCTACAACGTCACTAAAATCTTCGGCTCACTGCACGTATACACACTATATTCTATGCGCAGGCATACATACACGCTACGCATAGACTCTTATCAATGCTAACGCACACACGTAACATAAACACCCTTGTTAATATGCACGTACTTCGCACATACACACATCCGACGCGAACACGCAAAGATTCTAGTATCAAAAATATATTTTACATTTGGTAAACCGTATTTTTGTTCTTGTTTCAAATTGTTACTTGTCTAAATGATGTGAACTAATAACTATGTTGAACATATATATATATATGTGTGTGTGTGTGTGTGTGTGTGTGTGTGTGTGTGTGTGTGTGTTGTTAAATATAACAGACAATGAAAATATATTATGTTTAATCATGAGCCGTCCTAAACATCGTATTTGATCTTTAATTTCAAGTGAACATAAAGACAAAAATTGTCCACATTTGAATATTTTTATTATAGTGATTCTAAGCTTTCGGCTTACATGAACCATCTTCAAAATGGTTACAGGGACGGTAACATAAAGACATCGATCGTCAAAGATGATATTATCTTGTGTTGTCATAAAATATTGCTATGCGACGATAACAATCACCGAATAGCAAACGCAGTTTGTAAATCAGTAATGTGGTTCTATGAGGTCACACCACGTGAGAGACCGAAATTTTAGCAAAAGAACCATATATCTAAATGCAATGTAATGTACTGTAACTCGATTGAAATGTGATTTTATTGAGTGTGGATTGCTTTGATTTAATGTAGATGGTCTCCATTACCTGAAGATTCGATTTATTTACTGTGCATATGTGTGAGTATTATTGTGTTATAGACTAAAATGCATGTATGTACGTATGTATTTCTTAACAGGGATCCATGTACACAGCTAACTGGAAGCGCGTATCATGTAAAAAATGTCATTCCATAAATACATATATTCATTTATACACTTAAATATATATTTCTACATCGAAATAGAGGGTTGCTGTATGAGGGGTAGTACTAGGAGAGGATAAACGCAGTTTACGAGGACTCTTACATACACACACGCAAGTATATGCATATGCGTACAATTTTCATCGGCAATTTTACCTCTTTTCCAATCACACAATCATAAAAAACGAACATAGATATGTCCGTTCATCCCACCCACACGTACTGGCACACACGCGTACATTATGACACGCAGTTGTCTACTTGCAGAAACCCACCTGCACTTAATCACACGACATTTTCGTGTCGACATTTACCATGTTTTCTTCTCAGATCTCTCAACTTACATAAGAGATTTTATGTCGCCAGTGTCGCAATTCGCACGCCCCCTATTGTATTTCTCCACGCAGCGACACGAATGACGAGAAGCGGCAATTGAACCCCTCGCCAGTTTTTCACACCTCTTTTTCAACGGGCTCATTTAACAAAGGACGCTGTAAACACGGATTTTTTAGATTATGAGCAATCACTTTATTATTTCCCTATTCAACAAACATGACTCTATCCATCTATCTACCCATTCAGGCATATTCTTATGTTCATATATATCAGTTCTTATCTATCTATCTATCTATCTTTTTTTTAATCGTATCACCCCGAGCAAGGGGGTAACGCCACTGATGTGCTACGTCATAGTGAAAACATGTGCTACGTCATGTGCTATGGCTACGTCATAGTGAAAAGATTGGAAAAGAGAAAGCCGGAAACCTTATCCTAAACAGGGAACAAGGGATGAGCCTCTTAAACTGTTCAATAGACGTGGGTGGAGTGTGAACCGGGCGATAGATAGATCTATCTACTCCAATAAAGATCGATCTATCTATCTATCTATCTATCTATCTATCTATCTATCTATCTATCTATCTATCCAGTTGTATTATTTTACTATTACCTTTAGTGTGTTCCTATCTATCTATCTATCTATCTATCTATCTATCTATCTATCTATCTATTGTGCTGGAATATATTTGTTTGCAGTATAAATAATTCATAGTTAATGTCAACTAAAGAAAAAAGTTGCGGAAGTATCTATCTATCTATCTATCTATCTATCTATCTATCTATCTATCTATCTATCTATCTAGGGATATTCCTATCTTATAGTCTCAGCATGTTTATATCTATCAATCTTTCTTTTGAAGTGTATTCTAATATTCCTATCGAACAACTTTAGTACGTTCTTATCACTCTATATTCAGATAGATATTTATATAGATATTTATCTATCTATCTCTTCAGCATATTCTTATGATCCACAGTATATCCCTATCTATCTATCTATCTATCTATCTATCTATCTATCTATCTATCTATCTATCTATCTACAGTATTTACATTATTCGGATATTGTCCTCATCTTTGTTGCCATTTGTACGACGTTTCGGCTTCAGGTGCTAGGAATTTCGAATCGAACCCTTTATTACAATCAGGGGGGTATAATGAACTCCATTCCTTGCGTAAAGCCCGATTAGAAGTCATGAGTTATCTCCCTTTAATCCTGCAAGTTACTTGTTCACCACTGCTGTCGCCTGGTATTGACCTCACAACGTTTTTTTTCACCAGAGTTCATATTGCAACTTTTTGATGTTAATGGTTTTCTCTAGTATTTTTTATGTTAATGGTTTTCTCTAGTATTTTTTATGTTAATGGTTTTCTCTAGTATTTTTTACGAGAGCTCATACTGGAATTTTTTACACTAATGATTTTCTCTGGCACTCCGTATTACTGGTTCCCATATTGTGTTCATCTCTATGCTTGATCTGCTTAGGAGATTTTTGATGCATAGCATATGTGCTGATTCCTTAAGTTTACGTAGTTTCCAGTGGCGTTCTCTATCTGTTATTTCAACTTCATCCCATAGGGGGCGGTGATCCCCTTTCTCACACACATGTGGTCAGCTACGCCTGATTTTTCTATCTCCCCTAGTGTTACGACCTTGTGGTGTTCTTGTAGCCTTACCTTAAGGGGGCGGCCTGTTTCTCCTTTATATTTCTTTCCCCAACTACATGGAATGGCGTACACACAGTCCTTAGTCATGTCCTCCTCTGTTGGGGGTCTTACTCGGGAGAGGTGCCTGAAAAGTGTAGAACCACTTCTGAAGGTCGTCCTGATGTTAAATAGACCACAGATCTTTAGTATTTTTGCGATAACCCCTTCACATAGGGTAGACAGACCGAGTTTGTTTTCTGAGATTTGTTATCCTCATCCCTTCCATATATGTTGGAGTTGTTGTCATGTACCCTGGATAATTGTTTCGTTGTAGGTACCGATTATACTGACAATTTCCAGCTCGTATGACTCTGGATCACCGGTTATGACTTTTGCTCGATGTTGAAGGCAGCGGACAATCTCATTCCTTACATTGTACGGGTGCTGGAAGTTGAAGTTGGGGTATTGTCCGGTGAATGTTGGCTTGCGGTATACGGATCTTGAACCCCACTTCTGTTTGAGTTATTAGCACATCCAGGAATGCCAGCTTGTTGTCACACTCTTTTTTCCATAATGTCCTGTATGGATGGACACATTGAGTTCCCATGGTCAAGTATTGTTTGGACCACCTCCTGGTGTGGTCAGAAGGTGTCATCAACGTATAAAGTTGGCTTTATAACAGTGGATTTTAATGTCATCTCTAGCTAGTGATTGTGATAATGGCTAGCCCATTGCTAAGCCTTCATCCTGCCGATATATGTCTGATCCCAGTCCGAATTGTGTTATTTGTGTGCAGAAAGTCAGCATCTACATCAGGTTGTCTAGTGGAACACTGGTACGTTCTCCTAGGGACGAGACCGAGGCCAGTCTGCCCCTGACTATAGATTGTGCCTCCACCGTGGTTACCTTGGTGAACAAACTTACAACATCCAGGCTCACCATCTGGTTGCATTGGATGGGAGCATCTTTGATAAGTTTCACAAAGTGAACGGAGATTCGAACATATGATGGTGTTTTAGTGGGTCAATTATATCTGCAAGGAAGCGAATCATAGGGTGGCACACCGAGCATAGACCGCTAACAATCGGTGTGAGTGGAATAACGTCTTTATGAATCTTAGGTAAACCATATATGTGAGGTAGCGTGCTGTAAGGTTGAGACAACTGTCTAACGTTGGTTAGTTCCTAACTTGACTCTTAGAGTTGTGAGGTCAATACCAGGCTACAGCAGTGGTGAACAAGTAACTTGCAGGCTTAGAGGGAGATAACTCATGATTTCCAATTGAGGCTTTACGCAAGGAATGGAGTTCATATACCCTAGTGATTGTAATAAAGGGATCGGTTTAAAATTCAAAGAAGCCAAAGCGTACAACGGCCGAAACGTCGTACAAATAGTAACAAAGATGAGAACAATAGTCCGAATAATGTAAATACTTTAAATGTAACTTATCTCAGAAATATTGACAAATATCTATCTATCTAACTATCTATCTATTTATCTATCTATTCAGGCATACACAGCCCGTTCAAATCTCTCTATTTACGTTCTCAGGTATATTCTGATATCTATATCAACCTCATTATCTATCTATCTATCTATCTATCTATCTATCTATCTCATTAGGTATATTTTTGTATTCCTATCTTACTGTCATAGTCTGTTCATATCTAACTATTCGTATGTTTTCTTATATCCCTATCTATCTATCTATCTATCTATCTATCTATCTATCTATCTATCTATCTATCTATCTTTTCACGTGTATTCTTATCTTCCTATCTACCAACCTTATTATGATCCTATCTATCTGTCTATCCAGATGTATTCTTATCTTCTTCTCAACATCAGTATCTATCTATCTATCTATCTATCTATCTATCTATCTATCTATCTATCTATCTATAACAGTACTTTCTAATCAAAATTTTTGCCATTTTTTGAGTCGATTACTTTAAAAAATCGACTTTTTCAAAAAACGAGTCATCATTTTCGCACAAGGAGGAAATTCTAGCAGAAATTGTCCGAACTTAATTTCGCAAGAAAACTACAAGAAATATGGTGTAAGCTTTCGACATTCTTAAGTCATCAATCAGGGTAGCTAGATACACTGGGTTAATTTCATAAACGTAAGGAGTGTTGTTTTTACTCCAAAATTTGTCCCTCGCCCGGGAAAGAACGACATGAGCAACAGGTGTCTCTGGACCGTTACCCTGCAACTGTGCGAATCAAAGACAAACTCACTATAGGAATATGGAACGTCAGGACACTGAACTGTGGACAACTAGAGAATGTCAAACAGGAGATGAACAGACTGAATATCAGCATCCTAGGAATATGTGAAACAAGATGGCCTAATAACGGAGATTTCAGTAGCGACACCCACAGGATAATATATGCAGGAGGTAAAAAAAAAAACGAAAAAGGTGTCGCTTTAATACTAAACAAACAAGTGAAGAGATGTGTACTTGGATACTGGCAACTGTCAGAGAGAGTCCTCTTGGTTAAACTACGGGGAAGGCCCCTCAATATAGCTATTATAGTAGTCTATGCGCCAACAACTCAAAGCTCGGAGGATGAAATAGAATCATTCTATTCAATACTGGACAGTGCTAAGGCTCAGTGCAAAAGCCAAGAAGTTAGGATAATAATGGGGGACTTAAATGCAAAGGTAGGTAAAGATAGAGAAGGAGACACGAACGGCAACTTCGGACTAGGAGAGCGCAACGAAAGAGGAGAAAAATGGATCCAATGGTGCTCAGCCAATGACCAGGTCATTACTAACACCTGGTTCCAAGAACACCCACGACGTTTATGGACATGGAGAAGTCCAGGAGGGGACACAAAGAACCAAATAGATTATATAACTATAAACAAGAGATTCAGGAACGCAGTAGTCCAATGCAAAACATACCCAGGTGCTGACTGCGGAAGTGACCACGTCCCAGTCATCTGCAAACTAAAAGTGAAACTCCGAAGACTGAAGAAGCCCAGCATATCACCAAGACTGCAATACGACACACTAGAGGATGATCTCACCCTGCAGAAAGAATATAATAACAGCGTGAGAAAGAAATATGAAGAACAAATTGGAAAAGGATACTCAAAATGGGACTCATTAAAAGAAGCAATGGTGACCTCAGCGAACAACATAGCCCCAAAGGAAATCAGACGCAGAAGAAAAAATGAGTGGATGACCGAAGAGATCCTCCACATGATGCAAAGGAGACAAAAAATAACGCTAAGACACGGAGCAGAGTACAAAAAACTTCACAGGGAGATCAGGAACAAATGCAGACAAGCCAAAGAGGAATGGCTCAACAACAAATGTGCAGAAGTAGAGAGACTGAGCAGGAACAACAAAGCAGAGACGCATAAAGAGATAAGAGAACTGACAGGACAAAAAACCTGTTCCTCAACAGGATGCATAAAATCCAAGGAAGGGACAATCATATTCGAGAAAGAGGAAATACTCCAGCGATGGGAAGAATACATAAAGGATCTCTTTTGCGACAAGAGAGAACAACCGAGAATACACAAGGAGATGGATGTACCGGAAATACTAAAATCCCAAGTGGAAGCTGCAATGGCCAAAATGAAAAGAAACAAAGCACCTGGCCCAGATGGCATAGTGATAGAGCTGCTGACAGCCTTAGAAGAATATGGCATAGAAAGGATTACCGACATAATAAACGAAATTTATAGCAGCGGAATAATACCAGACGACCTATGCAAGTCGATATTTATAGCGCTGCCGAAGAAACCTGGTGCAAACGAGTGCGAACTACACAGAACTATCAGCTTAATGAGTCACATTACAAAACTGATTGTCAGAATCCTGATGAATAGAGCGAGAAGCAGAATCAGGCCAGAGATAGGGCAGGAACAGTGCGGGTTCGTCAAGGACACTGGAACAAGGAACGCCATATTCATGATTAGGATGCTCTCTGAAAGGGCATTACAAATGAAGAAAGACTTGTACCTATGCTTCATTGCTTACGCGAAAGCATTCGACAAAATATTCGAGAAAGAGGAAATACTCCAGCGATGGGAAGAATACATAAAGGATCTCTTTTGCGACAAGAGAGAACAACCGAGAATGCACAAGGAGATGGATGTACCGGAAATACTAAAATCCCAAGTGGAAGCTGCAATGGCCAAAATGAAAAGAAACAAAGCACCTGGCCCAGATGGCATAGTGATAGAGCTGCTGACAGCCTTAGAAGAATATGGCATAGAAAGGATTACCGACATAATAAACGAAATTTATAGCAGCGGAATAATACCAGACGACCTATGCAAGTCGATATTTATAGCGCTGCCGAAGAAACCTGGTGCAAACGAGTGCGAACTACACAGAACTATCAGCTTAATGAGTCACATTACAAAACTGATTGTCAGAATCCTGATGAATAGAGCGAGAAGCAGAATCAGGCCAGAGATAGGGCAGGAACAGTGCGGGTTCGTCAAGGACACTGGAACAAGGAACGCCATATTCATGATTAGGATGCTCTCTGAAAGGGCATTACAAATGAAGAAAGACTTGTACCTATGCTTCATTGCTTACGCGAAAGCATTCGACAAAATACGACACAAAGAATTGATGGAAATGCTAGGCAACCTCGACATTTTCGGCAAAGACATAAGAATAATCAAGAATCTCTACTGGCAGCAAACGGCCTGCATACGGACAGGTAACGACCTCAGTAGATACACAAAAATAGAAAAAGGTGTAAGACAAGGATGTGTCTTTTCACCGGATTTGTTCAACCTATACAGCGAGAATATTTTGAGGACCCTAGATGACACACCAGGATTTGTTATTGGAGGCCACAACCTGAACAACATAAGATACGCGGACGATACAGTGCTGATTGCGGACACGGAAATGAAACTGCAAGATCTCATACAGAAAGTAGCAGTGAAGAGTGACAAGAAGGGACTACAAATAAACTTTAAGAAAACTGAGTGCATGGTCATCAGCAAAAGATACAACCCAAAATGCCAAATACAGGAGGGGGATAACAGAATCAAACAAGTCCAAGAATTTAAGTACCTAGGAAGTGTTCTAACAGGAGATGGAAAGTGCGACACGGAGATCCGAAGGCGAATTGGCATGGCAAAGGACGCGTTCCAGAAGATGAGCAAAATACTAACACACAGGAAGATCTCAATAGAAACGAAGAAAAGAGTGCTAGACTGCTACGTGAAGTCAGTTCTTCAATACGGCAGCGAATGCTGGACAATATCATCGAAAATGAGGACAAAACTGGAAGCGGCCGAAATGTGGTTCTACAGAAGGATGCTACGGATATCGTGGACTGAGCATACAAGCAACGACGAAGTGTTAGAAAGAATGTCAACAAAAATGAAATTGATGCTGAGCATCAGGAAGAGACAACTGAAGTTCCTGGGACATGCAATGAGGAAGGAGAGCCTGGAGAACCTGATACTGACTGGACAGATAGAAGGAAGGAGAGACAGAGGAAGGCAGCGGATAACATATTTGCAGGGTCTGATCAAGTGGATGACGGAACGGGGGTTGCCAAGAGCAACAGGAGCAAACATACTAAGAACCACAAGGGACAGGGAGACGTGGAGATCCATGATCGCCTACGTCCTGAAGGGACAGGGCACATAGAAGAAGAAGAAGGAGTGTTGTGAAGTAGGCAGAGAGTATTGTGACATTTGCGAGGTGTGACTTTAATACAAAATTAAGAGCGTGGGCTCTTGTTATAATTGTTTTTATTTATTCATGTTTTACTGTTTTGTTTTTGTTTATGTAAAAACAAAAACAACCATCAATAAATAAATAAACAATGTGTGTGTGTGTGTGTGTGTGTGTGTGTGTGTGTGTGTGTGTGTGTGTGTGTGCCTGCGCGTGAGTGATAAAAAGTTACCAAAATGTTTTATTTTTGTTTTGTTTTTTAATCGTTTCACCCCATACAAGGCAGTTTTACTGCCACTGGTGCACAAAGAGTTACATTGGAGAAAGTGATGAGAAAGAAGGGTAGATTATAGGGGCTGTCAGGAAAAGGGTAGTAGAAGGATGATAATACAGGTGCGATTCGAGTGGAGTGGATGGAGAAAAGAGCATGAGAGAAAAGATGCGAGTCAATGAGATAGGCGATGACTATTGACCTTACATTTAAATTTTTGGAGGTTGTAGCTGTCGTGAAGCAAGTATACGGATAGGACTTTCACAGGCAGGATGTGCGAGAAAAGAAGCTGTTAGAGTAGAAATTGCGGTTACATTTTATCGGTTTCACTGTAAAAGTGGTACCCAGTTGCTAGTCTAGTGGCTCGAGTAAATTTATACATAGGGTTCATCAGGGAGCTAATAGTAGAAATTACATTAATCCGTGAGGAATATACAGTATCTCAGTTTTTATTACATATCACTTTTTGTTTAATGAAATTAATATAGACAAACAAAAGTGGATCAAATTTTCAGGCGACATTTATATGAGCAAAATGATGCGTTATTTGCATCATTTTGTCAACTTTGATATGCGAAGATTTTATTTGAAAGTTAATTGTAAATAGCCTCAACTAATCTTTTTCTCTTGTTATAATATTTCTTGATATTTTTGGTTACTGATGGTTTTACAATCAAAGGAACTGATTAAAAAGAGGATAGACGAAACGCAAATGTTTCCTCTAAATCCAATAATTCCACTGACAGGATCGAATTCAAACTATAAGCTTCAAATAACTATAATTGAACCAACTAATCAATTTGCCAGTTTAGAGACATCACGCGCACAACCCTAGTCGATAAGTTGCAAGTTACAAAAGGGCTCCCTAAGTTTTTTTTTTTTTTTTCTGAATGAATAAAAGAAGTGAAGCTGAACGAGGTCACGAGCTATTCGAGAATTCTATGAGCCTTGCTTATTCTTTCCTCGAGTGAGTGATTTAGCAAGCGGGCGTGATTTGAAAAGTTTCAAGAACCGAGAGCAGTGACCGTAAATAGAATAGGGTGCAAAATCGCTTCAATGAATAATATATATATAAAATATTTGGCAATCTTCATCCCCACCTACCTTAAAATAAACAAAAAAAAAACGACGTACCAAAAGGACGATTTTTTCCCTGACACCGCATTATTTTGTACAACCTTCACGCCCTCAAAAAGATTTATTAACAAAATTATAAATGTGCACCAAACGCAATGCAATATATATTATTTATCTTTTTAAGTGTTATTATTGACCAGCTTATAAAGAAATAAATACGAAAATAAATACTTTTTATTCAAAAATATTTAAGAAGTTATAACATTATCAAAATATGTAAACCATCTGGAGGAATTTATTTACCATTTTTATTAATTTTTGCATAAAGAAAACTATTTTCATATTTATTTCTTTATAAATTGATAAATGATAAACATTTTATATTAGTTGCTCTGCAATTTTAGGGTTCGCATTTTTAGAACTTTGAAAATATCAAATGATTCTTGTAAATAAACAATCAAATAGAGTTTAATAGTTTTGCTGTAATTTAATAATAGTTTTTCTCATATTCTCTAACTTTCAGTAACCTCTTGAAGACTAGTGGCTTCAATTCCTTGCTTGGGGTGGAAGGATTAAATAGGAATTATATTAAATAGGATTTTAATTAGGATTTTAAATAGGATATTAAATTATATTAAATAGGAATTAAATAGGATATATTAAATAAATAAGATATATTAAATAGGATATGATTTAAATAGGATATGATTTTAAATAGGATTTTAATTAGGATTTTAATTAGGATATTAAATTATATTAAATAGGAATTATATATAAAATATGATTAAACAAAGAACGATAGTAATAATGAATGTGACACCTATAAATAAGTACTACTACTACTAATAATAATAACAATAATAATAATAATAATATATAATTCGTATATTCTTTATTATGAAACACTCGGCGACAGGGTGCCGGTAGGGACAACTATTGATAATGACTTTGCTTTTACAACATAACTTGGGGGCGCCAGTCCGTCTTACCTGGCAGCTTGCTCCACACCTTTCTTAGCTGGATCAGCTTTATCGCTTATTTTTCTTTTCAGGTTATGTCCTTGTTCTTTTCTTTTCTTTTTTTTTTTTACCTCATAATCTATCGGGTACAAATAGTAATATTTTTCTTTTACTCTCTTGCTTGGCCATTCATATACAATGGCGTGAACATTAACAAAAATAAACATCTGAACATATGTACACGTAAACCCACACAAACTTTTATATATATATATAAGATAGATAGATAGATAGATAGATAGATAGATAGATATACGGCATATATATATTCTGATATATATATATATATATATATATATATATATATATAAACTTATTTATAAATGGAACTTTGTCTGTCTGTCTGTCTGTCTGTCTGTCTGTCTGTCTGTCTGTCTGTCTGTGTGTATCCGTTACCTATAGACTCCGAAACGGCTGAACCAATTTTCTTGAAAATTTACACAGTTGTACTATAAGCGTCTGCGAGTGTTTTTAGCTAGGTTTTGTGTCGAGGTACCTCCATTAATATCGAAAATCGATAATCGGAAAACTCGGGTTATAGAAGGAGTGGACTGATTTTAATCAAATTTGATACACTCATAGACAAAGACATAAGAAACGATATTCAGAAGTTTCAAGGTTGCAGTTCTTACAATAATGCAGACAGTCGATAATATATATATATATATAAGGCAAGATGTTTGTGTGTGAGTCTGTTTATCTGCCTGTATGTCTATTTTTTTCAGCCCTTTTATTTTAGTTTTTGCTTCGGATTTGGCTCTAAGTAGGTATAATTGGAGTTCTTAGTCTCAGCCATGATACCATTTACTCAGAGAACTTATTTAGCCTTAAAAATTCAGTTTACGACGTAAAAGATTTATTTGATATCGATACTAGGAAATCAAAATTTTACTTACATCCATTTATTTTTTTTTTCAGTCTACGGTTTCGCTTTAACTGGAAACAACAATTGCTTTTTAGTCTTTCGTGCCAACGTCCAAAGGGTCTGAATTCCAGGACCATGGATTAGTTTTAAAGCTTTCATTACACCCGAGCAACGCCGCCGGGCTATACTTCTAGTATATATATATATATATATCTGAGTGAATAAGGAACAGAGAAAAATTTGCAACGTTAAAAACATTAATTTAAAACAGTGCTCAATATATAATATAGAGCTGTGAATATTTATCATAAATAATACATAAACATGTCAAATTTTTATCCACTACAAAGTGTACATTTTGTTTCGACATTGAAATGACAATGTCTCCTCAGGTGGTGTGGAAAGAAATGGAATGTCTCTTTTCTTATATTTGCCGAATTGTGTGTGGGATGTAGAAGGGGATAAGTCTTGTAAATTGTTCGTTTGAATTCTTAAAAAAGGAAGGTGGTGGGGGATAGAGTTGATTAATGAACTTGTCGGGAATTTTGTAGACAGATTTAACATTAAGATATTGTATAGCTTTTTATGGCCTAGTGGCTGGATTTTTTTCTTCGGGTTTAGTGAAGTGGAAAGTAAGGAAATGTAAGGGTGGGGAAGAATAGCATTAGATGCGATGAAGTGGGAATAGTAGTTATCATTTATTGGAACTATCGTTCTTATTTAATTGTACAACTATATCCTATTTTTTAATTTAACCTCAGTTTGTATAATTAATCTAATTTTGTAAATTTAACCTCAATTTTAAATTTAGGAAATCACTTTTTCTATAAAACTTTAAAATAGGTCACAGTTCGTGTTATGGATGAGGTAAAATTTCATGTAAGAGTGTTGTTGATATTATAAAGGTTTATGGTCTCTAAGGGGACCTAACTTTGGTTTTTGTAGTATTTTTAGCATGATTTTAGGGTTAGTTCTTTAATGTATTTGCAGTTTACCATGGTTTCATGCCTCTGTTTTAAAAGCCTGTTACTATTCATGTACTTAATGATTTCATTTTTTTCTTGAAGACAAAGAAAATATGGTTCCTTTATTGATTTAGATGTTCTTGCTTGTTTGGGGATTTTCCCCTTAACTTTAGGTGTTTTATTTTCGTTTTTTAACTTCGAAAAGTGTTTGGAAAGAGACGTCATGTTTTGTTTTTCTTTGTTATTGAAGGATGAGAAGTGATTGTAAAAGCGCTTTTTAAATATGTTCATTGTGTTTCCGATATAAATTTTCCCATCTTTGGGATACTCCATGGATGAAATCGAACACATATCTATCAGAGATTTCGTTAAACATTTATTAGGAATGGGGCATTGGTTTCTACAGTTACAAAGGTTATTATTATGGGGCAGACTGGTATGAATTTTGGAGTTATTTTTGTTGTATGCTTTTAATATTTTACTGTTATGTACCTTAATTATTTTTTCTTGATTTTTGGAGCATCTAACTTACGGCCTGTTGACGCACGCAAGAAAACATATACGAAAGCCTGAGACTTGGGGGCGGCTAGGGACGCCACATATATTTTTTACTCGACGCATTCTTTCTTACATTCGTAAGAGTGTTTTACACCCACACGATGTCAATTCTGTTATTTATAAATTTTAATGTAGTTGTGGACACGACTACATAGGTAGAACATCTCAGCGTTTGGATTATAGAATGAAACAACATTTACCTCCCAGAATTTTGAAGCCGGCTGCAACTGGTAAATACATCCGGGTCATCCATAGCACAACACGTCATAAATGGCAGGAACTGTGTTGATGGACTGAGTGCTGACTGTTTTACTGTACTATCTAGACCGCACTCACTATATCATTTGAAAATTCTGGAGTTCATATACAAATCCTGCAAGCCTTCGCTCTGCAAATAGAGAGATTGTTTGCTGGGTGTGAATGTTATCGGACTCTAGTTCTTTAGCATTTTTCTCCCTCTCATTATCACTTTTTATTTTCCACGCTTATATAAATTACCCAGAAATAAACTTGATAAAGTCTGGGATGAAATTGGTCGTTTATTTTAGTTTTGAGTCTAGAAATGTCATCCGAATTTCGCTTATTCCTCGCTATTATTAAGTTTTGTACTACTAAGAATCTGTTCATGTATATATATATATATATATATATATATATATATATATAGGGGATGAACAAAATAATGGAAACACCTTGAAATTTAACGCAGTTTTTTTCAATATGAACGACTTTGGCAATAATCACAGCTTCAAATTTGCGTGAGTCCGAGTCAAACAAAGTTTGAATTGTTCACAGAGAAATACTGATTTCTTCTTCAGCTAAAACAACTTTCAATTCTTTCAATAGTAATGTTAGAGAATCGACTTCTCACTTTTTTCTAAAATGAAACATAATGGTTCAATGATGCTGAGATCTGGGAAGAGTGTTGGTTATTTAAGATGTTCTATTTCACTAGAATGTTCATTGTTCTGTTCAGCTACAACTTTAGCAGTGTAAATGGGTGCATTATCATCCTGAAATATGGCATTTCCATCCAGAAACAGTTCCTGAAACATAGGATAAAGTTGCTGACTTAAAATTCTTAAATAGTCCTAAATATTGATTGTAATAAACTTTTTAAATAATATATGTAAAAATATATATCTAAAAACGAAGTACTACCAATATTAAATCAACAAACGTAAAAAGAACAAGTTTTTGACAGTTTCATCAATTTTTCTAAATTACGGTTTCATTGTACTAGATGTATCCATTATTTTGTCCAACCCCTGTATATGTAGAAGAGACCACGCAATCTTCAAGCTCGTATGTGTGGTGTAATAGACAGCGGATTAGAAGTAGAAATAAGAGAGCTGAGTTCGAATTCAAGTCGAGTGTAACACTATTTACCGCTAAATGGTTAAAAAATAGAAAGAAAGACATACAGATCAACTAAATGAAGATTTTTTTCTGTTTTCTTAGAAAAAGGCGGAATCTCAAAAACCTAAAAAAAAGTATCTACATTCAAGAGTGCAAGATATCAATGAAGAAAGGAGTTGATTCGGGCGGATCAATGCCTGTGACTACTGCTCACGTATTGACGTACCCTGGATTCAAACCCAGTAAAAGCTATCTGGTGTGCATATTTTACTTTTTCTTTTCTCGGAAAGGGCTGAGAGAGAGAGAGAGAGAGAGAGAGAGAGAGAAGGGGAAATAAGCCAGAAGAAAGAGAGAGGCAAAACACATGGCATTTACGAGATGACATTAAGAATACAGCAATTTTACAAAAAAGCCAATGGCTTTGCGAAAGAGAGAGAACTCTATTTCTTTCTTCTTCATAACTCTCTCTCTCTCTCTCTCTCTCTCTCTCTCTCTCTCTCTCTCTCTCTCTCTCTCTGAGAAAGAAAATATCGGTAAATTTTTGAAAGAGACTAGCCACTTAAGAATGTAATTGTAATTAACGCTGACAGGTGAATGTATGGATTCTACAGAATCCATACATGTCTCCAAGCTTCCAGGATGGTGAGAATTGTACACAGGTGAGTTAAACCAAATGCATGAAGTTGACGTTAAATTTTAATGTAGAGACATTCCAATCATTTAACGCCCACGCCATATTGAAACGGTTTCAAGAAAAACACAATGGATTCTAAAATCAAGAAAACCAAAACAGATCGTCACAAATACGTCAGAGAGACGAGACGAGAGAAGCCGCGAAAAAATCCTCTCTCTCTCTCTCACACACACACACACACACACACACACACACACACACACACTAGTAACTTGTACACAGCTCTAAACAGAATCCAAGAGGTGGGGAGCATAATGACTGTATTACTTCTAACAACAGCAAATATAGTAACAGTAGTAATTTGCAAGCATTTTGCACGAAATTGGAGATAAACTGTCCTAATTTCATATTTGGTTATTTTTGTTCAAGTATTTTTGACCTTCGTAGACATTATTCAAGTATTTTCGACTTTCGTAGGCATTATTAAGAACCGATGTATCGTCTGTGTGGTGGCTGGAAGTTCATTGTCTACATGGCTATGGTTATTGAGAATGATGCAGCACAAAATGAATCCGGTTTATTTATTTATTTATAAAGATATGAATAAGATTGAGAAACTATCCTTCTATTGCGCATGTAATTTTTCTTGTCAGCGGACAGTATCTTTCTGCTGTTGAATATTGTTTGAAATATAGTACCCGTTGGCAATAGCTACACCGACAATTAGTAATCCAGTTTAGTCAGTATTCCTACAATCATTTTCACGAGGATAATTTCAGATTTTTCGGGTCGCTGCACGAACCTGCTACTACAGTTTGGTGAAGCAAGCTGCTGGGGCAGCTGATTATTTTTGTTTTACTTTTGAACGCTTTTTAAATATTGATAAGGCATTTCTACTTGTCTACTGTGTATTTTATATAACCTGCTGAAGTTTAGTCCGTGCTATGGCTCTAATTAATACAAGGAATAAAACAGGGATGTGCGTTGTGGTGCAGTAAATATCAACTCGGAACGACAAATAGGGGTGCCGATCTTGAATTCCAGTTGAATTATTTGCATTCACTAACGCACAAATACCCTTGTGAAAGGTATTAGTCCGTTTCTTCCCTCTAGTTATGGGTTAAATAGTAAAAGAGATTGGGTTCTATAGCCTTGACTGGCAACCAGTCTACCGCTGAAAGCAATCGCAACCTACTGCTGGATTAATCTTCTGCCCAGTCAGTCATGTCTCTTTCGAGACACAATCGCCCAAAGTGCCTGTATGGCACTTAACTGACTGCATTGTGCAATAAGTAAACTGTCGCCATTTTATATAATTAATTTAGCACATGCGCATTCTTTGTTTTTGTTTTGCCGAATGCACAGTATAGTAGGATCAGTTGGGCACCGTCTGTGAGAAAAAGAGCAATTATGATACAATTCACTACGCCAGTAATTTGGAATCGTTATGCTATACTGCTTGTCATTCTCACCAGAAGCTCTAATATGAACATTTCAGAGTATTTGAGTGTCAATCTGAGGACAGTTCACAGGATTCGGAAAGAGTTCAATGATTTTCAGGGTAATTTCGAAGGTGTTTGGAGTGGTCACTAGTGATGGCGATGTTATATCTTCTTTCATCGTACCACTGAGCCTCAGAGATATACATCAAGAGCCTTGAGGAGGTAGTGCTACCCTCGGTCAAGAAGGTGGCTGCTAAAAGATTCTATGTCTGGAAACAGGAACATGCACCATGCCACACAAGAATGAGAACCCAGTCATGAGTGTCATATAATTTCTGCGACCACATCACCCATTACATCTAGCCATCTAACTCCCCAAACAGCAACCCCTTGATGTGTGGGATGCGGGTGAGCAAGAGATTAACAAATCTTCTGGATCATCAAAGATGAACTGAAGGCATGGATTATGGCAGCATTCACCAACTTAAACAAGTAGACAGTCCAGAAGAATTGCAATAGATTCTGAAGTCTTCTTGAAGCTGTGGTTGAAGCTAATGGCAATTTTATAAAATAAATTTACTCTTTCGTATTTCAAGATACTTTTGTGTAATCTGGGTAGATTTATCTTTCAAAATGAGATGTCAGTATTGTTTTCATTTTTGCGTAATGTAGACAATTAATCCATCGTAAATTGTATCCGTTGTACACAACATATGAGTTCAAAACTTATAAAAACAAAACAAAACTGGGACATTTTTGTGTGAAGCTTGTATTTATGCAACTATGACTTGTCTACATTTATGGCATAACGAAACAAAAAAATAATGTAAACATCGGCAATCCGTCACAATCACTGATCCGGGAAACTGTTGGTAGCAGTGATAGTAAATCTTTAAAAATATGTTGTTTTTACATAGATAAGGGAAATTTTGTTAGAATGAAATACTGAAATAGAATCTACTAGGATCCTGAGAATACCATGGAGTGAACACATGTGCAAAGACAAAATATTGGAGAAAATGGAAACGAAATAGACACATACACTTAGAATCAGAAAGAGACTTGAGCCCATATTCAAGAAAAAAGGCTTGGGAAATTTAACACTGACAGCACATATTGAAAGTAAGAGAAGATGAAAGCAGCGAATAGCCTATCTAACGCGTGTAATTAGTTGGCAGAAAAGGGACTAGGAGAGCAATGAAAAAGATAAATATTACGAAGAGCTAAGCGCTAACAATGGACAGGAAGTTGTGGAGAATAATGATCGTCCACATCCTGAATAGACACGGAACATAGAAGAAGAAAAAGAAGTGTAAGCTTGTTTTTTAGGAACGCTTTTTTATTTCTCTTCTTTATTTATTGAGTCGACTTACCAATAAGTATTTGTCAAATCATATGTACAGATCAGTGTTTGCAAGTTTTATTTTGATTGCCTACTAGGTATATTTACACACACACACGCATGCGCGCGCACACACACACACACGCACACGTATATATATATATATATATATATATATATATATATATATATATATGGAGGATTAGAGATATACATATATAGAGAGATATATAGAGAAGTTTGTATACGTACCTCAATACGAATGCTGCCGCAATTAGAGAGTTGACTTGTTTTTCTTACTGTCCCAGGTCATCTGGTACTTAAATCAAACAAATAGTATAATAGAATAGTGACAGAGAAAGCGACGATTAACCGTACGACCTCTCAGCAGAGACGCTGGCTCTTTTCAAGAAAAAAGACAAGTAAAAAGAAAAAAATTTAAAATACTCGCTCAGGATCGAATCCCGAAAGTATCAACGATTTAGAAATTTGTTCAGGGCTCGTTTAAACAGTAAATACAAACTAGACGTGAAAATTAGTAAATAACTGACAATAATCTTTTTTCTGAAAACAAGATGTTTTTAATTCACACTCTCTGTAAATAAATATTTTATATAGATACCTCCACTATACCAAAATTTAAATTGAATTTTAAAAATTAAAAAAAATGTTTTCTTGAAGCATTAATTTTAGATTTAATTGAAAGCCAAGATATTAAATTTAATAATTCCAGTAAACAAAATAATCTGGAGTATTTCAAACCGAAATTATATTAATTGGAATCTAAATTTTTTCTGATTTAAAAAAAAAATTCAATTTTTCGGCTATATTTCATCGGTCGACCCATTTTGTAAACAGAAGCCAATTCTCGGTTTTAAAAATTCATGCAAAAACAAAATATCATGTTATCGAGTTATCATCGTGTTGTCAGAGGCGATGATTGACATGACAGCCGAAAGCCGTCAAAAAGTTCTAAGTATGGAACATGAATTTGGCATATATTTATGTAGCTTAATCGTACGCTTCGGTTTTTTTTTCTTTGTTTTTTTTTTTAACTATATAGTAAAATTAAAACTTTAACACGATATTTTCAGCAATTAACTTATATTTTATAAAATTTTAGTTCAGATTTATAGCCTTTCGTTTGAAGATGTTTTATGAAAAATTAAAATAAAAATAATATAAAACTTTCTTTTAAAATAATTTTACAATTTAATAATAGAGAATGAAATTATATAACATGACAGAGGTAACTCGAAAATTTATGAAATGTTGTGGCGCTTATTAATTTTTGTTTTTAAAATCCATTCTTAATATTCTTTTTAGGTACCTCCACAAATTGTGAATTTCACATTTTTTTAACAAAATTAGGAAACTAGGAATCAAAATATAAAACTTGCTGTAAATTTTGAAAGAATGATTTGCAAATCTCGTTGAATGTTGAAACGTAGGTCATAGGAAACACGGAAACGAGATGAAAGAACTGTCTTCTTCTTCTATGTGCCCTGTTCCTTCAGGACGTAGGCGATCATAGCTTTTCACGTTTCCCTATCCCTGGTGGCTCTGAGCACGCCTTTTCCTGTTACATCATGCAAACCTTCTTTCGTCATTCACCTGATTAGGTCCTTCAAATATGTTATCCGTTGCTTTCCCCTATCTCTTTTCCTCTCTATCTGTCCTGTTGGTATCATGTTCTCCAAGCCCTCCTTCCTCATTGCATGTCCAAGGAACTTCACCTGTCTCTTCCTGATGCTGAGTATTAATTTCCTTTTTGTTTCCATCGTTTCTAAGACCTCATCATTGCTCACATGCTCGATCCATGATATTCGCAACATCCTTCTGTAGAGCCACATTTCAGTTGCTTCAAGTTTTTCTTTCATCTTTGATGGTATTGTCCAGCAGTCACTGCCATATTGAAGGACGAACAGCACGTAGCAATCCAGTACTCTCTTCCTTGTTTATAGCGAAATTGTCATGTTCCTTAATACCTTACTCAACTTCTGAAATGCTTCTTTCGCCATACCAATTCGCCTTTCGATCTTTGTGTTGCACTTTCCGTCTTCTGTTATAAAACTTCCCAGGTATTTAAACTTTTGTACCTGCTTGATTCTAGTATTCCCGACCTGTATTTAGTATTTTGGTTGGCCTTTTTTCTGATGACCATGCATTCGGTTTTCTTGCAGTTTATTTATAGTTCTTTCTTGTCACTCTCTTCAGCTACTTTCTGTAGCCGGTCTTGTAGTTTCTTTTCCGTGTCTGCTGTCAGCACTGGATCATCTGCGTACCTTATTTTGTTCAAATTGTGACCTCCGATGACGAATCCTGGCATAACTTCTAAGGTCCTCAGAATAGTCTCGCTGTACAAGTTGAATAGATCCGATGAAAAGACACATCCCTTTCTATCTTTGTATATCTGCTGAATTCGTTCCTTGTCCGTATGCAGGTGGTTTGCTGCCAGCAGAGATTCGTGATTATTCTTAGGTCTTTCCTAAATATGTCCAGGCTTCCGAGCATCTCCATCAATTCTTTGTCGCGTATTTCCTCAAACGTCTTTGCATAATCGATAAAACATAGGAACAAGTCCTTCATCATTTGTATTGCCCTTTCGAGGAGCATACTTAACAAAAAAAATCAATTTAATGACCTTATGCTTCCAATATAAAATACTGACTTGAATTCTAAGATCTCAATTGATATAGATTCCTCTAAACGTTTGCCTCTTTTTTCTCGCACCCTTACATTCCCTTTCTTTCTTTCTTTCTTTCTTTCTTTTCCCCGCAAATATTAATATTAATAATAATGAATTACTCCGATTTGATTTCATCTACCAGCATTTTAATATTTTTTACGATAAAATTTTAATTTTATGATTTTACTTTTAAAATTTTAATGTTAATTTTTTATCTCTTTGTCGTTTTTCTAGATATATGAATTTTAACTAAACATCAGTAATCTAACTTTATAAGAATTAACTCCTATGAACATCGCGTTAAACTAAGTTCAAATCATTTAAACTGTCAGTTTGTAATATGCACCTGATGATTGCATCCCACATGAGACTTCCAATCGTGGCATCGACGTAGGACAATATATATATATATATATATATATATATATATATATAATAGTTGTGTTCATACTACATTGAGCAGTGTTTTATTAACACCTGAACAATAATATTATACATGTGTATATTTATTAATTCACATAACTATATATATACTATATATAACTATATATATATATATATATATATATATATAAAAATAATAATTCACATAACTATATATATACTATATATAACTATATATAACTATATATATATATATATATATATATATATATATATATATATATATATATATATATATATATGGTAGACTTTGAAAAACAGTAGCTACTCTGGCATGTACGCATCTCTCATTCAGTAATGGACTAGAGCAATCTGGCGATTGGGCGGGTTTAATGACAATATACACGCTAAAAAGTCTTCCTTCTTCTATCGAACGCCCATAGCCCAGAGGTAGAATCGCCGACTGACGACAATTCGGTCAGGTTTCAATACTGGGTTAAAAGCAACCAGAGTCTAACCGTACTGATGAGCTGTGATACAGCGAAACAGATCTGTCTGCTGCGGATGACTATGTATATATGGTAATATTTTTCTGATAAGTTTATAATAAAAACAGTGTTTACTGCAGTAAACTGTATTTTCATAATAAAATTAAAAAAATATTACCATATATAATGCTCTACTAAGTATCGAACACTCTTAATAAAGTAAATCTCTACAGAGAAATGCCTACCCATTAGTTTGTACTACTTTTTATATATATATATATATATGTGTGTGTGTGTGTGTGTGTGTGCGTGCGTGCGTGCGTGCGTGTGTGTGCTTTCATACATATAAAATATCGTTAATTGTATAGCAATACATCCGTTTTTTTTTTCGTTTTTTTTTTAGCCGTTCATACCTTTAAACCTTAGATAGAGGTAGAATCGCTGACCGATGCCAATTCGGTCGGGTTAAACGCAATCGGATGTCTAACTGTACTGATGAACAGTGATACAGCGAAACAGATCTGTCTGCGGATGACTATATATGTTTGTGTGTGTGTGCGTGTGTGTGTGTGTGCGCGTGTGTGTACGCGTATCTTCGCAATAAAATCCAATATATATGACATATTTTAAAAAAAATATCGATTGAGGTTTGAAGTTATTATTAAGATAAACAATTCTTCCAGGTATACACGCATATATACATGTATGCTTATTCGTATCGATATATACCCCCACCCATATCCCCCATTAACTCTCTTCTTTTCCCAATTAATATATGTATGTGTGTGTGAGTGTGTGTGTGTGTATATGCCAGTTTGTTTGTATTTGATGTTCACCGAATTATTTTCTTTATATTGATTGTTGCCGTCGACGCTGTGAAGAATCCCACAAAAACTGGGGTATGTTTCTTTGTTAGTGCTTTTGTTAGTTCGGGTGTTGCACTTTGTATGGAGAACTTTAATAACGTTCTTTTCTTTTCTTCTTTACATTTGCTTATGACACGCCCTCAGTTGAAATTAAACAAAACTTTCATATATATATATATATATATATATATATATATATATAAATATATGTCTGTCTGTCTGCGTACAAAAGCAAACGCTTACGTATACTATGTCAGATTTTATTATGCAAGCCGATGCGCTCACAATTGGTGCGAAGTAACCGAAGCTGATAAAATTTCCAGGTTTTATTTATAACAACCATTTATTGTGCGCGTTTCAGCTTATAATATGTACCCTTATTAAAAATTGCTGCTAATGGGCTTTAGTTGTTTTCAGTTCTTAATGTACAAAGTCTAATATTCACACTCCACCCACGTCTATTGAACAGGTGTAGAGGCTCATCCCATGTTCCCGGTTTAGGATGTGGTTTCTGGCTTTCTCTTTTCCAATCTTTTCACTTTTCCTTATTTTTTTTTTCAATTGAAGTAGATAGACTGAAGATTATCCCGCAGTAGGTTGCCATTGCTTTCTGCGGTAGACTGGTTGCCAGCCAAGGCTATAGAACCCAATCTGTCCTGTTATTTAACCCATAACTGGAAGGAAGAAACGGATTAATACCTTTCCAAAGGGTATTTGCGCGTAAGTAAATGCAATGAATTAAACTGGAATTCGAACTCGGCTCCCCGTTTTCTCGTTCCGAGCCGATATCCACTGTACCACAACACACATCCTGACAACCTGGTGTAATTGCTAAGCGGTCAAAGATTTTTTCTAGAAAAAATTCACTGTTTACAATAAGAGACTTTCTTTATTATCAATATTATATAACCAAATTATATCTATCTATCTATCTATCTATTTATCTATCTTCATTATCTAACTATGCACTCACACACACACACACACACACACAAACACACACACACACACACACATATATATATATATATATATATATATGTTCATTTATTTCACATGTAAGTTCAGTTTGGCATTTGATTAATAGTTAAAATGAAAAAATTCTAATAAACTATAAATTCTTCCTTTTAAGTTCGACTGAAGTTGAATAATGTATATCTCTAGTAGGCATGTTGAAAGAGCTCTTACTCAAATTTAACACGTTACCCAATAAAACTACGGGCCTAACTAATAAAACAACAGCATTTAGCCAAAATTAAACTTTATTCATCAACATAATCTCTTTCTAGGGTGATACACTGATACCAACGCCTCCCTAACAGTTCGCGTCAGTTTCCGATATCACTTACCCTGGAGCATTCTTTTCAGGTCTGCAAACTGCCGATAGTCGCTGGAGGCCGGATCTGGATAATAGGATGGATGTTGAAGCAATTCGAAGTGCAATCCCTGTAGTTTTACCATCGTTGCGATCGACTTGTGATACGGTACGTTGTCGCTGTGAAAGATCATTTTTTTCGTTTTTCTTCTTCATTTGTAGCCATTTTTGGTGATTTGTTCCTTCAAACGCGTCAATAATGCGATATAATATTCACTATTGATGGTTCTTCTTTTCTGAAGGTAATCAATGAAGTAAATATCCTGCGTATTCCATAATACATTCCATTACCGCCGATCAGACCCGGAACAACCACCATTCACGATGATCGGATGTCCCCTCGAGGAGGCCTCGTGCCTTGGGAGAACATTGGCCCTCAAATTCACTCTCAACCTCACATGAAATTCCTATATATGATCCATCGCTAAAGAGGCAGGTAAAATAATCTGCTCCCTATGCCACTCCAGTAAGTACTTGACTCCACAGACCATCATCTACCTTTATAAAAGTCAGATTACCCCAAAAGTGGAGTACTGTTGCCATATCTAGGCAGGAACAGCCCAAACTTTACTTTCTAGTCTCAAATTCCAAAGCGTCTCCTATTTTTTTATGGTGATAAATTATTCTCTACACTTCAGCCTCACTCACACATGCGGGATTTGGCGCGTCTCTCACTGTTACATTGCTTCTACCATGAAGAATGTTTGAGCGAACTTCATCACATGGTTGCACCAGGTGTGAGCTTTACAGCTCGGACCCACCATGCCATTTACATAGTTGCAACACTCCTTCCGTATTCCATTAGCGAGAAGTAAGTTCTACTCAAACATCTTCCCGCGAACCATGCACATTTGACTACCAAGGGTATTTTTTCGCAATCACTATCCATATAAACGGCTGCTTAACGTAAGCCTTTGACTCGAGTGACCCCCAGGCCTTGTATAGAGTGAACCATACAGTAAAAAAATAATTTTATTATTATTATTAAACAAACAAATTAAACAAAGAAAATGATTTTTAAGAAAAGAAAAACAAAAACAAAATATACAGATTTAGATAAAGTTCAGTAATATTTTCGAAGACTTCTTCGAGTTATGTTTAAAAATAATACACAAGTATAAAAAATACTTCTTTTTTAAAATAAGCAAACAATTGTAACAAACGTCGCTTGTTTTAAGAAAAAGGCATTGTTAACCAACGGGTCAAAATAAATGAAAGGCGCTCAGGATGCAACGGAAACGAGCGTTATATAATGGCGACTGGGTTCATCTTGGAATGTTCCGTTATTTGTTTAGCTACTAAAATGAATTAATCAAATAGCTTAGTATAAATTTTATAGAATTATTCTGTCATTCTGTTCATTTCCTTGCGATTTAAGTGTCACAAGATTTGTATTTTTGTTTTTGCACCTTAAGATGTTCGTCGAAATTACAGTAGTTAGTAATAAACAGTCAGTTAAGTGACATCCATGATACACGTTTTGGGCGATCATGTCTCGAAAGAGACATGACTGACTGGGTAGAAGATTATTCCGCAGTAAGTTGCTTTCTGTGGTAGACTGGTTGCCAGCCAATACTAGAAAAACCCAATCTGTCCTAACATTTAACCCATAACTGGAGGGAAGAGACGGATTAATAACTTTCCTAAATATTTGTGCGTAAGTGAATACAACAGGAATTCGAACTCTGCACCCACGATTTGTCGTTCCAAATTGATATCCACTGCACCACAACGTACATATAGTTATAAAACGTCCCGCAAACTCTCTCTGTCACATTGTTGTATCTGACGTCATACCTGTGTCCATTTTATCTTTTATTTAATTTTTCCGTTGTGCAACCCACATAAGTCAATACATAAGTCATGCTTAGTACATTGGTGGCCTATATTAAATGTGAATCAGTACAATGTCCACCTTCTGAAGAAATTGTACTGTTTCTCTTTGAAATTGGGATAGAATTGACTTGACTCATATTTTTGCCCAACGAACAGGGTTTTTCCCCCTCCATCAGTTTTTTTTCCGGAGTAAAACGATCCGAAACCCCAATATAGTTTTCAGTGTGAATGCTTAAATTTGTTAAAAAATTTGAACGTTTATGTTTTATTTTCTTTCGAAAGAAACAATAGGTGGGTTGGGAGAATCTCTTTCAAATGGGGATATTATATTCAAAATGTGTTTATCGCTGTCGTGTAGGCTTTTCCAAATTCTAGTAAAATTTCCGCGATAGTTGATGACTTTCATCATTATTATTATCGAATTTGATAAAACAAATCCTTCACGAAAAGGGAGTCCCTCTAGAAAAAGAATTCACTCTGACTCGGAGAGACCTACCAAATTAATTTTAAAAAGCTTGCACAACCTTCAATTTTCAGTTGATTGTTCAAAATCCAGAAGGTGGCCACCAAAATTTGGCTTAATATATAGTCATCCGCAGACAGATCTGTTTCGCTGTATCACAGCTCATCAGTACCGTTAGACTCCGATTGCTCCTTAACCCAGGCTCGAAAAAAGACCGAATTGGCGTCAGTCGGCGATTCTACCCCTGGGCCACGGGCGCCCGGTGGAATAAGGCAGTATATTTTAGCGCATATCATATTACGCGCCCAATAGCTGGTGTGCCCCAATTCATTTTACTGAACGAGCGATGCGTCCACACACACACACACACACACACACACACACACACACACACACACACACACATATATATATATATATATATATATATATATATATATATATATAACAACAAGGAATAAACGGAATTTTAATGACATCCTATACACTAAAAACAAAGTGTATAGAATGTAAAAAAAAATCCGCTTATTCCTTGCTGTTATTAAATTTGGTACAACCATTAATTTTTTCAAATATATATATCCGCAGACAGATCTGTTTCGCTGTATCACAGCTCATCAGTACAGTTAGACATCCCATTACTTCTAGCCAGGTTTGAAACCCGACTGAATTCAAATCAGTCGGCGATTCTACCTCAGAGACATGGGCGTTCGGTAGAGGAAGGCTAACTTTAGCGTGTTATATACAATGTATACACACACCAGTAGCCGAGAGTGTTCAAATTCAAAACTGAATGAACGACGCGTAGGTGCCTGAGTAGCTACTGTTTTTTTCAAAGTCTATCATTCCTCCATAGTGCTCAATCGGGTTGTAAGAGCGTAATAAGTCATACTGACACCAATTCGGTCGGATTTCAATCCTGGGTAAAAGCAATCGGATGTCTAACCGCACTGATGAGCTGTGATACAACGAAACAGATCTGCCTGCGGATGACTATATATATAGCTGAGAAATGTTTTTAAATTCTCATATATATATATATATATATATATATATATATATATATATATATGAGAATTTAAAAACATTTTATCAGTGCATAGCATAAGTTAGAACAAAGTTATTTTTTGTTTTGTTTTTGTTGTTGTTGTTTTTAATTTATTTTTCCCTGCTGCTGACTTAACAGAGAATATTGGCCTGGTATTCCCGATGAAAAAACTGAAAAACATCAGATGAAAAACTAACTCGTCAGTAATTAATGATAATACTTCTACATCTTCTCAGAAAATTCGGGAACTATGCAACTTCTTTTTTTTTCTTTTTCTTCTTCCTCTTCTTCTTCTTCTTTCTGTGCCATGTCCTTTCAGGACGTAGGCGGCCATAGCTCTCCTCTTCTTCCTATCCTTTGATACTCTTAATATAGAAAATTTCAATGGGGAGATGCATTGAAAAACGTCTTGAAACAATTTAATGAGATTCGATAAATCGGTGATAAAGAATTCACAACTAAAATGAAGGCCAATGAACGGTTTCAATAATAATTTATATTTTTGAGACAGTCAATGATATCTATATGCATCGCTTTTTCTCAGTATATTTTCATGATAAAAATTAATGTGTTCAATATGAGAGGGAAATGAAAATAGCTTTCGGAAGAAAAAAATTAGCAACAAAACGACAAAGACGGTGACTACAAAGCCTATTTCAAAACCAATTTGAATCAAAACCATCACTTAATGAAGAAGGCTATCTGAGTGCCTCACATGAACAGCTTGAACAAATTAAGAAACGTAGGAGAAAAGGAACTTTTTTGTTTTTTAATCATTTCATCCCGAGCAAGGCAGAAATGCCACTGATATGCGGGGGGGGGGGGGCTACATAGCTGTAAAAAGATTAATTAGAAAAGAGTGAGGAGTACAAACTAGTTAGAAAGGAGCAATAGAAAGCTGAGAATGCAGGTGCGATGACAGATACATAGGTGGAGAGAAAGGGAAAGTTATACGGGGGTTGGGAGAGAGTTAGAGTCCAGTGCTTAGTAGATGAGTATTGACATTGCATTTAAATTTCTGGAGGTTGTAGCCGTCAGGAAAGCAAGAATACGGGAGCGAGTTCCACAGGCGGGAAGTGCGAGAGAAGAAGCTGCAGGAGTAGAATTGTCGTCTGCATTTGGCTAACCTGTCTGTGAATGGGTGGGACCCAGTTTCCAGTCTGGTTGCACGAGTAAACACCTGTTGAGGAGGCACCAGTGACTTAAGTTCGTCCGAGCAGAAGCCATGAAAGTATTTATAGAACAAAGGGAGGCCACATTTCGTCGGTGGGGAAGTGGCTGCAGTCTAGCCGCCAGATCAGTACCTATCACATTACAGACTCTCCTTTGGTGCCTGTCAAGAACACTGAGGAGAACGGCAGGGGCGCCTGATCATAAATGTCAGCAGTACTCCATACACGGACGGATGGTTGACTTGTATATATGCAGGATGGATTCAGGCGGAAAAAACATTCTGGATCGACATAGTGACCCAACCTTCTTAGCAGTAGATTTTGCTATGGATTCAATATAGTGGTTCCATTTGAGGTCTGAGGACAGGTAACCAATTAAACGGTTTGTTTGTATAGGGACCTAACTCTGTTTCAGTGCAGATAAATATTTTTGTTTAGATAATGAAAACGACTAAGTGATGTAATCACTGGAAACTAAAACGTAAACAGAAATGACAATTATCAATGCAAGCAGAAAGCGAAAGTTTAAATTTGAATGTGGAAAGAAAAAGGTTTGGAAAATTCCAAAATCACCAGACAGGTTGACAGGTTACAGGGGGTGTCAGGAAGAGAGTAAGAGAAAGAAGAGAATACTGATGAGAGTTGGGTGGACGAAGAAAAAAGCATGAGAGAGAGGATACAAGTTAGTGAGACAGAAGAGGACTATTGACTTTACATTTGAATTCTTAAAGATTGTAGCTGTCGGGAAAGCAAGTAAGCGGAAGGGAATTCTACAGGCGGGAAGTGCGAGAAAATAAGCTGATGGAGAAGAATTTGCGATTACACAGTAAAAGGGTGGGACATACTTGCTAGTATTGTAGCTCAAGGAAATTCATACATAGGGGTACCAGTGAGCTAAATTCATCGGAGCAGAAGCCGTGAAAGTATTTGTAGATTTGTCTGCGTCGGTGAGAAAACGACTGTATCCTAGCTGCCAATCGAAATCGATCACATTACAGATTCTCCGGTGGATTTTGTCAAAAAAACCTAGGTGGATAGCAGGAGCACCCGACCAGATATGGCAGCAATACTAAATGCACGGACGGGAAAACTTCCTGGCCCTACACAGAGAACCGCCTTTCTTAGCAGTGGATTTAGCTATGGATTCTATATAGTTATTCCACTTAAGGTCTGATGTGAGAGTTAATCCGAGGAGGCGCAGTGTTTTACTTTCAGGGAGAGAAGCCTGATCCATGATAATAAGCGGGAGGGTCGATTGTCTGTGATGGTTAATAGATAGCAGATTCGTTTTGGAAGCATTTCTTACCCCAGTCCACCACGGATTGGAGGTTCTTTTCCAGCTCGGCAGCGAGGTTTGCTCTTTCAGCCTCGGCAGATTTTTTATGGAGACGAGAGTAAACCGTTGTGTCGTCAGCATATATGCCTACTTGGGATCTTATTACATCGGGGTGATCGTTAATATAGAAAAGGAAAAGTTTAGGACGTAGAATAGAGCTTTGAGGGACACCTGCGTTCGTGTGATAGTATTGGGAGGTTTGTTCATTCAATACTACCTTCATTGTACGATTTAAAAGGAAAGACTGGATTATGTCAAACAATTGTCCTGTTATGCCATAACCCTGCAGCTTGCATTGAAGGCCAGCATGCCAGACTCTATCAAACGCTTTGGAGATGTCTAGGGCAACAGTTCGGGCTTCGTCATTCTTGTCAAGGCCTGGTGTATATACTCAGTGATCTGAATTGGTTTATATTGCTTCATGATACATTTTCTTTTATAATCGTTTCACCCCAAGCAAAGCAGTATTGCCAATTGTGCGCAGCGTGGTTACATAAGAGGAGAGTAAATAAAAAGAGGAATAGGTCGGAGATATCTGAAAATGGGTAAAAGAAGGATGGGAACACTGGTGTGAAGAGAGCTGTCTGATAGTAGAGTGGAAAGAGAGAAGAACAAGATACAAGGGATGTCGAGGAAAGAACGGGAGTCAAGGAAATAAGAGATGGCAATTGACATTGCATTTAAATGCTTGGAAATTGTAGTTATCATGGATGCAAATATACGGAAGGGAGTTCCACAGGCGAGAAGTGCGAGAAAAGAAGCAAATAGAATAGAAGTTGCGGTTACATTTGATTGGTTTCACTGTAAAAAAGGAGAACCTAGATGCAGTCAAGTAGCTCGTGTAAATTCATGCAGAGAAAGCACCCAGGAGCCAAGCTAGTAATAGCAGAATTCGTGAAAATATGTGTAGAAGAGACAGTGGGAAGCCACATCATGTCCGTGAGAAAGTAACTGGAGTCGAGCTACCAAGTCGGGATCGACCACATTGCAGATTCTCCTCTGAATTTTGTCAAGAACCCCGAGACAGTAGTATTCAATGCATGGGCGAATGGCAGATTTGTATATGTGCAAGATGGATTCAGACAAGAAAAAACTTCCTGACCCGACACAGTGAACCAATTTCCTTAGCATCAGATTTAGCTATTGATGTAGTCGTTCCACTTGAGGTCGGCTGAGAAAGTTAAGCCTCGGAGGCACAATGTATTGTTTTCAGGGAGACTAGATTCACGCAGATAGGGATTAGTATAGATTGTCTATTGTGGTTAAAGGATAGCAGCTTTGTTTTGATGGCATTAAAATTTACGAGCCATTTCTTACCCCCAGTCAACCACAGATTGGAGGTTTTTTCAATGTCTGCATCTAAGTTTGCTTTGTCAGCCTTGGTAGATTTCTTATTGAGGCAAAAGTAAATAGTGGTGACGTTAGCCTAGATGCCAAATTACATCAGAGAGATCGTTGATGAAGAGCAGAAAAAGCGTAGGACCTGGAATAAAGCCTTGAGGGACACCCGTGTTCGTATTATAGGATCTGAAAGCATGCCCATTCAATAATACCTACATTAGGCGTTTTGATAGGAACGCTTGGATTAGATCAAACAAGCTTCCAGTTATACCATATCTCTATAGTTTGCGCAAAAGGCTAGCGTGCCAGACTCTGTCAAATGCTTTGGAGATATCCATGGCACAGCTCGAGATTCGCCGTTCATATCGAGAGTCTGATATATATACCCTGTGATGGTCGTTAGTATATCAGCAGTAGACCTGGCAAAGCGGGAGCTATACTGTTTGAGCCTGTGTGTTGGCTGATGTAGAACTACTTCAGCATTGATAATAGCCTCACAGCCTTTGCCAAAAATCGGCAAGAGGCTGATAGAACAATAATTAGAGGGGTCTGAGGGTTCTCCAGACTTCTTAAAAACAGAAACCAGAGGGTAGGTCTTCCAGCAGGCAGCAAAGCAAGAGACAGAGAGTCAGTAAAGTTTGGAAGGGACAGAGTTTAGGGGCACATTTCTTAATGACGATGATTGGGATTCTGTCGTCTCTGCTCGCCTATGGGGGTCAAGCTTTGAAATTATATAAGAGGGTAATGTAAACGTCACTTAATTTTACCTCAGTTCTAGGTGCGAATAATATACAGAAGAATCGAATGTGGGATTGGTAAAGAATCTATTAGCAAATCATTCGGCTTTGTCCGCTGAAGCTGTGAGGACCTCAAATTTATTGATTAAGTGAGGAATTGAGGGCTTGGGGTTGTCTAACACACTTTTGCAGAACCGCCAGTAGTTTTGGAGCTGAACATTCAGTATGCTATACGCTATTTCATTCTCTCAGGAAGCCACAGTTTTGCATCATTTAGGATCCGCTTGCATTCATTACGAGCAGAGGTAAAAAGGCACCTATTATGGTCAGGTGAGTAGCTTCGATAAAGCCGGAAGAAGTGATTCCTGTGGGCAATAAAAAAAATCGTGCAGACAAGCGTACGCTTTCGTCACGATATTCTGCAGTTGTGTAGAGTGTGAAAAACAAAACAAAACAGGAGAACGAGGAAAAGGAAATGGGACAGTGTCTATATAAAGAGCTCTTTCAACGACCCCAATTTTTCCCACTGTAATTTCTTCTTTCCTCTGATATATGCCGTGTCCCTTCAGGCCGTAAGTGATATTGCTTTTCCACAAATTTCTGTCATTTTAGCACTATCCATTCACACAACCCCCCACTTGGTAGATTAACCGCTCTTTCCATTTGATCCACCTGACTTCAGAGCTTACGGGCATATGACCTTGAAACAGCTGTTATCATATCACCGAAACTAAGCAACGTCGACTTAGATGCGTGACCGACTGGGAATACAAGTTGCTCTGAGTTCGAATGTATGGATGCTGTAATAGATAATGTATCGGAATTGTTAATTGAAGATCCGATTTCTAATTCCACTCGAGTTCGTTATATTCACTTGCACGAAAATACACTTGCGAAAGGTATAAATCCACATCTTCCAAGATATGGGAAAATTAATATTAATTTTATCAGTATATTATTATTATTATCTCCAAAAATTTCCTTCAATCTAATCAGTTTTATAGTTTTAAATAATCTTCAGTGAGTTAATAATAAGTTGTCCCAAAATTTCGTAAACACTTGCAAAAATTGAAATTTGACTCGCCAAGTAATCTAAGGCTACCAGAAAACACTTGCAAAAAATTGAAATTTTGCTCACAAAAACAACAAAAATTATTGCTCAAAATAAAGACCATCATTTTCCAAGACTTTCTGTCATCGATCTGCAAGCTTTCGGAACTGGTCAAAGAATATTAAGCCGGCTTCGAATCAAAGAATTCTTGACACGCTTCCTCGACTTTCTCAAACTAGTCGAATCGGCAGCCCTTCAAAAAGTGTTGCACTGAGAGGAAAAGGCCGTAATCTGATGGATCACAGTCAGGACTGTACGCTGGATGTGGCAGAACCTCAACGCTGTCCAGCTCTTCAAACTTGTCTTTGACCTTCCTGGCGGTGTGTGGCGTGGCATTGTCCTGCTGCATCAAAGCGAGCTGTCGGTTGATCAGATCCGGGTACTTTTGCTTCGACTTTTTGTAGACTCGCTCAAATTGTTGACAGTAAAGTTCGGCACTGATGGCACGACCATTCGGAACCAACTCAAAATGCACGATCCTTTCAAAGTTCCACCAAACGCACAACATGACTTTCTTGACGAATCGATCTTGTTTTGGAACCGAAGGTGTCTCTTGCCCTTTGTAAACCCATCGCTTGTCTCGATTGTGCTGGACCAGATAGACCCATTTCTCGTCGGATGTCACAATGCGCTTTCAAAAATGCTCCTCCAATGGATTGCTGAGCAATTGACAGCAAATTTCAACTCGTCTGTTGGCTTGTGCTTCGGTGAGTTCCAGCGGATCTTGGCGCGGTTTTTTGTGAACAAAATCAAGTTGCTTCAAATGTGGAAGAATTGTCGATTTGCCAACTCCAAGCTCATCAGCCAATTCTTGAGTGCTCGATGAAGGTGCAATGTCCAACCCGGTTTGCAAGTCTCCATCATCCAACTTTAACGGACGTCCCGAACGAGGTTTATCTTCAAGACTCATGTCGCCAGAATCGAAACGCTTGTACCACTTTGAGATCGCCGCATATGCAATTTTTTCGTCATCTTCGGTAGCACAAATCTCTTCTGCAGCTTTTCTGGTTAAATGACCTCGCTTCCAGCAGTAATCAAATCTCGAAGCTTAGTTTTATCAATTGCCATCTGGAATACAAAAATGAAGATCACTATAACAATATAAACGCAAAATTGCATAAAAATTAAATTTTCCGCAAGTGTTTACGAACTTTTGGGACAACCTAATAAGTCAGACAAAAACAGGCCAATAAATCAATCAATCGAGTAGGTCTTGTGAATGTCAAGTTCGCCAAATCTTCTTTCATCATTATGTGTCCTTTTGATTGTAAATATAAATGTTCTTTTAGATCGCGTTTTCTTTGAAACGTTTTATTCATACTTTCAGTCTATGTTTTATATAAGTTATTATGTCTGTGTTCTTGACTAGCGAATAAACGGGGATGGTTAGGCTTATTAAACTTTTGAGAATTAAAAGAACACTCCCAACACTGGGAAGAAAACTCTCCGGCAAACAATTCAGGCCATGTAACTGAAATTTTTAAAGTATTTTCTCATTGGTTGGGTATCAAGTAACGAGGAAGGATAAAAAAAAATCAGCAGCACTGGAATCAAATATGAAAGGCGAACACTGAATCACGACGAGCGAGGCACGAACAAGACTTCTACGCAGGAATACCACACGTACGTGACAAACGCACTCAAGAAACCGGAATCACAAATAATTGCACGCTTTCCGTTGAGCCCCAATTTCTTCAGTTCCGACCACAATGGTTAATTTGTAATGACTTACGAAGGAACTTTAAACTCATGTTTGTTATATGGCACAATTTCTACTGATAAATTTGCATATTATTATGATTTTATTATATCAGAACTTTCAAGCTGCTTAAAAAGGGGTATTTTCTAAAGCAAGGTACCTACGAAAACAAATCAACTTATTTTTTAATGAGTAAAATCCACAGAAACTATGGATAAAACCATACTCCTAAACAATCTTAACTTCTTAACAAATCAAAGGTAAATAATCATTTATGCAGGTGGTCCAAAGCTTTTGCACGTCGGTGTGTAACTACTTCCATCTATGCTGTATTTGCGGAATCCACCTGGCAATGTTTAATTTAAAAGCAGATACGACAATTTACCACTTGCATAACATGTGCCAAAATGATCAAATGGCTTATTTAAAGAATAACCATCGTTGATTGGTTTTTTAATCATAGGCACGTAATTGCGCGCGAAATTTCAACAAGTGTTTCGTGATCCATTTTTGCCAGTATTTAAAGGAAAAGACCTAGCGAGAAAATAGATCCGGGGCAGAAAGCAGACGTCCATGCAAGTCACCATGGGATAAACAGAACAACAATCACCCACTTTGTTCGCAATGCAGCACGAACATGAATTCTCAAGTGAGAATATTACTTTTCAACTCTATTCCACACACTCACTTAAATTTTAGCTAAAACACACATCCATTTCAAATGACATTCACCACATAATATTAAAGGAACATTTATTTTATCGAACAGATTAAATAACTTCTGCACCATTCGAACTGTTTCTAAACAAATCACACCTTGTGGAAGATTTATTGTGAAAGATATTTAACCTTCTTCTTCTTCTTCTTCTTCTTCTTCTTCTTCTTCTATGTGCCCTGTCCTTTCAGGACGTAGGCAATCATGGTTCTCCACGTCTCCCTATCCCTTGTGGCTCCTAGTATGTTTGCTCCCGTTACTCCTGTCAACCGCCGTTCCGTCAACCACCTGATCAGGCCCTGCAAATATGTTGTCCGCTGTCTTCCTCTGTCTCTCTTTCCTTCTATCTGTCCAGTCAGTATCAGGTTCTCCAGGCTTTCCTTCCTCATTGCGTGTCCCAGGAACTTCAGTTGTCTCTTCCTGGTGCTCAGTATCAATTTCCTCTTTGTTGCCATTCTTTCCAACACCTCATCGTTGCTTGCATGCCCAGTCCATGATATCCGCAGCATCCTTCTGTAGAACCACATTTCCGCTGCTTCCAGTTTTGTCCTCATTTTCGATGATATTGTCCAGCATTCGTTGCCGTATTGAAGAACTGACATCACGTAGCAGTCCAGCACTCTTTTCTTCATTTCTATTGATATTTTCCTGTGTGTTAGTATTTTGCTCAACTTCTGGAACGCGTCCTTTGCCATGCCAATTCGCCTTCGGATCTTCGTGTCGCACTTTCCATCTTCAGTTAGGACATTTCCTAGGTATTTAAATTTTTGTACTTGCTTGATTCTGGTATCTCCCACATTTTCATAAGGATACAATTTTGCAACTTTTCATATGCTTATCACTATTAAAAATTTGGGTATATTATTATATAAATATTCGTTTGTTGCTTTACAGAATTTTGTTGTATTTCTTTTGTTTCGTCAGTTCTGGACACGTTAGTAACTTATGATAAGTGAATAGCAATTGTTTGATCATAAAGATAACCACACGATCCACTACATATTTATTTTCATTTAAAATCCAAGTTTCTTTTTATATGCGTGCTTTTAACATTTTAGAGTTCATTGTTGAACTGACAAAAGATATTTTAAGACATTTTTATACAAGATTATAAATTTTGATTATTGTAGTTTATCATTATTATACGAGGGCAAATCAGAAAGTAATGGCAATTTGGAAATTGCTCAGTAAAAACAACAAAGAGGCGATGATTTACGCCTCCATGCGTGTCCATGTGTCACGAATAGCTAGCCGCGTAAAACTTTGCATCGTTCACTCGAGTGGCAAGGAGCAAGAAGGTCAGACGTATGAACGTTCGTCTTTAGCGATTGCAATATCGATGATCAACCCGCCGAAGTTCAGTTTCTGTGAGCAGAGAAAATCAAATCCCTCTCCGGATTTTGGCAAAATAACTTGACTGACTGACAAAAGCCGAGATGCTAGGTCAGAATCAATAATAAAGCTGATACTTCTTTGGATTTTTATTAAGAATGTTCTAAGTGTGGACGAATGGTAGATATAGATATATTAAATAGATTCAGTCAGTTAAGTGCCATACGTGATACACTCTTGGGCGATCATGTCTCGAAAGAGGCATGACTGACTGGGCAGAATAATTTCCTGCAGTAGATTGCTATTATTTTCTGCGGTATACTGGTTGCCAACCAAGGCTATATAACCCAATCTGCCCTGCTATTTAACCTATTGTTGGAGGGAGACACGATAGATTCATACATTTTCCAAGGGTATTTGAGCGTATGTAAATACGACGAATTCAACCGGAATTTGAACTAGAAAGAAAAATTATCTAATACAACAACTGACCTAGCAATGAACTCAATATAGTCTTTCTACTTGATGTGAGCATATAATTTTTGCTCTAGAAGTCGTAGCAATTTACTAGTCTGAAGGCTAACATCAGTTATGATGACAGAAAGCAGAAAGTTGTTTCTCAGATAATTATCTTTTGTAATTCTTATTAATAAATATCGTTTAGTACCGCTTTCTATCTCTGTGCTTTAATATCTGTCAGTGGTGCACATATAACTAGTGTAACGTACGAATGCCGATTTGGGCATCTATGAATATCGCCGATGGTAGTACATATCCTTGAAGATAACTTGATCAGGGAAAACCAACAAATCAGGTTAGCACAAGTGGCGGCAATCGTGGGCATCTTTTACCGAACTGCAGAAGCCCTTGCGCAAAATGACATCGGGTAGTGTAAAATTTGTGCAGGGATGGGCGTCCAGACAAGCAAACGTGGCTTCGTGGCTAACCGAAAACCTTCTTTTCTCAAGGGATGTTAAAGCGATACCAGAAGTGTTTTGACATACATTAAGTCTATTTTGAAAAGTGATAATATTTCACTGCTTAATGTTTATGCGATTATTCATGTGTAACGTTCATGCATCTATTGCTTGATTAAATTATACATTGTGTGACACACATAAACTACACGAGGCTCTTTATTTGAGAAAAATGAATCAGAAATGTCATAAAATCGATACATGTACGACAGTTATCTCAAGCACGCTTTATGAAAGAAAATTGATTCTTACAACCAGTACTCGTTCGACATTAAACTTCCTTTCAGGTTTGTAATTTCAACAGAATGCCTTGTTAAAATATTTTAACAATATTTCATCACTTCTTACGAACCATTTAATTTTCCGTTAAAAATATGTGGTGTATAAACAACCATCAGCATGTTTTTCTAATATTTATCATATCAAATATATTTAATCAAATAGAATTCTGAATATCTCTGTCAAGCATTATTTACCCCAGCTCCCGAGACGTGATGTGACACAAGGTCAGTTTTAATTTAGGGAATCCGAGCGCGTACACCCAGACCAAGGACCCAAATTTGCCAATTTCCCGAAACCGTCTCTAGTATCATGAGGTGGGTAGAGCCTCAGCCAGCTGTTCCCCAGGACCGGGTACTTCTCTGTATTTTGTTGGTTTTTTTGTTTTTTTCGGTCGCGTTTCTGTCCGTGGACAGAGACACAACTGAGCCGCACTCTGCCCAAAGACAGAGACGTAACTGAGAGATGGTTTACCGATTTATTCATAGAATTTGTATAGAGTTTAGAAAGCATCCAGTAGTATTAATTTGCAGAGAATTTTCCCGAAGTAGGTTGCCATTATTTTCTGCCATAGACTAGTTGCTGAAGTAGGTTATAGGACCATATCTATCCTGCTATTTAACCTATGACTGGAGGGAGAAGCGATGGATTTTCCAAGGGTATTTGCGCATAAATGAATGCAACTGAAATTCGAACTCGGTCCTCTGATTTCACGTTCCGAGTCGATATCCACTGCACCGCAACGCACATAGCTTCCTTGTTTTGTACTTAAACAACATGAAGCTTTTTATACTGGCCTGTTCGATCTGATTTTTTTTTTTTGTTGATTTTTTTTTTCAAAATAAAAATGATTTTTTAATCCAAATAAAAAGACAAAGAGAGTAAAAGTAATGTAAGGACTTATGCCAATAATATTTTAGATAAGCTGTTTAAAAAGCCCCACATTTCCTCTGTCTACAAATATTTTCAGCTTTTTTCCCTGATGCCCGACCACATTAATTTAAGCGTCCTAAGAGGCTCATCCCTTGTTCCCTGTTTAGGATGTGGTTTCCGGCTTTCTCTTTTCCAATCTTTTCACTCTTACGTAGCCCCCTGCGCATCAGTGGCGTTACCGCCTTGCTCGGGGTGATATAATTAAAAAAAAAGATTGTCACGTAGGTCCCACTCTTTTACAGTTGAAATAGCTAAATGTAACTGCCACTCCTAGTTTCTTTTCTCATAGTATCTACCTGTGGAACACTCCTTCGTTTACTTGCTTCCATGATAAGTCAGTCCGTTGCCATACGTGATAGACGCTTGGGTGATTATGTCTCGTAAGAGACATGACTGACTGTGCAGAAGATTATCCCGCAGTAGGTTGCTATTACTTTCTGCGGTAGACTTGTTGCCAGCCAAGGCTATAGAGCCTTATTTAGCCCATAATTGGGGAAGAGACGGTTTAATACCTTTCCCAAGCGTATTTGCGCATAAGTGAATGCAATGAAATTCAACTGGAATTCGAACTCGGTTCCCCGATTTCTCGTTCCGAGCCGATATCCACTGCATCACAACGCACGTCCATTTAAGATATACTCTAGATAAAAAGCGTTTATCACAGCACAGTGAACAAACATTCCTTCGTTTACTTGCTTCCATGATAAGTCAGTTAAGTGCCATATGTGATACACCCTTTGGGCGACCATGTCTCGAAAAAGACATGACTGAATGGGCCGAAGATTATCCCGCAGTAGGTTGCCATTACATTCTGCGGTAGACTAGTTAGCAGCAAATTCTATAGAACCCAATCTCCCCTGTTATTTAACCCATAACGGAAGGGAAGAAACGGATTAATGACGTTCCCAAGAGTTTTTGCACGTAAGAGAATGTAATGAATTCAACTAGAGTTCGAACTCGGCTCCCCGATTTCTCGTTCCGACCCGATATCCACTGCACAGCAACGCACATCCACCTGGAAGTACAATCATGAAAAATTTAAAGGCACCGTCAATCGCTATCCTCTACCTTCTTGAATCCTGTTAATGTTTTGTCCTTTTCTCAACCTTCGCTATATACTGTCTTTTCTCTCACCTTCACTCTCTGTAATCCCCAACGTATTAGTGGCTTTGCTTGGTATGAAATTATTAAAACAAATGCTTTACAGTAGTAACGGAGTGTTAACGAAAGTCCTTGTTTTGTTAGGCAGGTTTGCCGGACTTCTACTAATGTATCGACATGTTTTCATTTGATCGTTAACTGAAACTCTTTGTTCGCTGCACTCAATGAACTGCAAACCTAAACAATGTTAATGATGCATCAGCTGGTGGAGAGATAAAAAGTTTAGTTACGTTTATTAGTTGACCCGTGTAAATGAATTATCTCTACACATTGGTAACAGACTTTTTCATATCAACGTACCGACTTAAGTAAATATTTACTCCCGTTAACGCTTTTAGATACGTATTTTCGTTATTTAGTCCTAAAAATTCTATGACACAAAAAGGGTTTTACATGTATACAAATATAAGCATAATCGTAATGCAGCTGCAATTACAATCACGGGCTGCATAACCCTTTAGCGACACCAGATATACGGCAGCTGTTGCGGCTGTTGTGTATTTAGAGCAAGACAATCTGACGGAGACAATCACTCTTCAGCGTAGTTCTGTATAAGCAGGGTTCTTCCACTGCGTGTTCTTTTTAGCCGTCGAGGTTCACCAGTGTAGAAGTAGGGTGCGTGTTCTTTAGACGTCATAGATCATCAGTGTACTAGGGAAAAGGTTAATGTTTATTAAATCAGCCTTGTGTCAAACATAACCTACAACTTAGTATTATTCGCTATCATCAGAAGGTTAGAGATTGGAATGTGTGGATTTGTGGATAAATAAAAGTATGCCTTTTGTATGTTTAAATAGAAATTTATTGACGGAAAAGAATAACATGAATTAGTAGAAGTTAATGTTCAATGAAAAACAGTATTAAGAAGCTAAGGGTAGCAAGAGTTTGTAGTAATCCTTGCAAGGGTGAGTTTAAATGTACGTAGGCAGGAACGTATGTATGTATGTATGTATGAGCGTTTATTGTTGGGTAGGATTATCTTTGAAGTTATCGCTCAGAGTGAATGATGAAAAGAAAGGTGAGAGATGAGAGTTGAGAAAGAAAGATTGAGACAATAATAATAACAATCGCTTGAGGCTTGTCAAGGATCAGTGTTAATTACGCTTGTCGCTTTTCTCTCTGGTGACGGTCAAACTTGCTCCGTCTTTTATTTTCGTTTGTGGGGGCTCCGAACTTTTGGTAACTCACTCCCGGGCGTGATTCTGTCATTTCTATTTTGTTTTTAGATGTTTCCTAGTTTTTATTGGCCGAAAAACATTTCGCATCGAGGTGTGAAATTTTGCGAGTTTTGTGTGTGCTAAGCAAAGTTTGTAAATTCGACAAAATTGGTTTATTGCTAACAAAATCAATGAGTCATTTGAATTTTTAAATCTAGATCTTGTTTTGTTCACTACAGTTCTAAGTTCATGTTTTTCCTTCTCCTAGACTAGTAGTATTTCTCAACCTTAAGCAACGCTACATCTAGAAGTAAATGAAAAAATTACGTCACACTTTGCAAAATTTTTAACATTTTTATCTTAGGAAATAAAAACAATTTTTTTTCATTGCACACACAAATATGAACTTACTTTATTTCAATATTTCTATTCAAATATTTGTGCAACTTATTTAGTGTGAAACCTGTTCCTTGTACTTTTTCGGGATTTTTTAAATATATCTCGGCGCGGTGGTCGAGAATCACAGTCCTAGATTGACTACCCTAGCCTTTCCCACTATTTAACTTATAGCTCGACAAAGATGAATTTATACGTCTTCCAACAACATTAGCATAAATTGAACAAAATAAAACTGACCGAAATTTGAACTCGGGTCACCGATTTCATTTTCCCCGCGTTATTACAACATAAATTCTGAAAAAAATCTTTTCGTTTTTCAAAAGTTTTATGTCGTTTAAAGCATAATTTTTATAGGCATAATAAACATTCTTTTGTCTTTGATTTCATTTTATTTTATCTATTTGCAATTTTATCCCCCCTAATTTCATACAGTACCCATGCCTTGTTTTTTGGGGTTTTTTTTAGATATACTCCGCAAACTTTTGGACGGAATATTTTATATTCATTCTGCCACCACAGATCAATGATCGGATATGGCGGACAAGAAAATTAATTCGATGACTGATTTTATGGAATAAAGTTTTTCTGTTTTTTCATACCGGAAACATAATTGATGGTCACAATTGCTGTATTAAAAAAGATCTTCTTCTTCTTCTTCTTCTTCTTCTTCTTCTTCTTCTTCTTCTTCTTCTTCTTCTATGTGCCGAGTCCCTCAGGACATAGGCGATCATAGCCTTCCACATCTCCCTATCCTTCGTAGCTCTTAACACCCTCTCTCTTGTTAGCCCTCCCAAACCATGTTCTGACATTCATTTGCTCAAGCCCATCAAATAAATCATGCGTTGTTTTTTCCTGTTTCTCTTTTACTCTATATGTCCTGTGAGTATCAGATTCTTCAAGCCTTCCTTCCTCATTACATGTGCCAGAAAGTTTAAGTGCCTTTTCCTGATATAAGCTTCCTTTTCGTTTCCATCCTCTTCAAAAGCTCATCGTTGCTCACATTTCCGGTCCATGGTATCCTCAGCATCCTTCTGTAGAACTACATTTCAGTTGCTACAAGTGTGTCCTTCATCTTTGATGAAATTCTTTAACCTAAATAATATTTGGAATTCAATGACACAAACTAATTATGGCTACACAACTGAAACTTCGGTCTTGACAATAAAATCAAAAGTTAAATATTTTTAAATGATGTACAAATTAGCCTTGTTTTTGGTGCAGTGAATATCGGCTCGGAACTAGAAATCGGAGAGACGTGTTCGAATTCCAGTTAAATTCACTGCATTCACTTACGCGCAAATATATTTGGAAAAGGTATTAATCGTTTCTTCTCTCTAGTTATGGGTTAAAAAGCAAGACAGTTTGGGTTCTGTAGCATTCTGTAGCATTGGCTGGCAACCAGTCTACCGCAGAAAGTAATGGCAACTTACTGTGGGATACTGTGGGACTTCTGCCCAGTCAGTCATGTCTTTTTTGAGACATGATCTTCCATGCCTGTATTACGTATGTCACTTAACTGACAGACTGATACATATTTCTAAATAAAAATGCAATATTCAGTCTAAATTAATGCAAATGATTGTGCGTTTTGTTATTGCATTTATGAAGGAACCGTGCTTACTTTCTTGTAACTGATTTTGGTGCCATGTGGATGATATCTAAGATGTGCAGACATAGGTATCAACACTGGATCGCGACAGTCTGTTTCATGCCTATATAAACAATCATCAGGCTACATCGGTAGAAGTATTGCTTAACTATTTAAATACATAAATACAATGGATACAAAGGTGATTCACAGTAACGAAAAACAAAGTTGCGTACAAAACACATTGTATTGATCTTAAAACATAAATAATAAATATATTGATAATAAACATATCAATGATAAATATATTGATCCCTCAAACGTTCAAACTGTTTGTCCCCGTCTTTTACACACATCTCTTTTCCTGTAAAATATTTATTACTACTATTTATTTAAAAATTATAATAAATGTATTATGAAAAAATTATCAAAATAATTTTTTTTTAAATTATTTTAATGACGGAAATTAATTTTAGTCTTAAATGACTATTAGAGCCTCTATAAGAATTCTAGTGTAATACTTACTGCATAGCAACTTTTTCAGCGCCCTAGTAGGCTGGAAGGAATGGAATTTTATTATTAAGTTTTAATGTAAATTAGAGGACTGAGTAACTTACAAATTTGTTTTTAAGTTGTGTAATTTTATGAATATTTTTAACTAAAACGATAATATCATCTATGTATCTTAATATATAAGGGGTTTATAATGTCATTAAGTATTTTATTTTCTAAATGTGCCATATAATAATTAGAAAAGAGGGTACCAAAAAAAGATCCCATTGCAACACCGTCCATTTGAGTATAAATATTACATAGCGGCCATGAAAATGTACTTGAGTGGTGCATGCTAATAATATATTTTTTAAATAGTTGTTTTAATAGTGATGGGTTGGAAAGTAGTATGATTGTATACATCACGGATAATGATTTCTGTATATATATATATATATATATATATATATATATATATATATATATATATGTATATATATATATATATATATAAGCTCTCACACTCAGATTGTGCACTATGGAAGAATGGTAGATTATGAAAAAACAGTAGCTACTCACGCATTTACGCATCGTTTATTCAATTATGAGTTTGAACATTCTCAGCTACTGACGTGTGTGTACATTGTAGATAACACGCTAAAATCTGCCTTGTTTAACTGAGCGCCCATAGCTCAGAGGTAGAATCGCTGTCTGCGGATGACTATATATATTATATATATATATCGATTATTATATATATATATATATATATATATATATATATATATATATATATATATATCATATTAACACAGTTAAAGATGAAACAGCACAGGTTGAAAGTTAGGTCAGCTGAGTGATCAATAATAGATATTTTCAGTGTTAAGCATATATTATGTCAATAAATAATCAATTTTAGCAAATATTGAACAAGACACAAGGTATATCCCCACTATAATAAAGTACATTACAGGAATACTAAAAATCTATAATTTTATTACAGTCAAAATAAATATGGTAACAGAACGAAAAAATAGTAAAGAACTGCCTTCCTCAAATCTTTTAAATATTAAAAAATCTATCATTAATCATAACTTTGCACAGCACAAAGATGAAAGTTATTTAATACCATTACGTGCAAGTCTTTTTGTGAGCGTAAAAGAAGCCGTTCAGTTATTTAATAAATACAAACTGTCTATCGATAACTCACAAGTCGGTTTCACTTGCTATTGCAAATTGCCCATTTTCTCATTCTATGAACATATGTTTCCTGTATAGAAGATTTAAATAATGAGTATTGCTACTATATATTAGCTACTATACATTCTATATATTAGTTGCTATACTGTTATGGTGCCCTATCTATATTGGCATGATCTCTTCCTCCTTCATAAATACTTACCTGCGAGACTTCTTAAAGGAGGCATTCAAGACGCGGTGTAACTAGACAGTTTTAACGAACACTTCTACCTAATAACACTTAATAACACTCTTATCTTGAATATATGTTTTGTTATTCCAATACACGGGTTCAACCTACCTTCTTATTTTCGTGTCTTTCTTCCTGGTCCTAACAGGCTATAGATAGATAGATAGATAGATAGATAGATAGATAGATAGATAGATAGATAGATAGATAGATAGATAGATAGATAGATAAAAATCTCGAGTGATTCCACCAATACTGCTTACGTCGTATCCTTGGCATAACCTAGCAAATGTTACTTAGTGATGTAGGGATGCTAGAGAGAGAAGGCTGTGATTGTGCTGAGTCCTTAATACTAAAACATCATCTTCGCTGGGCAAAATTAGATGACAGCCGCAGGCCAAAGCAACTACTTTATGGTGAGCTGCAAACAGGAAAAAGGAATGTCATCAAACTTAAAATGCGGTTTAAGGACTGCACCAAAAATGCGTTGAAGAAGTGCAACATTCTTTGTGAGCACTCAGAGGAATAATGATTGAATCGCAAAAATTGAAAGAAAATTGAGTAGTGAAAGGCGAAAAGAAAAAGAAGTCACGCAAAACTAAAAAAGAGGGCGTCTCCATTGAACTTGCTGAAGCTATTCGCAGGCAGCTCGATTTGACGTGTACAGATTGTGGCAGATTGTTTTTGTTTGTGGCTGATCTAAAGAATTGAGAAAGCATCAACACAGGAGTGTAATTGACAATGAAATCGTAGATGTCCACCAGTTAATATACGATGTTTGTGGTAAGATATGCAGGTCTAAAAATAGTTTCACGCGACATCTCAAATTGCATGGTAATGTAACTCTGGCACTGCGTACCATCAACATTCATGAATGCCCTGTTTGTACTAGAATATGTAGGTCACTTGCTGAGCCAAAGAGCCATATTCTTTCAGCTCATCAGCGGATGATCTACAAAAAATATGAAGTAATGTTCGTACTCGAACACGACTTGCCAAACACTAAATATTTTCAACTTATCACCCGATGAGAAGCGCACATAGCAGCTTCGAAACGCGAAAAATTTTGTGTAATGATACTATGAATTTCGAAAACAATGTAACATCCATTACAATACTATATATAATATATATATACGAGTGAGTACAGAACGAAGAAAGAATTTTTTAAAAATTTAATTTAAAACAGTGCTCGATATATAATATAATATAGAGCTGTGAATATTGATTATAAATTATATTTTAGAACATGCACATAATGTTTTTATATGTGTCCGCTACAATCATATGGTTGTTTCGATATTGGGTCTCCAACGTCTCTTCCAGTTTCCTCCTGAAGAGACGTTCGAGAACCAATGTCGAAACAACCATATGATTGTAGCGGACACATATAAAAAACATTATGTGCATGTTTTAAAATATAATTTATAATATATATATATATATATATATATATATATATATATATATATATTATAAAAGTATAATTTTATGTATGATATATTTATGGGATAACGTCTTCAATATTAAGGATGTAAATAAAAACGTGAACAATGAGGTCAATACCCAGCAATGATATTCGTTTTTATTCCTGATGATAAAAGTATAGTTTTATCGGCTTGGAAAGAGAAATCGGGGAGCCGAGTTCGAATTCCAGTTGAATTCATTGCATTTACTTACGCTCAAATACCCTTTGGAAAGGTATTAATCCGTTTCTTCCTTCCAGCTATGGGTTAAATAACAGGACAGATTGGGTTCTATAGCCTTGGCTGACAACCAGTCTACCGCAGAAAGCAATATATATATATATATATATATATATATATATATATATATATATATATATATATATATGACCATTTTTTCACAGATACAATATTTTTGTCAAGAGAGTACAAAATGACTGTTTCTGATGTATTTCTTTTCTTGAAATCCAAACGGAACTGTCCATTATTTATTTGAGGTAATGGTTCGTGTTAATTTACTAACTAACGTAGAAGCATGCAGAATTATAATATGATTTTGCCGCATGTCCACATCATGTTGAAACACCTGTTTTCGTACTAACATTGAAGTTGAACAAATTCGAGCCTGGTCAGCAGCTAAACAGCTGTCCACTGAACAATACCAGATGATGTAAGCTTGGATATGCGGACAGCGCAAGGATTATGGCTCGGAATATTTATTCAGGAAGTCCAGTTACAATTCCAGTTGAGTTTATTATATTTCCTTACGCGCAAATATTATTAGGAAATGAATGAACCCATCTCTTCTCCCGTCAGCAATGGACTAATTAGTCTGACTTGCATCACTTAACCATTATTATCTCCAAAAAATTGTTAGAATCTAAAATTATTTTCTAGCTTTGAAAGAAAGAGTTGATTAGCTGTAGAAAATAAATTGCTCGATCAAAATATATAACTACTTTTATTTTCAATTAATAAAGCTCTAGTCCTGCCAGGATTAATCATCGGGGGCCATAGTCTGAACAAGATACGCATATGATACAGTGATGATAGCAAGCATGGAAAGCTAACTACAGGACTCTTAAAGAAGGTAGCTGAAGAAAGCGGGAAACGGACTATATATAAACAAGAAAACTGAATGTACAGTAATCAGAAAAAAGAAAAGCCCAAAATGCTATTTACAGACCGGAAGGTGTTACAACATCTGTGAGTTCACAGACTCTTCTCTGACAAACAGTATGGTTTCCGCTTCACCAGGTCTACTGCTGATATGCTCACGACCATCACTGAGTATATACACCAGGCCCCCGACAAGAACGGCAAAGCCCGAAATTTTGCCCTTGACATCTCCAACGCGTTTGACAGAGTCTGGCATGCTAGCCTCCTATGCAAGCTGCACGGCTATGGTATAACTGGACATTTGTTTGACCTAATCCAGTCAAATCGTACAATGAAGGTAGTATTGAACGGACAAGCCTCCCAATACTATAACACGAACACGGATGTTCCTCAAGTATCTATTCTAGGTCCTACGCTTTTCCTTATCTATATTAACGATCTTTCCGACTTAATAAGATCCCAAGTAGGCATATACGCTGACGACACTACGGTTTACTCTCGTTTCGAGCAAAATTCTGCCGAGCCTGAAAAGCAAACCTCGCTGCCGAGCATGAAAAGAACCTCCAATCAGTGGTGGCCTGGGGTAAGAAATGGCTCTTAAATTTTAATGCTTCCAAAACGATCCTGCTGTCTATTAACCATCACAGACAATCGTTCCTCCAGACCATTAGCATGGATCAGGCTTCTCTCCCTGAAAGTAAATCATTGAGCCTCCTCGGATTAACTTTCACATCAGACCTAAAGTTGAATAACTATATAGAATCCATAGTTAAATCCGCTGCTAAGAAGGTCGGTTACTGTGTAGGGCCAGGATGTTTTTTCCCGTCCCAACAGTCCTGCACATATATAAATCTACCATCCGCCCGTGCATTGAATATTGCTGCCATATCTGGTCGGGTGCTCCTGCTAGCCACCTAGGTGTTCTTGACAAAATCCAAAGGAGAATCTGTAATGTGACCGATCCCGACTTAGCAGCTAGGATCCAGTCGCTTTCTCACCGACGCAGAGTGGCTTCCCTGTGTCTCTTCTACAAATACTTTCACGGCTTCTGCTCCGATGAATTTAGCTCACTAGTATCTCCTATATATGAATTTCTTCGAGCCACAAGATTAGCAACTAGGTCCCACCCTTTTTACTGTGAAACCGATGAATTGTAAACGCAAATTCTACTTTTCTCGCACTTCCCGCCTGTGGAATTCCCTTCCGCATACTTGCCTTCCCGACAGCTACAATCTTCAAGAATTCAAATGTAAAGTCAGTAGTCACCTCTTGTCTCACTAACTTACATCCTATCTCTCATGCTTTTTTCTCCGTCCACCCCACTCATCAGTATTCTCTTCCTTCTCATACTCTCTTCCTGACACTCTCTGTAACCTGTCACTCTTTCTCATAACATTCCTCCTATGTAACCCCTTGCACAACAATGACAGTAAAATACCTTGCTTAGTGGGAGAGCTTATGGTGCATTCCAGAGACTGAGTACAGTACTGAGAGAAAGGAAAATTTCCTTACATTGTTATGTAATGTCTGTGCTTCAATATGGCAACGAATGCGAGCCAATTTCTTCAAAGATTAAGGAAAAACTTGAAGCAAGAGAAATGCCTTTCTACAGAAGGATGTTGAGGATACCAACGACCGCACGTGTGAACAATGACGAACTTTTGTAGAGTATGGAAACGAAAAAGAAACTGATACTTAACATAAAGAAAAAACACCTGAAGTTTCTAGAAGGCTTGGAGAATTTGATACTCACAGGACAGATGGAGGGAAAGAGAGACAGGGGAATACAATGCGTAACATATTTGATGAGCTTGAGCAAATAGATAGCAGAGCCGGATTTAAGAGGGGTAAGAAGAGAAAGTGTATAATCGCTACAAGGGATAGGGAGATGTAGAGGGTCATGTTCGTTTATGTCCTAAAAGAACACGGCTTATAGAAGAAGAAGAAGAAGAAGAAGAAGAAGAAACAATAAATTGTTTGACAAACTTCAGTGCTTGATATCTGCGTACTTATTGGCAGAAAGGGTAGGAAGATAAATTAGGACATAGAAAGACGTTCACTGATGAAGGTAAAGCCGAGTTTCTCGTCTAATGTACCTACTCACCTCACAATCTCAACACATCGGTCTCCTCCTGCCAAATCGGGTTTCGGCTGAGATAATCATGACACTGCTGGGTCAGATTACTTTTATCAAGTGGATTAATTGTCTGCTTCATGTTTGATGTGATTTAAATGTTAAACAGAAAGCTTACTACTAGCGATAACAAGGACTGGTTGACTGGACAGTTGTTTCTCAAAGTTTCTGAGAGAAAAAAATCAACATAAATATTGTGACATCTTGCCCCCAAAAATAGTCTGCTTTCAGACAGTATTATTTGTGCATATTGTGAAGATTATACTTGTTTCTATTTAATTCTAAATTTGGCGTTAAATATTAAACAATGCATATTCGGCCATATTTGAATAGACTAGGCCACTTCTAAAAAAGAAGGATAATATTATTTGATTAAAAATGCTATATATTTGCATTTATTAAACCTTCCTCAAACAACATTTGGCGGAATCTTTAAATATAGATTTTTTAGATTTAATTCGTAATATCAATATAGATGACAATCGTTCTCTGACGTTTTACAGAGATACTAGACTTAACTGTTATTTAAAAATGTCAAGTTTAAAACTGCTTACAGCATTGATATCCGTTTGTATTGTTTTCATGATTTTTATATATTTTTAATTATTTTAAAAACGTTTCATGGAGACTTTTTCGGAAAACAAGCAGATATTGCCGGATGATAATTATTTATGTGAAATGAAGAATAATTGGATATATATACTACATTATTAATTTATATAAACGGTTGTTCTTTAATTAAGTCATCTTTTATATTTTTCCTCTCATTTAGATTTTTCGAGGTCCATATCGAGTAACGTTTTATTTTCGTATTGAAAATGTAAATAAAGATATTTTATAAAGGAAATAATGAGTTAAAGACTCGAAAAACCCAGGCCGATAGACGAAAATGTAAGGTCTACTAAAACACGTCTATTCACTAAATATAACGTATTTAAAAAGAAATAATATTGAGATATGAACAAAAATCCATCAATCCCTTTTAAAAACATTACTTTGTTTTGGTTTCGGAGAGTAAAGTAAAAAGTTAGCAGATATGATCTTCAGAAGTTCTTGATAAGAAACGTACTTTTTCCCCGAAGGATAATTTCAATTAAGTAGACCAGCGACTGCTTTAAACTTTAGGCATTATCATGGAGAACTTGACGATTGTCATATAGTTTTAATACAGGGATTCTTATATCAGCTATAATGAAGATATCAAGTGATACGGTTTTATTCACACCTGCAGCTGACCTGCCAGTGGATAAACTGTTCATTAATGTCACTATTTTTTTATTTATTTGTAGTCTTCCTATGAATATTCCTGTGAATGTCTGAAGTATTGTTTCCTTCCAAAACAGAAATTCTACAGCAGTTCCTTGTTTTCTATATACGTCTATATGGGCAGCCAATTTAAAAGATGATTGCGGACAAAAAAGTACATTTATGTTTTTTTAGACAGTTTAAAGCTTAAAACTTATAAAAATTATAATCTTGATTAATACTCTTAAAGTTAATTGAGAAGACGTATTATCTGTTGATTATTACTAGTGATAACAAAAACTAGTTTCAAAATATTTAAGCAAAATAAATGATATTTTTATTTATAAAAAGCAATATACACTTCTTCTTCTTCTATGTGCACTGTCCCTTCAGGACGTAGGCGATCATGGTTCTCCACGTCTCCCTATCCCTTGTGGCTCTTAGTATGTTTGCTCCTGTTGCTCCTGGCAATCCCCATTCCGTCATCCACCTGATCAGACCCTGCAAATATGTTATCTGCTGCCTTCCTCTGTCTCTCTTTCCTTCTATCTGACCAGTCAGTATCAGGTTCTCCAGGTTCTCCTTCCTCATTGCATGTCCCAGGAACTTCAGTTGTCTCTTCCTGATGCTCAGCATCAATTTCCTTTATACACTTCCGGCCCTAATTATTAGGCGACCCCAGTGCCTTAAAAGATGATGTATTTCATACTATTTTTTAGTATTTATTGCCAAGTGAATAATTGTAAGTGAAAATATAATTGTTCTTTTGTTAATACTACACAATAACATGTGCATCAAATGAATTTATAAATATTTAATAGTTACCTATATTGCAGTTTCATCAATGAAAGAATGAAGAAAATTTAGGGTGATTCGGACAAGTTTATATTTGCTTGTATGCCTTATAAAACTTTGCAAAGTAATAATAACAAAAGAACAATTCTATTGTAATTAGAATTATCCACTTAAAAAGAATATGAAATATATCCTTTCTTTTTAAAAAAAACTGGGGTGACCTAATAATTATGGCTTTTAGTGTATGTTCACCTATTAGTTTTTCGAACTCGAGTAAATTTTACTCCACAAAACCTAAATATAAGTAACTAATATTGAATTATCAAAAAAGAAAATATGGTCGAATTTGTTCTCTTTTAATTAACTTAACATTTTTATGAACTTATGCTGATCTTTTCAATATTTGATTTCCCTTTTTTCTCACGTTGTTTTTAGATCATATTTCCGAAGATGAATTTTTTATTTTTTGTACATTTGTTTGTTTAATGTGCTTATTTTTTCAATTTTTTCATATTTTATTTAATTGCTGGCTTTTGTTTTATTTAATTCGGTTTGCAGACATTGTCGGTTTTCGTAAAATTTAATTGCACAGAAAATCCGAACTTACACACATCTATACCTTTTCATGAGCCAATAAAAAAATCATATACATTTATACATTCACAGATAGAAAAGCTCTTTTCATTAGACAGTTGACAAACTAAATTTTATCATGTGCTGACGTCTGCAAAAACAAAACAAATACAACTTTTTATTTATTGGCCAACCAGGAGCAAGGAAAATGATCTAAATGTTGATCCAATTCTATTTTTCCACAAACGTATAAATAAGCGTGATTTTTCTCTTCTCACTTCAGAGCCACAGGAAGTCTACCGGATGCCAAGTCCAGGTTACCTGCATTTTCTTATCCTCTCACCTTCTTTTTTACACTGCATTCATGGATTCTCCTACTTCCTCATGTACTTTCAACAGAGAAAGAATAGCAACACAGAGAGTCACAACCGGACGTCTCATTCACGTTACATGCTGTTTTTACACTGTCTTTCATTTCGCACTAATTGATTCTCCGTTTTCCTCATTTACTTGTTAGCAACAAGAAAAAGGAACAAAGTCATTATTTCCGTTTTCATTCACATTCAGAACCGACTACAATTGTACAAGCATGAACGACACCAGACTTGTCATTTCGTCGCAAGTCTATTTCTTCCGACTTTTAAGAAGTCTGAACTCTTAAACCCATTCAAAAAAAACTTATGCAGAACTTTCAAACATAAATGTTATTTCAAAACAACAAAATTGATGTTATTCTTCTCGTTAAATAAATGTATACATATTAATGCAAACGGGACTTTTTTTTCTCTCTTGTTCAACCTTTTGATTATTTCAAATGTGGCTGGCTTGGTTATGTTCAGCACAAGGCCATTTCGCAAGAATACCCGTCACTACAATATGATTATCATGAGAAAAGGGAAAACTGTGCAATCGCTCTTTTGTTTGGATATGCCGTTGTCGCGTGAGTTCCTCGTTTTGTTTTATGAAAAAGTGATTTGAACTACATTTATTTTTTTAATCATTTCACCCTAAACAAGGCAACCTCTTTGCCCCTGGTGCGCAGGGGTTACATAGAAGGAAAGTGATGAGAAACAGGGACAGGTTATAGGGGGTGTCAGAAAGTGGGTAAGAGAAGGATGACAATACTGGTGTGATGAGAGTGGAGTGGACGGAAAAAAGAGCATGAGTGAAAGGATGCGTGTCAGTGAGATAGGGGATGACTATTGGCCTTACATTTAAATTCTTGGCGATTGTAGCTGTCAGAGAAGCAAGTATACGGAAGGGAACTCCACAGGCAAGAAGTGCGAGAAAATAAGCTGTTAGAGTAGAAGTTGCAGTTACATTTTATTGGTTTCACTGGTGGGACCTCTAGTAGCTCGAGTAAATTCATACATACGGGGCAACAGTGAGCAAAGTTTATCGGAGCAGAAGCCGTGAAAGTATTTGTAGAAGAGACATAGGAAAACCACATTATGCCGGTGAGAAAATGACTGCATCTGAACCATCAAGTTAGGATCGATCACATTACAGATTCTCCGGTGAATTTTGTCAAGAACCCCGAGGTGAATAACAGGGGCACCCGACCAGATGTGACAGCAGTATTCAATACACGGGCGGATGGTAGATTTATATATGTGCAGGATGGATTCAGACAGGAGAAACGTCTTGGCCCTACACAGTAACCGACCTTCTTAGCAGCAGATTTAGCTATGTAGTCATTTCACTTGAGGTCTGCTGAGAAAATTAACCTGAGTGTTTTGCTTTCAGGAGGGCTAGCTTGCTCCATTCTAATTGGGTATAGGAGTTATTGTCTTTGATGGTTAACAGATAGCAGCTTCGTTTTGGAAGCATAAAAATTCACAAGCCATTTTTTACCCCAGTCCACCACAGACTGGCGGTCCTTTTCAAGCTCAGCAGCGAGGGTCGCTTTGTCGGCCTCAGTAGATTTTTGATCGAGACGAGAGTAAACGTTGGTGTCGTCAGCGTATATTCCTACTTGGGATCTGATTACATCGAGGAGATCGTTAATGACGATCAGGAAAAGCGTAGAACCAGAATAGAGTTGTGAAGGACACCGGCGTTTGTATGATAGTATCGTGAGGTATATTCGTTCGATACTACCTTCATTTGAGATTCGAAAGGAATTATTAATCAAATATTGGTTGAACTTAGTTTTGGGGGGTTATATTTCATTGTCCTAAAAATACATTTTTGACGATACGAGTTGATTTCACTTAGATATTTATATAAACTATGTGTTTTTATAAAAAAGAGTGACACAAAATAACATGTTAGCGGATATATCAGTTGCTAAAATTGGAAAGGGAATATAAATCAGATAATTTCAAAGATGCCTGATTGTAGATTTCTTTTTTATCTGATCTTTTCATTAAAGGAAGGTTTAGATTTATTATCTGACTATAAAGATTTTTTTTGTTTTGATTTTAAATACACTTTTTGTGGTCGTTTTTATTTGTACCTGTAAAATGACACCCGTAGACCGTTTCTGTATATAACACGTATATAAGAGTTTAGAACAGAATGTTTAGAAAAAAATAAAACGGAAAATGAAGTTTCAGATTTATTTGGAAAAGAGTGGCTGTAATGATGTTACACAAATTATACAGTTCAGCCCCTCAGTATTGTCACAAATTGAGGCCAAAAGGGCAATATTAATCTTTTGTTTAGTTTTTAATTCCAGTAAAATGGGGCTTCTGCTATAGCGTCAATAGGTTGGTACAAATTATAGAAACAGTTTTTGAAATAGATATTTTTTTATCGAACTTCATTGTCATGTATGGGTTTTCATGTGCTTGCTGAGGTGATCCTTACGAGTGAAAGCTTTCTTGCAGATAGGACAAATGTGCGGTCGCTCTCCTGTGTGAATACGCCGGTGTCGTGTGAGTTCCTCGTTTCGAATAAACGCCTTGCCACACTGAGGTTCTTGACATACGAATGGTCTTTCTCCTGTAAAAATAAAATGCGGTGAAATTAGGGTTTTTCAAACATATTCTAACAAAGCTTCAGCATTTTATTGAATACTGCTTATTTTAATGTAAACTAAGATAATACACGTAAGACTTAAGAAACAAATCAAATAAGTCAAAAATGTTCATTCATTTTCATGATTATATTTGGTGGGAAATTAAATATTAAACACTGTTGCGTTTTAGGTCGATTGCGTCTGAACCTACTACGATTTCGGCTTTGGTTACTGATACCCATTCAAAAAGTAGCCATAACTAAAATGAATATAACATGTAACTAGAAGAGGAAATAAGGACATAATCAATAGGTAATTATTCAACAAAAAGGTTATGAAGAGAACTATTTTCATTAATGGAAAGAGTGACAACAGTTACTGGACGTAAGAAATCTATTTTCCTGAGAGAATCATTTAAGGGAACAAAGAAGGATCTGGGTATAAGAGGTCAGTTTGCAGTCAAAGAAATAGTTGATTGCAACCTTACAGTAACATCACAACCACATCCACTAACGAAAATACAGTGCGTCTGCAACGTCACTAGAACGTTGCGTATTAAGTGGGTTGATTGTTTTTTGTGTGTGTGTGTGGTGGTTGTCGTTAAAGTTGAATAGACAGAGATCGGATTTACTTGTGGTGAATCGGGAATTAAAAGTAACTCTCTTCTCTTCACTTTTTGCAAATTTCGCAATCCAGTGTGAATTCTAATTTTTACAAATAGAAAAAAGCATCGACTCCTTACCAAAGGAAAAAAAAAAACGAAGCCAAATTTCGCCATCCGGTGTTAATTCTAATTTTTACAAATAGAAAAAAGCATCGACTCCTTACCAAAGGAAAAAAAAAACGAAGCCAAATTTCGCCATCCGGTGTTAATTCTAATTTTTACAAATAGAAAAAAGCATCGACTCCTTACCAAAGGAAAAAAAAAACGAAGCCAAATTTCGCCATCCGGTGTTAATTCTAATTTTTACAAATAGAAAAAATCATCGACTACTTACCAAAGGAAAAAAAACGAAGCCAAATTTCGCCATCCGGTGTTAAATCTAATTTTTACAAATAGAAAAAAGCATCGACTCCTTACCAAAGGAAAAAAAAAAAACGAAGCCAAATTTCGCCATCCGGTGTTAATTCTTTAACCAATGAAAAGAAGCGATTTACAAAACAGAGAAATTTCACGAGCCATGCGAAAACGTCTTTTGCTATAAAAGTAGAAAAAGTCGAATCAGTCAGATGAGAGCGAGATCAGACACCGCCAAGATGTGACAAAATAAATTTCAATCCTCTGAAACGAACATGCTTCGATGACATACATTCCTTCTTCTTATGTGCTATTTTCCTTTATACCTTCTTCGTCCTCACCATTCTCACTGTCAACAAAGAAGTAGAAAACAATATGACACTTCAACTAACTCATAAAAATTAATGTCGATAATTACCCTTTTCTTTTATTGCTTTACTTTCCTTTTCATTTTCTCGCCGGCCATATAAAGAAAGAACGGAACACAGACCTTATCGCTAATCTGTTAATCTTTTCTGCATAATCACATTTTGCTACCTTTTGACTAGAACTTTGGATTCACTTCACAACGTATTACATTTTCTCTTTGAACAATTGACTCTTACAAAATTGATGTTATTTCTCTAGTCAAAATAAATTCAACTTTTTTATACAGAAATGAGAGATGCTTTTATCGACAAGGACTATTTGCAATATCACTGGCACCTATCCATCTTGCTATATCTTTTCAACCTTCTATCTACTTCATTGGTGACCCTGCAAAGAACACGGAGTGGAAGAGCCCCCCCCTACTTCATACTCTTGGATTGATCAATTTTTATTATTACATACGGCAATTGATTCTTTAAATTTTAATTCATTTTTTTATTTCACCCCAAGCAAGGCGATAATGCCACTAAGACACAAAGGATTACTAGGAGAGAAAAAGAATAATACCTTAGCGAAGAGATAAAACAAGAAAAGAACAAGATTTAGAAAAACAAAAGATTACGATTGACGGTTGTATTTCATTTTTTTTTAGAAACCTAAAGAGTGTTCCACAGGCAAGAATAGTGAGAAAAAAACTTCTAGAATAGAACTTACGGTTACATCTAGCTAGTTCAACAAAAAGCGATGAGACCTAATTGCCAATCTAGTAAGACGCTTAAATTCATGCAGTCAATGAAAACTCATTAGAACAAGTATTATGAAAATACTTGTAGAAGACCCAAAGGGAAACCACATCACAACGATGGAAAAGTCGAGATGTCAAGTCAGGACCAATAACATTACGGACGTTTCTTAAAAATTTGTCAAGAATGCCAAGATATACAGCAGAAGTACCAGATCAGACCAGACCAGAAAAAGCAGCAATATTCAACAAATGGACGAATGATAGATTTATAAACATATAAGATGGATTACAATGATTAAATTAAACTAAACGTTCTCGGTAAATGTTAACTATTCTATATTTGGCCTGCTTCCGAGAGCGAGTAAAATTTAACATAATAGACGAGTGATACACAACCACTTCCACCAGTTGATATGCCAAATTCTAAATAAATTCAATCGGAATTATTATAGTTGAATTGCTATTATTACTACGCGACACCGGCAAGTAACTGCATGAAGATCTTTATTGAAATTTATGTTAATACATATTGAACAAATGGGCAAACATAATGATTTATTTTGGTATGGAGAAAAGAATTCTTGGCCGGACCATCTCGTCCAGCCTTTTGTCTCCGAGGCGAAAATTAATAAAATTATGATTATACATGAATGTACGGATTAAATTTTCGATATCGATGAAAAATTATAAATTATGAATTATGAATTAGATTCCATATCAGTCCTCTTATATGGCTGTAAATGCTGGACAATGTTCTTTCCAAATGAAGAAGTGACTTGAAGCATCAGAAATGTGATGCTATAGAAAGATACTGAGAATACCATAAACTGAACATGTGAGTAAAGTCGAAGTTTTAGAGAAAATGAAAACAAAAAGAAAATATACAAGTGCGGAGGGTAAATTGTCGCCATTTTATATTTTTAATTTCACGCATGCGCGTTGTTTACTTTTGATTTTGGGGGCCACACAGTATACTAAGTCGGTTGGGCAACGTCTGTGAGAAAAAGATGCAATACACACAGCCAGAAATGTGAAGACGGTATACTGTACTTCTTGGCATTCGCACCGGAAGTTCTAATACGAAGATTTCAGAATGTTTGGTTGTCAGTCAGAGGGTAGTACAGAGGATGCCTTTATTCATTTTCTCACAGGGCCTCAGACTCAATACGAAAGCCTACATTAAGTTCCTTGAGGAAGTAGTGCTGCTCTGGGTCAAGAGGATGGCTAATAGGAGACCCTAAGTCTGGCAACAGGACTCTCCAATATGTCACACCAACAGAAGTACCTAGACAATTTCTGCGACCACATCCTCCCTTACATCTGGCCAACTAACTCGCCAGACTGCAACCCCCTTGATTATTATGTGTGAGGTCGTTGAGTGAGAGACCAACAAAATTCTTTGTAGCACCGAAAAACTGAAGGCAAACATTAGGGCAACATTCCCCAACTTAAGCAAGGAGAATGTCCTGAATAGTTGCAAGAGATGCCAAAGTCGTCTGGTGACCTTGGTTGAAGCCAATGACGATTTTACTGAATAAATTAACTCTTTTGTATTTTAAGATATGTTGGTGTAATTTTTATAAATATATAATTTTTGCGTAATTTAGACAAAAATTTATCCATCTCACCGTGAAATTAGCATAAGAAAGAGACTGCTTAAAATTTCTAGCGAACTACGACTTGGAAACTTGATATTCACAGAGTAGATTGAAGGGAAAAGAAACAAGAAAACATCCATCACCTACCTGGTGTGCTTAACCAAATGGATGGTGGAGGAAGTCTTAAATTTAGGAAAGATAAAACGATAAAATTTATTAAGAGCTCCAAAAAACAAGAAATTTTAGAGATACAAGATCGCCTTCGTCCTGAAAGGACATATTTACAAAATAATAAATTTGTGGGTTAGTTTTCTTTTCTTTGTCTTTCTTACATTAAGATTCAACTTGCACAAAGCCGGAGAACCACTCGAGGAAGTGGGTTACATAATAAGAGACAGTTTAAGCTGACATATGGGGAAAATAACAGTTAACCTTAGATTTGAACAGATCAAAATTGAAGTGATTGGGACAATCTAGCAATGGTTCGCGGGAAGAAGCTGCTCAAGTAGAACTTATTTCTCACCATTAAAAATTGGAGGACATTCAGATAGTTTGCTACAATAGAAGCGGTATGGCGTGTCCTAGCCTTAACGGAGGGAACTGGTGGAAATAAGGAGTGTAGTTCGTCTAAGCACTTTCCATGGAAGTTACGATAGAACAGTGCGAGTCTTGAGATATCTCGTCTGTGTGAGATGGGTTGCAGTGTGAAAAATAATTCGTCACCCACAAGGATTCGGAGACGCTTTTGGACTCTTTTGAGACTGTAAAGTGATAACTGAGCAGCTCATACCCAAATAAAATGACAGTACTTCATTTTAAACTTGATTTGTCTTTTGTTAAAGCTGAGGATAGAACGGTACAGGAAACCTTCCACTTTTCCTGCATCTTTAGATATGGATCGTATGTACGAATTCTACTTGAGTTCCGGCTTGAGCATGAGACTTCATTGTCGTTAAAGTCACGGAACCCCAGGGAATATCCATTCATTGTGACTGGTGGGAGTTAAGAGTTCGATCGTCGATAATGGAATGTAAGTAGTTTGTTTTTAAAGGCATTGTATGTAACCAGACAGTTATTCTCCACTGTGATGTTCGAGATAGATCGAAGGAGATGTAGTGTACTTTACTATCAGTAGCAGCCTTAAACATAATAGCACTAACAACCCTTAATAAACCTTGTTTCGACAGCAGCTCTAGAATATAAAAAACACACGTGAACCCAAAAATAATTCTTCTTCCGGATTTTCCTCTGTCGAACTGTGTCACATGAAATTTCCACTCTAAACTGAAACACACCAACACAGTAAATCCCACTCAAACATATTTATGAACATTTCGTTGTGCATGCAATTTTCCTCTAACAAAAAAACTCTTGTTTTAAATTTCCATTTTATCTAAACTTATTTATAAATGGAACTTTGTGTGTGTGTATGTGTGTGCGTGTCCGTTACATATAGACTCCGAGACGGCTGAACTGATTTCCTTAAAAATTTACACAGTTGTATTATAAGCGTCTGCGAGTATTCTTAGCTAGGTTTTGTGTCGAGGTACCCCCGATAAATATCCAAAATTGATAATCGAAAACATCGGGTTATAGAAGGAATGGTTCGATTTTAATCAAATTTGATACACCCATAGACAAAGACATAAGCTTTCCAAGCTTGCAGTTCTTACAAGAGTGCAGAAAATCGATGATATATATATATATATATATATATATATATATATATATATATATATATATATAAGGCAAGATGTTTGTGTGCGTGTCTGTTTATCTGCCTGTATGTCTGTATTTTTTTCAGCCCTTTTATTTTAGTTTTTGCTTCGGGTTTGGCTCTAAGTAGGTATAATTGTACTTCTTAGTCTCAGCCATGATACCATTTACTCAGAGGACTATTTAACCTTCAAAATTTAATTTACGACGAAAAAAACTTATTTGATATCGATACCAGAAAATCAAAATTTGACTTACATCCATTCATTTTCCTTTCAGTCTACGGTTTCGCTTTAACTGGAAACAACTATTGCTTTTTAGTCTTTTGTTCCAACGTCAAAAGAGTCTGAGCTCCAGGACCATGGATTAGTTTTGAAGCTTTCATTACACCCAAGCAACACCGGGCTATACTGCTATTTTTTTTAATAAATGTTATCTTGCATTTCAAATCAATTGGTCTGTTATTTTGTGCCTTATTTTCAACAGCTTTCCCGTAAGAAACCTTACATATTTAATTATTGAAGTCGCCATTTACTAAAGAGAGATTAGATATCAATCTCTGGTCATCTATAATTAATATGGTGTTTTAATGATGCGAATTAATTTATGCGTATCTAATTGTTTACTAATCTCACCATGAGCTTAGCTAGAGTTACTGTTACACTTTAATAGTGCGTTTTCAGCTAGCATATAAATACACCATGAAAAACTTGTTTCTATTGTTCGTTCGCTCAGTGACTGAAGACTTTTGAACTAACAAAGATCAACGGTTTAGCGCATAAGTTACAAATTTATTTCACTGTTTGGATGGCGCGTTTACTTGGGTTGCGCTCTGTGTGTGTGTGTGGGTGTGTGGGTGTGTGTGTGTGTGTTCCCTTCTCGCTGTGTGTTTTTAATCTTGGTGTGAGTTCTACATCGAATCCGTAGTTAACACCACAGCCAAGAAGGTCCGTTCACTATAGGGCCAGGAAGTTTTTTCCCCGTCAAAATCCATCCTGCACATATATAAATCTGCTGCCCGCCCGTGTATTGAATACTGCTGCTACTGATGGCCGGGTGCCCCTGCCATTCCCCTCGGGGTTCTTGACAAAATCCATCGGAGAATCTGTAATGTGATCGATCTAGACTTGGCGGCAAAGATACAGTCACTTTCTCACCAGCGTAATGCAGCTTTCCGATGTTTCTTCTACAAATATTTTCACGGCTTCTGCTCTGATGAAATTAGCTCACTGCTGCCTCTCATGTATGAAAACTATTAATGAAATACTATTAAACTAGCAACTAGTTCCCACCCTTTTACAGTGAAACCAATCAAATGTAACCGCAACTTCTACTCGATTAGCTTCTTTTCTCGCACTTCCCGTCTGTGGAATTCCCTTCCGTATACTTGCTTCCCCGACAGCTAAAATCTCCAAGAATTTAAATGTAAGGTCAATAGTCATCTCCTATCTCACTGATTTGCATCCTTCCTCTCATGCTCTTTTCTCCATCCACTCTACTCTCATCACACCTGTATTCCCATCCATCGATGTTTTGTTGTCTTTTGTATTTTGTTTTTAAAATGATTTTCGCTCTGTACAAGGCCATTCGATGTGAGTTGATTGGTTGTTTTTGTTTTATGGCATATCAACCTCGGTGGGTCATTTATTGCCAACTAAATTTTATTTATTTATTGCTGGTAATACTTTTTTCTTTCAACAATTTATTGCTGTTTATTCTTTTTATATTAGTTTTGTGTCTAGTAATACCTTTTTCTTTTCGAGTATCAAGATTTATTGGGATTTGTTTTTAAGGGCAGGGTCCTCAAGTCTTACTCTGCTATTTAACCCATAATTAGAGGGAAGGGACGGATTAATACCTTTCCCAAGGGTACCAGTGCATAAGTGAATGCAGAGTATTCAACTGGAATTTGAACTCGGCTCACCGATTTCTCTTTCCGAGCCGATATCCACTGCAACACAACGCACATCCGTCACTTAACGCTTACAGCACCTGGTATTCCCAAGCAGTCACCCATCTAAGTACTGACCAGGCTCAATGTTGCTTAACTTCGGTGATCGAACGAGAACCGGTGTATTCAACGTGATATGGCCGTAAACCATTCGGATGTGGGGAGTTACAGGATAAGCGGCACCCACTCAAAGCAAGCTGGTTATTCTACCAAGTCACAACGGGCCACCAAAAGTGAAAGAGCAGGAAAAAAGCTTTAGACGGAAAGGGAAACCCAATCCTAAACAGAAAACAAGGGATAAACTGTTAGTTCTGTTCAAAATATCGGGAGGAGTGTGAACCGGTAGCACAAACACGAAAGATAGGGACACTCAGTGAGGAATAAACTCGCTATTCTGTCATAACTGATCTAGCGAGACTAGTTTGCTAACATCTACACTATAAATGATTTTCTAAGCATAGCTTAGATGCGACACAAGGGCGATAGTGTGGAGCAGCGAATGAGAATCGAACTTCTTACTCAGTCGTAAATGATTTAGCAAGTCAAGCTTCTTAACCATAAAGCCATGTAGAAGAACCCCACTGTATTCGTGTATAGTTGAGTTTCAAACTGTGTTGCACAATGTATGCGTGTGTACTTGTGTGTGCTTCAAACAGCGTGCGTGTCTCCCACTCTATGAACGTGCGTATATTCCAGTCTCTGCTTGTTACACTCTCTGAGTATTACACTCTCTCTCTCTCTTTTTGTCTCTCTCTCTGTCTCTCTGTCTCTCTCTCTCTCTCTCTCACTGTGTGTGTGTGTGTGTACTTGCCAAGTCTGCGTATGTTTCACTCTGCGTGTACTGTGTATTTATGTGTGTCTATGAGTATGCCGTTTTTTTTTTTTGTTTTTTTTTTACGGATAAGCTATACATGGGCGTGTGCATAAAACGAAATTTATTTCTGTCGCAATCAAGAAAAAGCAGAAAGAATCTAAGGTGGAGAAAATTTTGGGAGATTGCTCCAAAGAGGCCCTTGACCGAGTCCTGCAACCGGAAACGCTTCCATCATCCATTGTCAACCAGCTTTGTCTCCACCCTTCTCTAGCATCCTGTGACTCATACAGGTCCCATCTACATGCGTTTGACTCAATTTTCTTTCCCTTGATTTTGCCTACGTGACAAATGTCAATTTCAAATACGACTATTAAAACCTATTTAAAACAATAAAGCTGTAAATGGTTAACAACTTGTTTTTGTTTTTTGTTTTGTTTTTGTTTTTTTTAATCCCATTTCAAAGAAATTAGCGAGTACCTTTTAAGGACTTCCTCAGTGAATCAGTATCAGTCATAACAACAGAACCTTTTTAATATATACTAGAGGTACTGAAAGGTTCTAGGGCTGACCTACTTTCCAAAATCTGACCAAATGCTCCAACATTCGAGATGGGAGAAGAGTATTTTGATTTAGACGAAAATTTTTCAGCCCTGGACTCTTAATCGTATTGAAACTTCAATCCGGTGTGGCCCTATATTGCTGAGTTTTATACATGATTTTATTTTGGAGGAGATAAAAATTTATTTGCATACTACACTAATTGTGAATATTTAAACAAACATATAGAAGTAATAATAAAACACATAAATATCTATAAATGTATATTTGGGCAGTAACTTTTCTTTTCAGTATCTTTCATTAAATACGGAAGACAAGAAAGATTTAATGAACGCTCCTATTCAAAACACAAAAATGAAATACAACTTAAACAGTTAAATACTGCTGATAAACTAATAACACAAAAAAAGGCTAAAAAATGGCCCCATGCGATTATGACAATAAAAATTATGGAAAATTTTTGTACTTTCTTACCTCTTCAGAGTGGAAGAACGTAAGAATGCTGAAAAAGCTAAATCAAAACTTAATTAAATCTTTTTTTCTCTAACGTATTTCATTATATATATATATATATTAGTCATCTACATAGACGTCAGTTATGGCTCATCAGTGTGGCGATTTGATGTCAGTCGGTGTCGCTACCCTCTAAGCCATAGGCACGTGGAATAAGAGAAGGGAAATTTTAACGTGTTGTATATAAGCAGTGTATACATACGCCAGTCACCGAAAGAACTCAATTTCTGAAGAGTAATGCTTATATCGCAGACGTGGAAACTGTTTTTAAAATTTTCTTCTCTAGAGAGCTCAATCGTAATGAGAGCATAATATATATAATAAAATTTTCTTTGTCACTTTCAATGAAACATTTTAAAAGAAAGTCTTCTGCCCAAATAAACATTATTACACACCTAATATATATATATATATATATATATATATATAGATATGTGTGTGTGTGTGTGTGTGTGTGTGTGTGTGTGTGTGTGTGTGTGTGTGTGTGTGGAAAGGATTCTTTATTCAATATTATTTCAGTATAATATTGTTGTTTACGTTTCGGTGATGAAACTGAAACTAGCAGATATATTCGTAGAATTCTCAACGAGAAACGTACTTTCTTTAACAGGTGATTCTAAATTGGCACTATCAAACGAGCCCTCGTAACCAAACTGCTACAGACGAACTTTGGGTCAAAAAGAGATTTCCCTGTTAGAAGAAATGATGTAGTTTCCATTCCTGCTGAAACCACAATTTTTGTTAGTTTCAGTTTTAAGGCCGATTGTTTTTAATTTCACTGTTTAATAAAACAAACTGGGACAGCAACTCAAAAACTTTTACTTACTAAAAATAACCTTAGAGCTAAAACCAACGAATTTATCACTTCTTCTTCTTCTATGTGCCCTGTCCCTTCAGGAAAGTAGGCGATCATGGTTCTCCACGTCTCCCTATCCCTTGTGGCTCCAAGTATGTTTGCTCCTGTTACTCCTGGCCACCCCCGTTCCGTCATCCACCTGATCAGGCCCTGCAGATATGTTATCCGCTGCCTTCCTCTGGCTCTCTTTCCCTCTATCTGGCCAGTCAGTATCAGGTTCTCCGGGCTTTCCTTCCTCATTGCGTGTCCCAGGAACTTCAGTTGTCTCTTTCTGATGTTTAATATTAATTTCCTTTTCGTTACCATTTTTTCCAACACCTTATCTTTGCTTGCATACTCAGTCCACGATATCCGCAGCATCCTTTTGTAGAACCACATTTCCGCTGATTCCAGTTTTGTCCTCATTTTCGATGATATTGTCCAACATTCACTGCCGTATTGAAGAACTGACATCACATAGCAATCCAGCACTCTTTTCTTTGTTTCTACTGAAATTTTCCTGTGTGTTAGTACTTTAATCAGCTTCTGGAACGCGTCCTTTGCCATGCCAATTCGCCTTCGTATCTCTGTGTCGCACTTTCCATCACCTGTTAGAACGCTTCCTATGTATTTAAATTTTTGCACCTGCTTTATTCTGGTATCTCCGACCTGTATTTGGCATTTTGGGTCGCACCTTTTGCTGATGACTATGCATTCAGTTTTCTTAAAGTTTATTTGTTGTCCTTTTTTGTCACTCTCCACCGCTACCGTCTGTAGGAGGTCTTGTAGTTTCCTTTCACTGTCTGCAATAAGCACTGTATCATCTGCATACCTGATTTTGTTCAAGTTGTGGCCTCCAATTACAAATCCTGGCGTATCATCTAGGGTCCTCAAAATATTCTCGCTGTATAGGTTGAACAAATCCGGTGAAAAGACACATCCCTGTCTTACGCCTCTTTCTATCTTTGTAAATCTACTGATATCGTTACCTGTCTGTATGCATGCCGTTTGTTGCCAGTAGAGATTCTTGATTACTCTTATGTCTTTGCCGAAAATGTCGAGGTTGCCGAGCATCTCCATCAATTCTTTGTGTCGTATCTTGTCGAATGCCTTCGCATAGTCAATGCAACATAGGTACAAGTCTTTCTTCATTTGTATTGCTCTTTCGGAGAGCATCCTAATCATGAATATGGCGTTCCTTGTTCCAGTGTCCTTGACGAACCTGCACTATTCCTGTCCTGTATCTGGCCTGATTCTGCTTCTCGCTCTATTCGTCGGGATTCTGACAATCAGTTTTGTAATGTGACTCATTAAGCTGATAGTTCTGTGTAGTTCGCACTCGTTTGCACCTAGTTTCTTGGCAGATCTATAAATATCGACTTGCATAGGTCGTCTGGTATTATTCCACTGCTATAAATTTCGTTTATTATGTCGGTGATTTTTTCTATGCCGTATTCTTCTAAGGCTATCAGCAGCTCTAACACTATGCCGTCTGGACCAGCAGCTTTGTTTCTTTTCATTTTGGTCATTGCAGCTTCCACTTCGGATTTTAGTATTTCCTGTCCATCCATCTCCTTGTGTATTCTTGGTTGTTCTCTCCTGTCGCAAAAAAGATCTTTTATATATTCTTCCCAACGCTGGAGTATTTCCTCTTTCTCCAATATGATTGTTCCATCTTTGGATTTTATGCATCCTACTGAGGAGCAGGTTTTTTGTCCTGTTAGTTCTCTTATCTCTTTATGCATCTCTGCTTTGTTGGTCCTGCTCATTCTCTCTACTTCTGCGCATTTGTTGTTGAGCCATTCCTCTTTGGCTTGTCTGCATTTGTTTCTTATCTCCCTGTGAAGTTTCTTGTACTCTGCTCCATGTCTTGGTGTAATTTTTTGTCTCCTTTGCATCATGTGGAGAATCTCTTCGGTCATCCACTCGTTTTTTTCTTCTGCGTCTGCTTTCCTTTGGGGCTATGTTGTTTGCTGAGGTTACCATCGCTTCCTTTAGTAAATCCCATTTTGAGTGCCCTTTTCCAATTTGTTCTTCATATTTCTTTCACACGCTGTTATTGTATTCTTTCTGCCTGGTGAGGTCATTCACAAGCGTGTCGTATTGCAACCTTGGTGATGTGCTAGGCTTCTTCAGTCTTCCGAGTTTCACCCTTAGTTTGCAGATGACTGGGACGTGGTCACTTCCGCAGTCGGCACCTGGATATGATTTGCAATGGACTACTGCATTCCTGAATCTCTTGTTTATAGTTATATATTCTATTTGGTTCTTCGTGTCGCCTCCTGGTCTTCTCCATGTCCATAGACGTCGTGGGTGTTCTTGAAACCAGGTGTTAGTAATTACCTGGTCATTGGCTGAGCACCATTAGACCCATTTTTCTCCACGTTCGTTGCGGTCCCCTAGTCCAAAGTTACGGTCGTGTCTCCTTCCCTATCTTTACCTACCTTGGCATTCAAGTCCCCCATTTTTTTCCTTATTTCTTGGCTTTTGCATTGTGCCTTGGCACTGTCCAGTATTGAATAGAATGTATCTATTTCGTCCTCCGAACTTTGAGTTGTCGGTGCATAAACTACTATAATAGCTATATTGAAGGGCTTTCCCCGAAGAACTCTTGTCTTAACTATAGTAGCCATTGTCCTGAAAGATACACAATAGCAGTAATAACGAACTTGTTAATAGAGCACATCAAAATTCCTCCTAACAAAAAATACTTTTAAGCAAACTATAACACATAAAACAAACATTAGTCAACAATAATTTTTCCAAATACATCATTCATAAACAAATAAAATTATTCTTTTAAAAATGCATAACACTAGTATTAAAAATAACACACAAGAAATC